>CM036758.1:47200384-47282884 GCA_020796225.1 Arion vulgaris
GAAAGCAATGGAAAACTACTGAACGTATAAGTGGTGCCTAGAAAATCAACGACTCGTTAACTGTGGTTGATGGCTACATCCTGTAAAGGATATACCATGATTTTCATGTCATATAGTACAGTGTATATTCATCATCATCATCATTAGTTACCGTCTCCGCATTGATGGTTAGCTGGAATGAATCTCCAGCAATCTCTGTCTTTTGCTTTGGTGTTACACTCTGCCAGACTGTATTCTTTGTATATTCATGTTCTCAAATATACTTTGTTGCTAGTTTACTTGGCGTATTGTTGATACTGTCTTAATAGCAAGATATGTAATATAGCTACATAATTGTTGCTAGTTTACTTGGCGTATTATTGATACTGTCTCAATAGCAAGATATGTAATATAGCTACATAATTGTTGCTAGTTTACTTGGCGTATTGTTGATACTCTCTTAATAGCAAGATATGTAATATAGCTACATAATTGTTGCTAGTTTACTTGGCGTATTATTGATACTGTCTTAATAGCAAGATATGTAATATAGCTACATAATTGTTGCTAGTTTACTTGGCGTATTGTTGATACTGTCTTAATAGCAAGATATGCAATATAGCTACATAATTTATTGCTAGTTTACTTGGCGTATTGTTGATACTGTCTTAATAGCAAGATATGTAATATAGCTACATAATTGTTGCTAGTTTACTTGGCGTATTGTTGATACTGTCTTAATAGCAAGATATGCAATATAGCTACATAATTTCGTTGATAATATTGTCACAGAAAGTAACAACAAAGGACCGAGCATGAATATTCAAAAGACAGAAATTATGGTCATCTAAAACAAAGCAGATTGACAAAATGCACAATCACAGTAAATGGAACGTAACTGAAACAAATACAACAATGTAAATACCTCGGAATCCTGGTAACATTTAATGGCCGATGCAGATCAGAAATAAAGAACAGAATGGGGTAGGGTAGGCCAAAGTAACGTTCCCAAAAATGAGAAGAATTATATGCAACAAATCATTGTCATTTGAGGTCATAATTAGAGTTATTTAGTGCTACATAGAACCAATGCTGACATATGGATGCCAGTCATGAACAGTAGACAAATAGATAAAAAAACTCCTTAAGGCCACATAGATGTGGTTTTACAGAAGAACGATGAGAATCCCATGGACTGCTAAAATGACAATCGTGGAGGTGTTGAATGAGGTAAAGACACAGAGAAAGCTTATTATCGTTATAAAAAAGAGTCAAACATCATTGTCGGACATATAAAGAATGAGAAGAGGAGGCATAGAACACATTATGACAACCGGTAAAATCAAGGAGAGACGAAACAGAGGGAAAAAAGGCAATTTTTGGGCAACCTGACGTATAGAAGACATCAACATCTGAATGATCGCAAAAAAATGACAACATTTTTTTGGGGTCAAACCTCCCATGCCGCCACACCGATTTTGAGATTTTTAAATAATATCAATGATTTTAAAAATAACTTTTTTGAATCTTAGTTTTTTTCTATCAATGATTTTTAAAAACTACTTTTTAAGTTTTATTTTTTTTTATCAATGCTAAGAAAACAACATTTTTTTATTTTTGTTTTTCTATCAATGCTGTTGAAAAAATAATTTTTTTTTCCCTTTTTTTTTCTATCAATGATTTTTAAAAAAAATCCTTTTATTTTTATTGTTGTTCTATCAATGAGGAGAAAAATATCTTTTTTTTGATTTTTTTTTTCACAATGTGTTAGAAAAAATATCTTTTTTGATGTCTTTATTGTTTTCTATCAATCGGTTTTTAAAAACTTTCTGTTATGTTTTTATTGTTTTCATCAACGATTTAGAAAACTACTTTTGGAAATCTTTATTTTTGTTGTTCATCAATGCTTTTAAAAAACTAATTTTATTGAAAACTTTTTTTTTGTTTATCAATGTTTTAGAAAACAGCTTTTTTGATTCTTTTTGGATTTCTATCAATGATTGGGTTTAAAAAAATAGCTTTTTTTATGTCTTTATTGTTTTCATCAATCGTTTGAAAAAAATAAATTTCTTTATGTTCTTTTGTTTTTTGTTCTATCAATGATTTTAAAAATAACTTTTTGTTGAAATTTTATTGTTTTCTATCAATGATGTGTTGAAAAACTTTTTGTGATTTCTATTTTTTTTTCATCAAGCTTTTTAAAAAACCATTTTTTTGATGTCTTTTTTTGTTTTTGTTCATCAATAGTTTGAAAAAACTTTTTATTTTTTTATTTTTTTCTATCAAGTTTTAGAAAACAACTTTTTTTATGTCTTATTTTTATTCTATCAAATTTTTTGAAAAAATCTTTTTTGAAGTCTTTTGTTGTTTTTCTATCAAACCTGTTAAAAACTAGTTTCTGATGTCTTTTTTTTCATCAATATTTTAAAAAAACACTTTTTTTGAAGTCTTTGTTTTTTTGTTCTATCAATGTTTTTAAAAAAACAACTTTTTTAATTTTATTGTTGTTTTTCTATCAATGTGTTAGAAAAAACTCGTTGATGTCTTTATTTTGTTTTTATCAATGCTGTTACAAACAAATTTTGTTGATGTTTTTTGTTGTTTTCTATCAATTGTGTTAGAAAAAAAAGCTCTTTAAATTTTATTTTTTTTTCTATCAATGTGTTGAAAATAATTTCTTTGATTCTTTATTTTTTATTCATCAATGTTGTTAAAAAAAAACCCCCCTTATTTCTTTTTTGTTTTTCTATAACGATTGTTGAAAAACCCCCTTTGATGTTTATTTTGGGTTTTTCTATCAATGCGTTTCCATTTCGTTATGTCTTTATTTTTTCTTTAATTTTTGCAAAACAAATTTTTTTGAGTCTTTTTTTTTTGTTTTCTATCAATGATTTTAAAATAACTTTTTGGGGCTTTATTTTTTTTCTATCAAGCGTTTAGCAAACATTTTTTTGATTCTTTTTTTTTTTTTCTCAATGGTTTTTAAAAACTAACTTTTTTTAAGTCTTTTTTTTTGTTATTCTATCAATGGTTAAAAAAACTTTTTTGGGCTTTTTTTTTATTCTATCAATGCTTTTAGCACTTTGATTCTTTATTGTTGTTCATCAATGATTTTAAAAAAACTTTTTGAAGCTTTTTGTTTTGTTCTATCAATGTTTTAAAAAACTTTTTCTTAATTTTTATTGTTTTTCTATCAATCTTGTTTAAAAAAACCTTTGATTTTTATTTTGTTGTTCCCATCAATGCTGGTTTTAAAAAAAACTTGAAGTCTTTATTTTGACATCAATCTGTTTGAAAAACACTTTTTTAAGTTTTTTTTTTTATTCTACAATGTTTTAAAAAAATAGCTTGTTTATTTTATTTTTTTATCAATGATGTGTTAAAAAAATAAGCTTTTTGGGCTTTGTTTTTTGTTCATCAATGCTGTTTAAAAACAACTTTTTTGAAATTTTTATTTTTGTTTTTCTATCAATGATTTTAGAAAACTAGTTTCGTTTATGTTTTTTTGTTTTCATCAATGCGTTAGCAAAACTAACTTTCGTTGATGTTTTATTTTGTTTTTCTATCAATGCGTTTAGAAAACCGCTTTTGTTGAAATCTTTATTTTTTTATTCTATAATGATGTTAGAAAAAAAACTTTTTTGATGTCTTTATTGTTTTATTTATCAATGATGTTTTTAAAAACTAAACCGTTGTTCTTTATTGTTTTTATCAAAAGATGTTCAAACAAATTTTTTTATGTCTTTATTTTTTGTTCATCAAGCTTTTAAAAAAATTTTGTTTATTCTTTTTTTTGTTGTTCATCAATTTGTTTAGCAAAACTCTTTCTTTTATGTCTTTATTGTTTTTTTCTATCAAAGATTTTTGAAAACCTTTTTGTTGAAGTCTTTTTTTGTTTTTCTTCAATGTGTTTGAAAACTAGCTTTTTGATGTTTTTTTTTTTTTTCTATCAATTTTTTAAAACAACCTTTGTTGAAGTCTTTTTGTTGTTATTTTATCAATGCGGGTTAAAAACGCTTTTATTTTTTTTTTTGTTCATCAATGGTTTGAAAAAATAGCTTGTTAATTTATTTTGTTATTCTATCTGCTGTTTTTAAAAAACCATTTTTTGTTCATTTTTTTCAATGTTTTAAAAACCAGCTTTTTATTCTTTATTGTTGTTTTTCATCAAGTGTTTAGAAAATAACTTTTGTTTAAGTCTTTATTGTTTTTTTTTCTATCAAAAGTGTTAAAAATTTTTTAAGTCTTTATTTTGTTGTTCCCATCAATGGGTTAGAAAAAAAAGCTTTTGTTGGGCTTTTTTTGTTCATCAATGCTGTTTTTAAAAAAAATTTTCGTTGTTTAGTTTTTTTAATTTTTCGTGTTGAAAAAAGCTTTCGGATGTCTTTTTTTTTTTTGCCCCTCAATGCTGTTTAAAAAATACTTTTGTTGAAGTCTTTATTATTGTTTATCAATTTTGTTAGAAAAAAATAACTTTTTATGTCTTTATTGTTGTTTTCTTTAATGATGTTTAAAAACTGTTTGTTGATGTCTTTTTTTTTTTTATTTATCAATCCGTTAAAAAAAACTTTCGTTGATTTTTTTGTTGTTATTTATCAATGTTTGAAAAAATAACTTTTTGATGTCTTTATTGTTGTTGTTCATCAAGAGTTTAAAAAACTCTTTCTTGATGTCTTTTTTATTTTTTCATCAATCTTTTTTAAAAACTAATTTCTTGATTTTTATTTATTTTCTACAAAGGGTTTGGGAAAAATAACTTTTTGTGTCTTTATTTTGTTTCTATCAATGGTTTAGAAAACCTTTCGTTGAAGTCTTTATTGTTTTGTTATCAATTGTGTTTGAAAAACCTTTTTTGATTCTTTTTGTTTTTTTTTCAAGGTTTTTGAAAACTAGCTTTTGAAGTCTTTTTGTTTTTCCCATCAAACCCTTTTTAAAAACTTTTTTGATGCTTTATTATTGTTTTTTTTAATGTGGAAAAAAAGCCTTTTTTAAAAGTTTTTTTTGTTCTATCAACGTGTTAGAAAAAAAACTTTTTTTAAGTCTTTATTATTTTTTTATCAACTGTTTAAAAAATAACCCTTAAGTCTTTTTTTTCTTTTTCTATCAATTTGGTTTAAAAAAAACTCTTTTTTAAAATTTTTTATTTTTTCATCAATCTTTTTAGAAAATAACTGAAAACTTTTAGTTTTTTCCCTCTTTAGAAAAAAACTTTCGTGTCTTTTTTTGTTTTCTATCAATTTTGTTTAAAACCCAATTATTCTTTTTTTGCCCCCCCAATGCTTTAAAAACAGCTTTCGTTGATGTCATTTTTTTTGTTCATCGCGGGTTTGAAAACGCTTTTTTTGAATCTTTTTTTTTTATTCATCAAGAGTTTAAAAAAATTTTTTTGATGTCTTTTTTTTTGTTATTCATCAAGATTTGAAAACAACTTTCTTGAAGCTTTTTTTTTTTTTCTATCAATTTTTAGAAAACTAGCCTTTTTATGTCTTTTTTTTATTGTTCATCAATGCTGTGTTAGAAAAAACTAACTTTTTTAATCTTTATTTTGTTTTTATATCAATGCTTGGGTTTGAAAAATGCCCTTCTTTTATTCTTTATTATTTTGGTTTTATCAATGAGAAAATCTTTTTTGAAGTCTTTATTTTTTTCTATCAATGCTTTTAAAAAAAACTAATGTTAATTTTTTATTTTGTTCATCAATGCTGTTTAAAAAAAACTTTTTTTGAATCTTTTTTTATTTTTATCAATGGTGTTAGAAAACTAACTTTTGATGTCTTTATTTTGTTTTCTATCAATGCCGTAAAAAAATAGTTTTTTGATTCTTTTGTTGTTTTTCCCCTCAATGCTGTTTAAAAACTAGCTTTTTGATGTCTTTTTTTTATTTTTTTTCTATCAATGCTGTTTAAAAATAACTTTTTTGAACTTTATTTTTGTTTTTCTACAAAGGGGTTAGAAAACTACTTTTTAAATCTTTATTGTTGTTTTTTATCTCGGGTTTAAAAAAAACTTTCGTTGATTCTTTATTGTTGTTTCTATCAAATTTGAAAAAATACTTTTTTAAGTCTTTTTTTTTTTTGTTATCAATGCTTTTTGCTCTTTTTTATTTTTTTGTTTTGTTCCACAAAGATTTTTAAAAACTACTTTTTTGATGTCTTTTTTTTGTTCTATCAACTGTGTTGGAAAAAAACCTTTTTTATTCTTATTTTTTTTGTTCATAATGCTTTAAAAAAAACACTTTCTTGTCTTTATTTTGTTATTCTATCAAGTTTTTAAAAAAGCTTTTTTTTTTATGTCTTTATTTTTTATTCCATCAATGATGTTTAAAAACAACTTTTTAAATCTTTTCTTTTTTTTGTTTATCAGATTTTTAAAAAAAATTTTTGATTCTTTATTGTTGTTTTCTATCGCTGTGTTGAAAACAGCTTTTTGAATTTTTTATTGTTGTTTTTCATCAATGGGTTTTTAAAACAAATTTTTTGGAAGTCTTTGCTTTTTTTATTTAAAAGTTTGAAAAAAATAAATTTCTTTGAAATTTTATTTTTTTTCTTTTAAGCGTTAGAAAAAAATAGCTTTTGAAAATTTTATTTTGTTCTATCAATGTGTTTGAAAAAATTTTTGTTTAAGCCTTTTTTTTTTGTTTTCATCAATGGATTAAAAAACTTTTTGAATCTTTATTGTTTTTTTCTATCAATTTTGGGTTTAAAAAAACTAATTTTGATGTCTTTATTGTTTTGTTCTATCAATGTTTTTTTGAAAAACTTTTTTTGATTCTTTATTGTTGTTTTCATCAATGCTGTTTGGCAGCTTCTTGATTCTTTTTATTTTTATCAATGCTGTTTAGAAAACTAACTTTTGTTGAATTTTATTTTTTGTTTATCAATCGTTTGAAAAAAAAGCTTTTGTTAAGTCTTTTTGTTTTTTCTTTAAGCTGTGTTAGAAAAAAAACCTTTTTGTTGATTTTTTGGGTTTTTTCTACAATGATTTTGAAAACATTTTTGAATCTTTTTTTTTTTTCTATAATGCTGTTTAGAAAAATAAATTTCTTGATTCTTTTTTTTTCATCAATGAGTTTAAAAACGCTTTTGTTGATGCTTTATTTTGTTTTCATCAATTTGTTTGGAAAAAAAACTTTCGTTGATGTCCTTATTTTTTGTTCACAAGGGGGTTAAAAAAAGCTTCTTTTTTTTATTGGTTTTTTTTATCAACCCCTTGGCTCTTTGTTTTGTTTTATTGTTTTATTTATTGATGTTTAAAAAAAACTTTCGTTAATTTTGCTTTGTTTTTTCAATGATTTTTGAAAAAGCTTTGTTTTTTTATTGTTGTTTTCTATCAATGCGGGTTAAAAAAAACTTTCTTTTTAAAGCCTTTTTTTTTTATTCTATCAATGTTAAAAAAATAACTTTAAGTCTTTTGTTTTTTCTATCAATGATGT
Source organism: Arion vulgaris (assembly GCA_020796225.1). Classification (NCBI taxonomy): domain Eukaryota; kingdom Metazoa; phylum Mollusca; class Gastropoda; order Stylommatophora; family Arionidae; genus Arion; species Arion vulgaris. Next base: position 47,207,796 of record CM036758.1, read on the forward strand.
TAAAAAAACTTTTTTTTTCTTTTTTTTTTATTTTATGGTTAGAAAACACTTTTTTGAAGTTTTGTTTTTATTTAAATTCGTTGAAAACTTTTTTGTTGATTTTTATTGTTTTTTTTCAAGATTTTTTAAAAAATAATTTTTTTGAAGTCTTTATTTTGTTTTCCACAATCGTTTAGAAACACTTTTTTTAAGCTTTTTATTGTTGTTCTATCAAGCGTTTGAATAACTAGTTGTGATGTTTTATTGTTGTTTTATCAATGATGTTTCCTTTTTGATTCTTTTTTGTTTTTTTCCCATCAATGTGTGTTGGAAAAACCAATTTTTTGTTATTTCTTTTTTTTTTTGTTCATAACCAAAAAAAATAATCTTTGAAAATTTTTTTTTTTTTTATTATCAATCCGTTTAGAAACACTTTTTTGATGTCTTATTTTGTTATTCTATCAATGATTTTTAAAAACAAATTTTTAAACTTTTCTTTGTTGTTCATCAATCTTAAAAACTACTTTTTAATCTTTTTTTGTTGCTCATCAATGTGGTTTTGAAAATACTTGGATGTCTTTTTTTATTCTATAAGCTTGTTGAAAAAAGCTTTCGGTTTTTTATTCATCAATGCTGGTTAGAAAAAATTTGCTTTTTGATGTCTTTATTTTTTTATTCATCAAATGTTTAGAAAAACCTTTGTTTCTTTGTTTTTTTTTCTATCAATGCTGTTTAAAAAAACTTTTGTTAATCCCTTTTTTTTTTATCAATCGGTTAAAAACTGCTTTGGGTTCTTTTTTTTTGTTGTTCATAATCTGTGTTAGAAAACCTTTTTTTGATGTTTTATTTTGTTGTTCATCAATGATTGTTAGAAAACTAACTTTTGTTAATGTCTTTTATTTTGTTATTCATGAATGCTGGAAAAACCTTTGAGTCTTTATTGTTTTATTCTATTAATGCGTTTAAAAAAAAGCTTCTATTTTTTTTTGTTTTATCAATGGTGTTAGAAAAACGCTGTTAATCTTTTGTTGTATCAGCTGTGTTAAAAAATAGCTTTCTTGATTTCCTTTTTTTTTTATTCTATAAGCTGTGTTAGAAAACAGCTTTCTTTGATTCTTTATTATTTTTTCTATCAAAGTGTTAGAAAACTAAATTTTTTAAGTCTTTTCTGTTGTTGTTCTATCTGATGTTGAAAAAAAACCTTTTTATTCTTTATTGTTTTCTATTTAAAGATGTGTAAAAAAAAGTTTTTTTATTCTTTTTTTTGTTGTTCATCAATGATGTTTTAAAAACTCTTTCTTTTTATTCTTTATTTTAGTTCATCAAATGTGTTAGAAAAACTTTTTCGTTGAAGTCTTTTTTGTTGTTCATCAATGATTTTAAAAAACTAATTTTTTTAGTCTTTTTTGTTGTTTTCATCAAGATGTGTTAAAAAATACTTTCGTTAAATCTTTTCTGTTTTCTCAATGGGGTTTTAAAAAAAATAGCTTGTTAAATTTTTATTTTTTTTCACAATGTTTAAAAACTAATTTTGGAAATCTTTTTGTTTTTCTTTAATGGTTTTTAAAAAACTTTCTTTTGTCTTTTTTTTGTTGTTCTATCAATCTGTTTAGAAAACACCCTTTTATTTTTTTATTTTTTGTTCCCCCCTATTTTGGAAAACCAGCTTTGTTTATTTTTTTTTTATCAATGGTTTAGAAAATAATTTTTTTTTGATTCATTGTTTTTGTTCATCAATGCGTGTTAGAAAAAATGCTTTTTTTATGTCTTTTTTTTGTTTTCTTTAATGTGTTTTAAAAACAGCTTTTTTATTCTTTATTGTTGTTGTTCATCAATGATGTTTAGAAAAACAATTTTTGAAGCTTTTTTGTTTTTTCTAATGCTTTTTGAAAAAAAAATTTTTTAAATCTTTTTTTGTTTTTTCTATCAATGCGTGTTAAAATAGCTTTGTTTATTTTTTATTTTTTTTCTATCAATCTTTTTGAAAACTGCTTCGTTGAACTTTTTGTTTTCTATAATGTTGTTTAAAAACTAACTTTTGTTTATTCTTTATTTTTTTTCTATAAAGTTTTAAAAAACCTTTGATCTTTATTTTGTTTTCTATCAATGCGTTTAGAAAACTACTTTTTTGATTCTTTATTTTTTTTTATCAATGTGTGAAAAACTATTTTCGGGAATCTTTATTTTGTTTCCTAAAGTGTTTAAAAACTAGCTTTTTTGATTCTTTATTTTTTGTTTATCAATGCTGTTTGAAAACTCTGTTGAAGTTCTTTTGTTGTTCTACAATGTTGTTTAAAAAAAAATTTCTGTTATTTTTATTTTATTCATCAATGATGTATTAAAAAAATTTTGTTGAAGGCTTTTTTTTGTTCATAATGTTTGTTAGCCTTCTTGATGTTTTTTATTTTTTTTCTATCAATGCTATTTAAAAAAAACTTTATGTCTTTTTTTGTGTTTATCAATGCCGTTGAAAAAATAAATTTTTTGATTCTTTTTTTTTATTCTATCAATATGTTTAAAAACAGCCTTTTTGATGTCTTTTGTTGTTTTCTATCAATGTTTTAAAAAAAATTTTTTTTGATTCTTTTTTTGTTGTTTTTACTCTTTTGAAAAATCCTTTTTAGTCTTTTTTGTTGTTGTTCTATCAATGTGTTTAAAAACTTTCTTGTTCTTTATTGTTTTTTCATCAATGAGGGTTTGAAAAAAATAACTCTTAATCTTTTTTTGTTTCTATAAAGCTGTTTAGAAAAAATAGCTTTTTGGTTTTTTTTTTTCTATCAATGCTTTAGAAAAAACTTTTAAGTCTTTTTTTTTTTTCTTTAATGATGTTTTAAAAAACTTTCTTAAAATCTTTTTTTGTTTTTCATCAATTTTAAAAAAAAAAACTTTTTTTAAAAGGGCTTTATTGTTTTGTTCTATACTTTTTTAGAAAACATTTTTTTATGTTTTATTTTTTATTACAATTTTAAAAAACAGCTTTTGATTCTTTATTGTTTTTTTCCAATATTTAGAAAAACAACTTTCTTTTTATTCTTTTTTTTGTTATTCATCAATGAAATTTTAAAACACTTTTTTGATGTCTTTATTTTTTTTCATCAATGTTTTAGAAAACTATTTCTGATGTCTTTTTGTTGTTGTTCTATCAATGAAAAAACTAGCTTTTTTTATTCTTTATTGTTGTTGTTCTATCAATCGTGTTAGAAAAACTTTTTTGATTCTTTATTTTGTTTTTTATCAATGATGTTTTTGAAAACCTTTTTTGAAAACTTTATTTTTTTTCCCATCAATGCGTGTTTAATCTGCTTTTGAAGTCTTTTTTGATGTTCTTTCAATGGTTTAAAAAAAATTTTTTGAAGTCTTTTTTGTTTTTCATCAAGCCGGTTATAATAACAGCTTTTCCAAAATTTTTTATTTTGTTCATCAATGCTTTTTTGAAAAACTAACTTTTGCCTTTATTTTTTTTCTATCAATGCTGTTTAGAAAACTACTTGATGTCTTTTTGTTTTTATTCTCAAACCTTTTAGAAAACTCTTTTTTATTTTTATTTTGTTGTTCCAAATTTTAAAAAAAAAGTTTGGGGGATGTCTTTTTTTTTTATTTATCAATGCTGTGTTAGAAAAACAGCTTTTTTATGTCTTTATTATTTTGTTCTATCAAAAGATTTAGAAAAAAATAACTTTTGGAAATTTTTTTTTTTATCAATGATGTTTAGAAAACTCTTTCGTATGTCTTATTTTTTTCTATCAATGATTTTAAAAAAGCTTTCTTTATTCCCTTTTTTTTTTTCCATCAAGCGTGTTAAAAAATAACTTTTTTGATTCTTTATTTTTTGTTCTATAAACTTGTTTTTTCCCGGGGTTTCTTATGTTTTATTCTATCAATGATGTGTTAAAAAATCTTTCTTAATCTTTGCTTTTTTTCATCAATTTTTAAAAACTGCCTTTGGGTTTTTTTTTTTCCAAAATTTTTTAAAAAAAAGCTTTCTTTTATGTCTTTATTTGTTGTTCTATCAATGCTGGTTTAAAAAATAACTTTTTTTTGTATCTTTATTTTGTTGTTCTATCAATGCGTTTGAAAACTAACTTTGGTTCTGTGTTTTCTATAATGCGGTTTGAAAAAACCTCTTGATGTCTTTTTCTGTTTTTGTTCATCAATCTGTTTTCTTTTTGGGTCTTTTATTTTGGTTTTCCAAGCTGTTGAAAAAGCGCTTTCGTTGATGCCCCTTCTTTGTTTTCATCAATTTTTTAAAATACTGTTGATGTTTTAATTTTTTTCTTTAATGCGTTTAGAAAAAATACTTTTTTTGATTCTTTTTTTTTTTTTATTCTTCAAGTGTTTAAAAAATAGCTTTTTTGATGTCTTTTTTTGTTTTTTCTATCAATGATTGTTGAAAAAATCTTTTTTATGTCTTTTTTGTTTTATTCTATCTGATGGAGAAAAACTACTTTTTTTTTCTTTTTTTTTGTTTTCCCTTCAATGCTGTTTAAAAACTACCGTTGGGTTTTCTTTGTTTTTGTTCTATCAATGTTTTTTAGAAAAAAATTTTTTGTTTTATTGTTTTGTTTTTCAATGTTTTAAAAAACTACTTTTTTGATTCTTTATTTTGTTATATCAAATTTTAGAAAAAAAACCTTTTGGTCTTTTTTTGTTGTTCATCAATGGTTTTTTAATAATATTTTTTGGGGTTATTGTTTATTTCTTCAATCTGTTTAGAAAAAAAACCCTTTTGTTTAATTTTTTTGTTTTTGTTCATCAAGTTTTTATAAAACTAGTTTAAGTTTTTTATTGTTTTTCTATCAATGCTTTTTGAAAACAACTTTTTTGGTCTTTTTTTTTTGTTCATCAAGCTGTTTAGAAAAACTTTTCCCCTTTATTCTTTGGTTTTTTTTATCTGTTTAGAAAACTATTTTTTTTGATTCTTTTTTGTTTTTGTTCATCAAGATGAGAAAAAAAAATTTATTGAGTTTATTTTGTTATTTATCAAGCCGGTTTTTGCCACTTTTTTGATGTCTTTTTGTTTTCTATCAAGATTTAAAAAACTAACTTTTTGGTCTTTTTGGTTGTTGTTCATAATGATGTTTAAAAAAATTTCTTGATTTTTTTTGTTCTCAATGATGTTTAGAAAAAAATTTTTACCCTATTGTTTTTTTCATCAAGCTTTTAAAAAAATTCGGTGTTCATTTTTTTGTTCCATCAAATTTTGTTTAAAAACTTTGGATTTCTTTATTTTTTTTCTATCAATGATTTGTTGAAAACAATTTTCTTGAATTCCCTTTGCTTTTTTTTCTATAAGTAAAAAAAAGCTTTTTTTGATGTCTTTTTTTGTTGCTCTATAAACTGTGTTGAAAAAGCTTTTTTTGATTCTTTATTGCTGTTGTTCTATCAATCGTTTAAAAACCTTTCTTTTTTTCTTTTTTTTTTTTCTTTTCAATGCGTGGAAAAAACTTTCTGATTCTTTTCTTTGTTTTCATCAATCTGTTTGGCGCTTTTTTATTTTTTTTGTTTTCATCAAGCCGTTTGAAAAGATTTTGATGTTTTATTTTTGTTTTCACAAACGGTTAGAAAAGCAGCTTTCGGGTTCTTTTGTTTTTCTTCAATTTGTTTACTTCTTTATGTTCTTTTTTGTGTTTTCATCAATGATGGTTTTAAAAAAACCCGTTTCCCTTATTCTTTATTGTTTTTTTCATAATGTGAGAAAAAAATATTTTTTATTTCTTTTTTATTGTTTTCTATCAATCTTTTAAAAACAACTTTGTAAGCTGTGTTTTTGTTCATCAATGCTGTTTAGAAAAAAGTTTTTTTGTCTTTTTTTTGTTTTCTATCAATCTGTGGGAAAAAAAAAGCTTTGTTGATGTCTTTTTTTTTTATTCTATCTGTGTTTTGAAAATGCTTTTTTTTGATGTCTTTTGTTTATGTTCTATCAATGCTTTTAGAAAACTAGGTGAATCTTTATTTTTTAAAACATCAGAGTTTAAAAACAACTTTCTTTTAAATCTTTATTTTTTTTCTATCAATGCTGGGAAAAACTGCTTTCGTTGATTTTTTTTTTATTATATGAAATTTTTGGGTTTGAAAACTAGCTTTTTTGATGCTTTATTTTGATTTCATCAATGCGATAAAAAAAAACTTTTGGTTTTATTTTGTTTTCTTAATGCGTTTAAAAAAAAAACTTTTTTGGTCTTTATTGTTTTTTCATCAATATGTAAAAACCTTTTTTTGAAGTTTTATTTTTTGTTCTATCAAGATGTTTTAAAAAAAATCTTTTTTTATTTTTATTTTGATTTCTTCAAGCGGGGAGAAAAAAAACTTTTTGACTTTTGTTTTTCCCATCAATGCGTTTTAAAAAACACTTGAGATTTTTTATTCTTTAAGATGTTGGGCTAACTCGAAGTTTTATTTTTTGTTCATCAAGCTTTTAAAAAAACTCGTTGATTCTTTTTATTGGTTAATTTTTAATGATGTTTGAAAACCCCTTTTTTGTTCTTTATTTTGTTGTTCATCAATGCGAGAAAAACATTTGGATGTTTTATTATTTTGTTCTTTAATTTTGTTGAAAAACTTCTTTCTTAAAAATTTTTTTTCTTTAATGCTGGTTAGAAAATACTTTCTTTTATGTCTTTTTTTTGTTGTCCCATCAATGCGTTTAGAAAACGCTTTTTTGATTTTTTTGTTATTCAAATTTTTTAGAAAACACTTTGATGCTTTGTTGATTTATCAATCGTTTTAAAAAAAAGCTTTTTTTGAAGTCTTTATTTTTTTTTATCAATGATGTGTTAAAAAACAAATTTCGTTAAGTCTTTATTGTTTTTTCATAAAGGGGTTAGAAAAAAATGCTTTTTTGATGTCTTTATTTTATTCAGAATTGTGTTGAAAAATCTTTTTTTGAAATCTTTTTTTTTCTATCAAGTTTAGAAAAAAAAAGCTTTTTTGATGTCTTTATTTTGTTTTCTATGAATTTGTTTTTAAAACAGCTTTTTTTATTTTTTTTTTGTTTTTTCAATGTGTGTTAGAAAATAGCTTTGTGATTCCCTTTTTGTTGTTGTTTTTTCATCTGTTGAAAACGTTTTTTTGAATCTTTTTTTTTTTCTACAATGGTTTAGAAAACTGTTTTGATTTTTTATTGTTTTTGTTTTATCAAATTTAGAAAACTAACTTTCGGGAAATCTTTTTGGTTTTTCATCAATGCCTTTTTAAAAAATAACTTTTTTAAAACTTTATTTTTTTTATTCTATCAATGTGTTTGAAAAAAGCTTTAAATCTTTTTTTTTTTTTCATCAATCTTTTAAAAAAAATTGTTAAATCTTATTTTTTGTTCCCACAATGGGAAAAAATTTTTTTTAAGTCTTTATTTTTTTGTTCATAAGTGTATAAAAACTATTTTAATTATTTTGTTATTCTATCAATGCTGTTTAGAAAAAAATTTTTTATGTCTTTTTTGTTGTTGTTCATCAATCTTTTAGAAAAATCTTTCTTAGTCTTTATTGTTGTTGTTCTTTAATTTTTTAGAATAACTGCTTTTTAAGTTTTAGTTTTTTCTTTTAAAGCCAAAAAAAAACCTTTTGTTTAATCTTTATTGTTTTGTTTACAACGGAAAAAAAACCTTGCCGATGCTTTATTGTTTTTTATCAATGCCAAATTTGAAAACTTTTGAATTTATTTTTTCACGTTGTGTTAAAAAAAACTCGTTGATTCTTTTTTTTTTGTTTTTCATCAATGATTTTTAGAAAAAAAGTTTTTTTATGCTTTTTTGTTGTGTTCTATCAATGCTGTTTAAAACTACTGTTGATTTCTTTTTTGTTGTTTTATCAATGCGTTTAGAAAAAAATAGCTTTTGGGAAATCTTTATTTTGTTTCCCCCAATGTGTTTAAAAACATTTTTGATTTCTTTTTTTTGTTGTTCTATCAATGCTGGTTTTAAAAACCAACTTGGGGGTTTATTTTGTTGTTTATCAATGCGTTTTGAAAAAAATAATTTTTTGATTCTTTTTTTTTTATTCATCAAGTGTATTAAAAACTAATTCTTGAAGTCTTTATTTTTTTTTCATCAATTTGTGTTGAAAAAAACTTTTTTGATTCTTTATTTTTTCTATCAACGGGGAGAAAAACTAACTTTTTTTGATTTTTTTTTTTGTTTAAAAGTTTGGGAAAAAACTTTTTTGATGTCTTTATTGTTTTTTCATCAAGATGTGTTAAAAACCTTTCTTTGATTTTTATTTTGTTTTATCAATGCGGTTAAAAAATAGCTTTTTTATGTCTTTATTTTTGTTTCATCAATTTTGTTAAAAACAGCTTTTTTTATTTTTATTTTTTTTCTATCAATGCGTTTAAAAAACAGCTTTTTTGATTTTTATTGTTTTGTTCTATCAAGATTTTAAAAAAACTAACTTTTTTGAATCTTTTTTGATTTCTATCAATGGTTGAAAAAAATAGTCTTGAAGTCTTATTTTTTTTTCATCAATGTTTTAGAAAAACATTTCCTAAGTCTTTATTTTTTGTTCTTTCAAGATTTAGAAAAAAAAACTTTTTTAAAACTTTATTATTGTTGTTCTACTGGTTAGAAAACTTTCTTTGGAAGCTTTTTGTTTTGTTATCTGTTGTTAAAAACTTTTCTTTGATGTCTTTTTTTTGTTTTCATCAAGCTGTTTGAAAAACTAGCCTTTGATGTCTTTATTGTTGGTTTTTATCAATGATTTTAAAAATAACTTTGATGTCTTATTTTTGTTTTTCTATCAATGATGTTGAAAAACCTTTTGATGTCTTTATTGTTTTTTCTATCAATGCTTAAAAAAAAAAACTACTTTTTTATTTTTTTTTTTGTTCTATCAATGCGTTAAAAACACTTTGATTTTCTTTTTTTTTTTGTTTTTCAATGCGTAAAAACGCTTTTTATGTCTTTTTTTTGTTTTCCCTCAAAGTGTTGAAAAAATCTTTCGTTAATTTTATTTTTGATTTCATCAAAGCTTTTGAAAAACCGCTTTTGGGAAGTTTTTTGTTGTTTTTCTTCAATGGGGTTAAAAAAAAGCTTTTTGAACTTTTTGTTGTTCTTTTAATGATGTTTAAAAACCTTTTTGGTTTTTATTTTTTTTCACAAAGCTGGAAAAACAGTTTTGTTGAATCTTTTTTGTTTTTTCTTTTAAACGTGTTAAAAAACCTTTGTTAATCTTTTTTAGTTGTTTATCAATGGTTTTTTGAAAACAACTTTTGTTGAAGTCTTTTTTTTGTTGTTCTATCAATGCTTTTAAAAACTGCTTTCCTTTTTTTGTTATTTTTGAATTTTGAGAAAACAACTTTCGTTGAAAATTTTTTTGGTTTTGTTCCATCAATGCTGTTAGAAAAAATACTTCGTTTATGTCTTTATTTTTTTATTCTAAATTTTGGGTTAAAAACGCTTTTTTTTGATTCTTTTTTTGTTGTTTTTCCATCAAGCTGTGTTAGAAAAATTTTCATGTCTTTTTTTGTTTTTTTTATCAATCTTTTAAAAAAAGTTTTTTGAAGTTTTTTTTTTTGTTTATCAATGTGTTTAGAAAACGCTTTTTTGTTTTTATTTGTTGTTCTATCAAGATTGTTAAAAAAAACTTTCGTTAGTTTTTTTTTTTTGTTCTATCAATGTTTTAAAAACTAATTTTTGTTGGTCTTTATTTTTATTCACAAAGTGTTAAAAAAATGCTTTTTTAAAATTTTATTTTGTTTTTCTATAATCTGTGTTTGAAAACAACTTTTTTTGAAGTCTTTTTTGTTGTTGTTCTATCAATGCTGTTTTAGAAAAAAACTTTCTTTTAAATCTTTTTGTTTTGTTCAAACTGTTTCAAAAATCTTTTTAAATTTTTGTTGTTATTCTATCAATGTTTAAAAAAACAACCTTTTGTTTGTTCTTTTTTGTTTTCATCAATGTTTTTGTTAGAAAAAAAACCCTTTGGTCTTTTTGTTTTTTATCACGGGTTAAAATGCTTTTTTGAATCTTTTTTGTTGTTTTTTCAATTGTTGAAAAAATAACTTTCTTGAAATCTTTATTTTTTTTATCAATGTGTTTTTAAAAAAAGCTTTCGTGAAATTTTTATTTTTTGTTTTATCAATGCTTTTAGAAAAAAACTTTTTCTTTATTGTTTTTATCAATTTTAGAAAACAACTTTTTTGTGTTTATTTTTTTCATCAATGTTTAGAAAACTGCTTTCGTTTATGCTTTATTTTTTTTCATCAAGCGTTGGAAAAACTTTTTTATTCTTTTTTTTTTTCATCAATCTTGTTGAAAAAAAGGGCTTTGATGTCTTATTTTTTTTTCTATCAATGATTGTTGAAAAACAAATTTTTGGTCTTTTTTTTTCAAATGGAAAAAAATTTTTTCTTTATTTTGTTGTTCTATAATTTTTTGAAAAAAAACTTTTTGTGTCTTTTTTTTTTTATTTATAATGGTTTTGAAAATACTTTTTTTATGTCTTTTTTGTTGTTTTCATCAATTTAAGAAAACTAATTTTTTTGATGTCTTTTATTTTGTTTTTTCCCATCAATGATTTTAAAAAACCCAGCTTTTTTTATTTTTTATTGTTTTGTTCATCAATGCTTTTTGAAAACGCTGGATGTCTTTATTTTTGTTCTATCAATTGTTAAAAAACTTTTTTTATTCTTTATTGTTGTTTTATCAAGTTTTAGAAAAAACCATTTTTTTGATTCTTTATTGTTGTTTTCATCAAGATTTTGAAAAAACTTTCCTTGAAGTTTTATTTTTATTTCATCAATGTGTAAAAAACCTTTTAAATCTTTTATTGTTTTCTATCAATCTTTTAGAAAACATTTTTTGAATTTTATTGTTGTGTTCTTTAATGTGTTTAGAAAACTAAATGTGAAGTCATTTTTGTTCTCAAGCTGTTTTTAATAACTGCTTTCGAAATCTTTATTTTGTTTTCTTTTAATGTTGTTGAAAAAATCTTTCGTTAAAACTTTATTATTGTTTTTCATCAATGCGTTTAGAAAAAAACTTTTTTAAATCTTTATTTTTTTGTTCTATACCCAAGAAAACTACTTTTATGTCTTTATTTTTTATTCATCATGCCAAGAAAAAAAGCTTTTTATGTCTTTATTTTTGTTGTTCATCAATGATGTTAAAAAACTTTTGATGTTTTATTGTTGGTTCACAAGAAAGGGGAAAAGCTTTTTTGATGTTTTATTTTTTGTTCATCAATGCTGTTTTAAAAAATGCAGTTGGGTCTTTATTTTTTTATATCAATATGTTTAGAAAAAAATAACTTTCGGGTTCTTTTTTGTTGTTGTTCTATCAAAGCAATTTTTTGTTTTTTTGGTAAAATTAGGAAGGAGAGATTGGGGAAAACAGAGGAGAAGATCTGATGTCGGCATCTGGCGACACCAAAGTCAGCGTTCATGTCCAAACAAAAGAGAGTTGTGAGAGACAGATGACCCGGGAGGCGGGGGATTTTAGATTGAGATTATCTGAGCACTGCATCCGATTTGCGATGTTTTTTCTAGGTGGGTTCCTGGCCCCTTCCCCTGTCGCCTCTGACATCCTTATTCGGTTTTTTCTTGCCCCAAACCCGCCCCGACAACTCTTTTTTTTAAAATTTTTCATTATAAATTAAATTTACCACCAATTCACTGTTTGAAAATATCGTCTACTAAAAGTGAACATTTTCCACCAACATTCACTGACAATTTGAAACATATCAATGTACTAAATGTCAACATTTACCACCAACATTCACTGACAATTTGAAACATATCAATGTACTAAATGTGAACATTTACCCCCAACATTCACTGACAATTTGAAACATATCAATGTCTTAAATGTCAACATTTACCACCAACATTCACTGAAAATTTGAAATATATCAATGTACTAAATGTAAACATTTACCACCAACATTCACTGACAATTTGAAACATATCGATCTACTAAATGTCAACATTTACCACCAACATTCACTGACAATTTGAAACATATCAATCTACTAAATGTCAACATTTATCACCGACATTCACTGACAATTTGAAACATATCAATCTACTAAATGTCAACATTTATCACCGACATTCACTGACAATTTGAAACATATCAATCTACTAAATGTCAACATTTATCACCGACATTCACTGACAATTTGAAACATATCGGACGTCTATGTGTCTAATTTGTTAATTCTTTGCTTTGCGTCACGATGGTCGTGGGTTCGAATCCAAACTGCACCGTTCTGTGCTCGACTGCAATTTCTGCACAGGCCCCTAGAATTGTTACCTATGCTACGGAATGCATGCTTTGAGCAATGCTCTTGACAAGTTTTGTGTCATTTATGCAGAGATAGAACAGGCAATATGAGGTAAAACCTGGCGTAATGAAGTCAATTCGTCGGATGTAGACTCATTCGTAATATTCAATATTGGTTATTGGTTATTGGTTATTGGTTACTAAACTGACGTCATTGCACTCCGGGCAAACCCATGGGTGCTCAGTCTCCCCAACAGATATCGAAGAGTATGCATACTGATGGTTCCTGTGGCTCGCTGATTAAACACACCTCTCACTCTGCCTCTCAGGCATCCAGTTCGACTTGAACAAAGGGTAATTCCAAACTGCTTAAATCTCTTGATCGATTCAACATCGATTTTAGTGTCCTCATCCAACAGAGAGTCTCGAAGAGACCGAAGAATATCCCCTTATCCATCTTCAACTCCCCAACAATCGATGCTGTTGATGCAAGCCTGTCCGCTCTCTCATTACCGTAAACACCGCATGCCCAGGACAGTATATCCACGTAAGCCGCTGGAGGTTAGAAACTTCTATAGACGACATCCACTCATACCGAAACCTGCCCTTCTGGATCTTGTGAAGCATCGACTGAGAGTCAGATACAACAACTGCCCCAGTAAATGAAGTCCCAGAAATCAATGGAGGGCAGCAGTAACGGCCGCAACCTCCATCCTCATACTAGTTGTCCTGTATGCCCCACTTCGCTCTGCAACAACCCTACCATGCGCATTAGCCAAGAAACCCCAGCCGGATTTCTCACCACGTTGAACCGACCCATCGGTATATCCAACAACATCATCATCCCTTGCATTATCTTCTATCAGCTGCTTAACTGCGAGATCAGCCTTCATGTTGCCCCAATCTCTACATTCTCTTCCAAGAGTAATGATAACGTTGAGATAGTTCATCATGCTTCCATCTGTTGGGATCCATTCTTCCCCTTTTGGTAGAGTCGCAACCGTAGTCACCTGGCCAATCGTTCTCTCAGCCTGGGCCATCCACGACATGCCACGCTTGATTCTCGTGCCCTTAACATCATTAGTGTTCCTGTATAGTGGATGTCTCTTATCCGAAGTAACCCGCATATATGCCTTGGTTTGGGCGATTGCATGACGGAGCGTAGTGACAGAAGGCCAAGCATATATCTCATCTTCACAATGGGGTATCTCTAGTGCAGCCCAGAACTATACGCATACCTTCATTCTGAACCCGTTCAAGTCGTTCACATTGTGATCTTGATATCGTAAGAATTCCGAGTCCGTAATCTACCACTGACATTACCAGTCGATCGAACAAAAGGGCAAGTAGTCTCTGCTCAAGATGTGCGGCCACCATAACTTTGAGAGCCGCAAGACCACGCTTGCACCGTTGTATCGTCTGTTCAATATGGTGTTTGAAAGATAGACTACGATCAAAGGTTATTCCAAGATAGCGAAGCCTGTCTCTGCGCTCGATGGTATGTTCATCAAAGATTACACAGGGTAGGTCAGCCTTGACGATGTGATTATTCAACGAGCACCATAACATACACGCTTTTACAGGATTGACCTGAGAGCGAGACTCTCTACACCAAGCCGAGATGGTATGCAATGTTTTCTGAATGTCGTCAACCATCTCTCGTCTATCTGACCCAGTCCTATATATTAAGATATCATCTGCAAATGTCAATGTCCTACCCAATCCGGTTGGCTGAATTTTAGCTACATTTGCTGTGTAAATATTAAACAACAGGGTGATAGAGGAGAACCTGGGGCAATCCCAGGCATATACGAGCAGGATCCGATGTCCATGTTCCTAAACGGAGTGCAACGGTTCTCTCCATTAAAGAAGCAGCTATCCAGTTTACCAGCCAAGGATTAACTTTACATTTAATCAAAGAGCACACCATTATTGAATAATTCACCGTTATAAGCATCCTCCAAGTCGATGGCCACAGCAACAGTCTCTTGCTTGGATTGGAAGCCTTCATAAACATCATATGCAAACGTGCCAGCATTGTACCATGTCCCTTTCATTGGCCGGTAGCTACCCAAGTTTCAGGAGAACGTGGTCATTCTCCAAGTGACACATTACCTTTCTGGCCACTATCTTCTCTAGTAATTTGCCATATACATTTTGCAAGGTGAGTATGCGGTAGCTGCTGAGCAGTTTAGGATCCTTCCCATGTTTGTGGAGCGGTCGTAAATAACTATGAAGTCAATCCTCGGGTACCACAGCATTCTGTACACTTTTATTAAAATCCATCACAACTGCATTAATAATAGTCTCGTCCAGCTGTTTGATGTGATGATATTGGACACCATCAGGCCCTGGAGCGGTGCTGTGGCTTGCCTTGAGTGCATTAACAACATCCTCCTTTGTTATTAAGTCAATGTAAGGTTCTCCAGAGCTAGTAATATCACGAAGAGCACTTATGATATTATGGCGGTCAGTTTTATCACCTTTTTCTGTCTGTTCCACGAAACGATGAAGGAACCCCTGCCCTTTTCTGCATCTGTTGTCAAGACGGATCCTGACGAGTCACGTAAAGTAGGAAAAGACTGGCTGGTATTACTCCTGTTCATTTTGCTATGAAACTGCCAGAATTGATATAGAGACTTGTCGCCACAGACTTGCGTTATGAAAGTCTCCCATAACCCACTCTTTGCCTCACTAGCCAATACTTTGAAATTCCCAGTGGCTTTGTGGCGAATAGCAGACTTTTCAGCCACATCACACATATTTCTAGGTCGCTTCTTTCGTGCTCTCTGCCATGACTTTGTAGCAGCCTCTTTTTCCAGCCATGCTTTTTCAACATTTTCATTCCACCAAGGTGGTTGCAGGAAAGAAGTCCTAGCAGTCTTCTTTCTGGCAGTCTGTCGCAGTATACGTAATGGGTTTCGTGATCAGAGTGGCATGGCGTGTACTGAAAGACAGATTTGGATCTTCTGTGTCGCAAATTATTGGCCTTATTAAGAAGAACAACGCAGGGAGATGATCACTATCTTGAGCCCCAAGAACATTCCATCGAGCAAAAGTAGCATCAGTTGTGGAGATCAGTGCCAGATCAATGACACCATCAGTGTCCTCAGGTCTAGAAGCTAACCGAGTTGGGCGGCCGTCATTCAATATCGTCAAGTCAGAGTTTAGTAAAGCAGAACTCAAAGCGATGCCCTGTCTATTCTCGGTAGCGTTGCCCCACTCCTTTGATCGTGCATTGAAATCCCTGCTATGAGAAACTTTAGTGCGTGGTACATCTGAGAGTTTCTCAAGAAATCCCAGTTATCTTCAATATGGAGTTTGTCCACATGGGCGTACACATTATAGATTCGCCATACCTGATCACGAATTGTTAATTGAATTCCTTGTAATTCCACACCCTCTGGTAAGAAGTCAGGCGTGTCAAGGCAGTTGTGGGAAGGCCATGTTTCACATAGATAGCCTGACCTCGTCCTACTCCGGGTTCACTGGGAGTGAAATAACATTTGAAGCCTGGACACCCAAGGGCTTTATCCTGCTTCAAGTTGGTTTCCTGAATCATGAATATGTCAAAGTCATAGACTAGCTTCTGTAGAATTGGTCCTCTCTGTTTTGCACTTCGACAATTCCAGTAGCCAATGCGTAGATATTTCAGGCAATATTTATAATATTCAATATTATAAATATCAATGAAAAATATGATTCTACTTTCAGAAACAAGATACCAAGTAAGATGCCGGTCAGAATGATAAACTAGAAGAAACTAAAGAAAGACATTATAGAACAAAACAATGACAGTGAAGTTTCAAGTGATAAATTAGAAGAAACTAAAGAAAGACATTATAGGACAGAACAATAACAGTGAAGTTTCAAGTGATAAATTAGAAGATACTAAAGAAAGACATTATAGGACAGAACAATGACAGTGAAGTTTCAAGTGATAAATTAGAAGATACTAAAGAAAGACATTATAGAACAGAACAATGACAGTGAAGTTGTAAGTGATAAATTAGAATAAACTAAAGAAAGACATTATAGGACAGAGCAAGGACAGTGAAGTTTCAAGTGATAAATTAGAAGATACTAAAGAAAGACATTATAGGACAAAACAACGGATAATGAAGTTTCAAGATATCTAGTTGACAAGCAAACAATATCATCATTGATTAAAGTTGTCTAAAAACAAAATGTTATATTTGTTTACTCCATTAATTTCCATATTTTCTTATTCTGCACTATTTGTCTCTTGTAAATTTGTACTTCTTCTTCCCACACTTCATATCGACCATTTGTTAACCAGTCTTTGTGATTTGTAGGGATCTGAGCTAAGACGATTGACATTGTGTAGGTTATAGCTTACAAGTAAGCCAGCAATCCGATTTCTGCAAGGCTTTATAGTTATTGGGGTAGCTTCCCTAGACCCATACATTAGTCGCCTCTTACGACATGCCATGAGTCGAGTGTTGCAAAAGCCACACAAAGACTTCTGTGATGAAGAAACTAACTATCACGACCTAGGGACAAACTCACAAATATTAAAGCAGGTATACACTGGAACAGTCAGGCCCATTATGGAATATGACTCCAGATCTTGGACAACAGCAGCCAAAACAAACACACAGAAACTAGACAAAGTGCAAAACATGGGCCTATGAATAACTCTTGAAGCAATGAAAAGCAGCCCTATAATAGAAATAGAAAAACAAAACTGCATACATTGAGCCTCCATAGAAATTCGATGGAAACTACAAAACTCTCACCCAGTTTGAAAAACTAAAATGAGTAAAAGAACACCATCTATACACCAAATTTTAAGAGAAAACAAAAACTGGGCGCGCAAGGAATAGTCCCAACCAGCTGGCAATAGAATTCGACATGCAACACTCAAACATCTTAGAAACTGATCCAGGAATCTGGGAATCCATAACACCAGAGCCATTGACATGCTTTCAAAACATGGCCCAAATACACCTGATAGTCTCAGGAATAACCTCCAACAAATACAGAAACAGAGCAAAGAGCCAGGGCACTCATAATGCTACAAGAACAATATCCCACCAGCATATGGACACGAGTGTTCACAGATGGCTCAGCTACAGATGCTATCAAGAAGGGAGGTAGCGGAATCTACACACAGGAAACACAGAAACACACTCTTTGGCAGCAGGAGAAACATGCACCAACTTTAGAGCAGATGCAACAGCCCTCCTTGCAGCCGTACAGATTTTCAACAACCAGCTGGTGTCAGCAAATTATGTATTTTAACGACTCAAGATCCGTTCTCAGACTATCTCAACACAAAGCTTTACAGAAGCAAAGATCTCTAAAACAATACAGAAAAATGATGTGAGAAAAACAAACGGAGAATACAACCCAGCGCACGACAGTATAAATAAATTAAACAGAAAAGCACAGACCACAGTCTTCAGATTTAGAACAGGACACTGCGGTCACAGAGCACACTTTCATAAAATGGGTCTCATGGACGTGGCTTCCTACAGCTGTGTAGCACGAAAGCAGTCCGCATAGCACATCTTGCAAGACTGCCCCAGTTTGGGTTTTGTGAGAATCGCAATCTGGCCAACAGAAACAACCCTTGAAAACAAACTATGGGGGACCGGTAAAAACCTCAAGCGCACCGTCCTGTTTTGTGTTGTGGCCACGTGATCTGGGACTTGTCATAGAACAGACTGTTTGTTGAATATTGCGTTCTGGTAAGTGTGGGGTCCTAAAAAGAACTTGTGGTGTTCTACTGGCTGTACAGTAAAACGACTTGTTGTGTTCTACTGACTGTAACATTAAAAATGACTTGTGGTGTTCTACTGGCTGTAAAAAAACTTTTCAAAAAGATGACTTGTGGTGTTCTACTGGCTGTAACACTAAAATGACTTGTGGTGTTCTACTGGCTGTAACAGTAAAAATGACTTGTGGTGTTCTACTGGCTGTAACAGTAAAAATGACTTGTGGTGTTCTACTGACTGTAACAGTAAAAATGACTTGTGGTGTTCTACTGGCTGTAACAATAAAAAAAACTTGTGGTGTTCTACTGGCTGTAACACTAAAAATGACTTGTGGTGTTCTACTGGCTGTAACACTAAAAATGACTTGTGGTGTTCTACTGGCTGTAACACTAAAAATGACTTGTGGTGGTCTACTGGCTGTAACACTAAAAAAGACTTGTGGTGTTCTACTGGCTGTAACAGTAAAAAGGACTTGTGGTGTTCTACTGACTGTAACACTAAAATGACTTGTGGTGTTCTACTGACTGTAACACTAAAAAGGACTTGTGGTGTTCTACTGGCTGTAACAGTAAAAATGACTTGTGGTGTTCTACTGGCTGTACAGTAAAATGACTTGTGGTGTTCTACTGGCTGTACATAAACTAGCTAACTAAATGACTTGTGGTGTTCTACTGACTGTAACATAAAAGAGGGATCTACATGAAAGGAGTGTGTTCTACTGGCTGTAACAGTAAAAGGACGTTGTTCTGGTGTTCTAAACTTTGGCTAGGCTGTAATACTAAAAAGGACTTGTGGTGTTCTACTGACTGTAACGTTAAAAATGACTTGTGGTGTTCTACTGGCTGTAACAGTAAAAATGACTTGTGGTGTTCTACTTGCTGTAAACGTGAAAATGACTTGTGGTGTTCTACTGGCTGTAACACTAAAAAGGACTTGTGGTGTTCTACTGGCTGTAACACTAAAAAGGAATTGTGGTGTTCTACTGGCTGTAACGCTGAAAAGGACTGTGTACCGATCTAGTTTGGGTGTAGGTGGTTCTCTACCTTCATCTTGTCTGATATTGGTGTCCGTACCAGGAGCAAAGATCTTGTCAGCATAGCTTTCCTTAAGTCCGCTTACACCTGAATACAATAATGTCTTTGTTTGCAAATACAACAACCAATCGTTCTGTAAACTGTCAATAAAATCATGTGACAGTAACAGATTGTAAACAACGTCACGTGACAATTTGATTATTGATTACTGGTTACTGAACTGACGTCATTGCACTCTGGGCAGACACATAGGTGCTCAGTCTCTTCCAACAATTATCGAAGAGTGTGCATACTGATAGTTCCTGTGGCTCGCTGATTAAGCACACTCCTTTGCCCTCAGAAACCAGTTCTACTTGTTAAATCCCTGCTCGGATCGATGCAACATTTATTTTAGTGTCTTCATCCAACAGGCAGTTGCGAAAAGACTGGAGAACATCCCACTTATTCAATTTAGAAACGCCCAGTTATTGATTTCAATTTAACATTTTTATTTTAAATAGTGATTTAGTCTCTAGTAATATGCCGCAGATTTTCAGACAATTGAAATAGAACAAGTTTTCTTCAGGTGATTATACATAAACGATGCTATATAATTAAGATTATACATAAACAATGCTATATAATTAAGATTATACATAAACGATGCTATATAATTAAGATTATACATAAACGATGTTATAATTAAGATTCGAAAAGATTATACATAAACGATGCTATATAATTAAGATTATACATAAACGATGCTATATAATTAAGATTATACATAAACAATGCTATATATATTAAAAAGTTAATTGATTATACATAAACGATGCTATATAATTAAGATTATACATAAACGAAATGTATACATAATGTAGTTATTCTTAAAAATTATAGTTTTATAAAATAGTGTTTGATTATCTCTTAAATTAGGTAGTTAAGTGTATTTAATGTTGAATCACGAGAAACCGGAACAGTTCTTACCACGCGTCCGTTTTTATGGGACATTTATTGCGATTGGACCCGATTTTCCGGAACAGCGATTATTTTGTATAAAATAATTCACAGTATAACAATAGACCTACTAAGTAAGATCTGTGATTCGTGTTATGTTTAAGAGTCTGAACTATAAGGCAAAGAAACAAAGATGTTACAAACATTCACACTACTGTTACTTGCATTTATACTAAAGAGAAATGATATTAATAAAATAAATGACACATTATACTTGAGATTAATTATTTCTTGACTTGTAATACTTTTGGATGTTTACCTAACATCCCTTACTCACGCCTGCACGGTGACCTCTGATATGTGTCGAACTTCAAAGCCATGGAGAGAAGATCTTGTCTCTCAGTGACGTAATCATATACTCGGCGCAGTTCATTCGATAATTATATACACAATTATTGCTTCAACTGTTGACACATGTAAGCGATTTCGTTCCTTTGCCCACTGCACATTCATGAGAGAAAATATTCTGTCTACATTTGCATTGTATCCTGTACATCTGTTATGAAAGCAAAACTATTGCTTCTACGCGGACTGTTCAAATTAAACAGTTCAGTTCCCTACTAATCACAGCGATAATCAAAACAAAACAACTGTGACAGTGTTATGTGTAGACATGGACATTTCCGTTTCTCTCTCTCTCTATCTCTCTCTCTCTCTCTCTCTCTCGCGATCGCGATCCCGGCCTAGACTGATGAACCAACTTTTATTATGAATGTTACCGTGTTTTTAAGGGACTCCATTCCTCTATACAGCTTCTCGAGAAGCTCTTTGTTTTGAGGTCAGGTTTCTTTTCTTATGCCTTCTATTAGTTGACAATCTTGCAGAACGTGTTCTGTCGTCATGTCCGCCTTTTTGCAAGAACACAGGCTAGTTGTGCCAATTTTAAATTTGTGAAACATGTGGGCGCGGAGCTTGTTGTGGCCAGTACGCAGGCGAAGTATGGCAACTTGTTCGCTACGAGACAGACCATAGTATCCGTCGCTGTTGTTATGCTGAGGATGGTCTTTTGTCCATTTGTCTCTGTAGTGCCAGCGGATGGTTGTTCTGGCTTCCTCATAACTGATCTCGGGATCAGTCTGAGGTTTGGTTCCGACCAGCCTTCTTTAGCTGTTGGCTGGTGCCTGGATTCGTACCCTTCGGTGAGAGTTTAGTGGATCCACTAAATGACGTTGCGTTTCAGTGTGTGCACTAATGCGTCGAGGGTCGCTTTCAGGTCATTTAGTTCTGTTTTGCCTACACTTTTGAGTGCCGTGATGACCGATAGAGCATCGGGGTGAATATCACGACCTTGTTGCGAGAGGTGCCTCTTCTCTCTAGGATCATTTCGGCCGCTGTTCTTATTGCCTCTGCCCGGTAGTTATTTGAGTATTTGCCTGTGGCAATCGCATTTGACCGTCGCTTTCTTTTTAGAGTTTAAGCACTATTCCACCTCCACCATCGCTGGCTTGCTAGGACCGGATGGTCTGCGGTCAGTGCTATCGCGTTTTTTGCGAAGCTGATCCTCTGTATCCTGCCCCTTCCGAATCCGTTCATTCTTTCGTACATAGGGTGGGAATTGAGCCGTTGAAGTCTTTCCGCCAACACCAAGACTTTTCTGTCCCTTCGATCTGCCATTGGTTGTATACCTGTGATTGTTTCCATCGCCTTGATAGGCGTGGACCATGGCTCCAGTGATAATACGCATTGCACGGTTCTGACTATTGCTCACTTTGGCGAATTGCTTGTTGGATGCACTGCTTCACGCTGCAATGCCGTGCTCCAGAACCGGTCGCACTTATCCAGTGTAGAGGACTCTGGTGTTTGCTCCCCATGTGGAGCCTGCGAGTTTGCGCATTATCGTGAGTCTGTGTCTCGCTTTTGCCGTAACATTTTCGATTTGGGGGCACCAAGTCAGTTTTCAGTCGAGTGTGACTCCAAGGTACGTTGGTGTCTTACTTTCTGGACCATCTTTTCCATTGACTTTAAGCTTAATTTTGTGATCCTGGTTGTTCTGGGAGAAAAGTGAAGTTTTAGACGCATTTATGTTCATATTCCACTTTTTTTACCACAGTTCAGGTTATATAACGTGACTTGCAGTCGATTTTTGTTATGGGCATTTTAATCTTCTCACGCCCATATTGACAGGTCGTCGGTATACATGGCAGAGTGTACTCGCTTCGGTAGGCATGTGGCTATGTCATTGACAAAGATTAGACATAGAGTTGGTGAGAGCACTCTTCCTTGGGGGTCTCCTTGCTCTAATGTGGATTTCTTGCTAGTGTACCCCTGAACTTGAACCCTTGCTGTTCTGTTCTCTAGGTATCTATCAAGCCATTTGTACATTCTTCCCTTTATACTGAGTGTGTGGAGTTTTAGTTTTAGGCATTCTTTCCAGACCGTGTCAAACACCATAACCATATCTACTAAAACTGGCAGTGTCTGTTTCTTTTCTTGGAAACCATCCTCGATTTCCTGGGCGATGTAGGTTACTTGATCTTCTGTAGTTCGGTGCTTCCGAAAACCTAACTGTTGTACCATGAGAAGCCCTTTGCTTTCCAAGTGCCAAGATAGCAGTTTGTTCGCCATGCGTTCCATGAGTTTGCCCGTGCAGCTTAGTAGAGGCTTATTGGTCTGTAACTCGCCGGGTTGAGTTTATTTTGATCTGGTTTAAGGATGGGTACCATGATCGCCTCCTTCCATTCTCGTGGTACTATTCCTGTTCTCCACGACATTCCCTTTTTCAAAACAGTTCTCCCATCTAAAATCGAAAAAAAAATTCAATTTATTTGCAATTTTCATTTGGCAGTTTGGCAGGGATAAAAAGCGGGACAAATGGGCGTCCAAAAGCATTTTCCGGAACATCACACTTTTTCTTTAAAAACAGAGACTGTCCCGGAAAAGCTGGACGTCTGGCAACTCTACTCTAAATGAAAGTTATCATCAAACGATCATATCTGACATGGCAATTCTATAATATTTGTAGTGAAATTGTAATATACATTGGGCAAACTATTAAAGAGAGCGTCGGACAACACAAAATCAATATTGCAGATGAAGATTCAAATGCATCGAGTCTGTGTAATTATATCTTTACTATATGGCTCAGAAACATGGACACCCTACTCAAGACACGAGAGGAGACCATCTTTTACCTTCGATGTCTTCGCAAGACACCTGGTGGTACGACAAGATAACCAACTCTGAAGTACTGCAACTTGCACAGTTCCCTGAAATCATGGGTACCCTCAGCAGTAGTAGACTAAGATGGCTAAGACATGTCTGACACCTGATGTAATGGAGAACCAGTCGATCATTCCTTCCGTTGTTTTACTGTACTCTGGCTATCTTGATATAAGTCCATAATGTTACCTAATAGTTGTCCGGGACGCCATATTCTTCAAGGATCTTCCATAGTTTGCACCTGTTTACTCTATCAAATGCCTTTTCTTGGTCTATAAATATAAGTTGTTTACTTTGATTGTATTCAATTGTTTGTTCGCAGATCTGTCTTAGTGTAAGTATTGCGTCTGTGCAGCTCTTACCCCTCCTAAACCCAAACAGGCTATTGCTTAGCTGGGGCTCTAATATATGTATTGCTCTTCGCTCCAATATTTTTGCAAACATTTTTCCTATATGGCTCAAAAGAGAGATACCTCTGTATGTTTCACACTATCTTTTGTCTCACTTGTTCTATCATATGGTGATTATAATTGCTCTCTGCCAGTCTGGAGCTTCTTGTGTCTCCCAGGCTTTGTTAAAAATTCTGGTCAGCCAGGTTATTGCTGTTGTTTTACATGCAAGTAACATTTCTGTTGTTATACCATCTATCCCTGCTGCCTTTTTTCTTTTGCTTTGATTTAGTGCCATTTCAACTTCAGATTCTAAAATGTTTAATTGTTGGTATTTTCCATGTTACATTTGAAATATTTTTGTACCTTGTGTTTCGCAGTTTAACAGTTCGGTAAAATATTCTTCCCATCTGTTTTTAATATCTTTGCTTGAATTGTTCTAATCTTAGCCTCATTGCCTTGATGCTTGTGTAAAACTTTCTTGGTGCCTTAGTGCATAGTTCCGCTAAATATTCTCCATAATTTGCCCAAGATTCTGATTTAGATGACTTTACTTTATTTTTACTATTCATTCTTGCTGTTCTGTATTTGGTGTAGTCTTCATCTAATTTTGACTTTTGCCACCTGTGAAAACATTTTTTCTTTTCTTGTATCGACCTTTTAACTTCTTCATTCCACCATGCTGTGTATTTTATGTGCTTATTTAACTTTTGAAGTCTACAATTTTCTTTCACTATATCCATGATATTTGTTTTGAAGATTTGTCATTCTTTATTTATGTTGGTTACTCCCTCTAGGGGTGTTTAAGGCATGTAACTGCTCCTTTAATTTGTTTCATAGTTTCATTATTACTTAGCTTTTCAATATCTATTATTTCAATTTGTGGAGTTGTACTCCTGTCTTGTTTTCTATTTGATATGTTTAGCCAAAGTAGCACTGGTCTATGAGTCTAATATTGCATTTAGGATGGCTGTAGTGTTTTGTATTCTCCATCGTTCACTCCGTTTTGCTAATATAAAGTCGATCTGTGAAGCTTGGTTAATACTGTTCCATGGTTTATCCTATGGTGGTAAAATGTATTGGTGATAAATAGATCTTTTTTTCCGATTCAGAAGCACTTGAGCTTTTCAGCTCTTCGGCTCGGTGTCATGGACATTGTAACTCTTCGGTTTGGTGCCACGAACACTGTAAATCTGGAGAACCTGTGGTTTTTCCTGAAAACTCAAGGAATTGAACCCGTACTCACAGAGGACTTGTCACCCGCAGTCCAACGAGCTACGAACAAGCTGGGCAGGCGGCCACATATATTAAGCAGGTGTTGCCCGTTACTGTTGCATTTGGTTGTTGTGTCGCTGAATGGTCATAGATGTGTTTCCCATTGTGTTCTGCGCTCACCAACTATTCCGTTAAAATCTCTCATGATACATATGTTGTCAATATTGTTGATTTTAATAATGTTTTCGTTTAATTGGTAGAAAAATGTGGTTCTTTCTTCTTCATTGTATGAGTCATTGCAAGGTGCATAAATTTGTATGTACGTTACTTTTATAATATCTTGAGCTGTTCTGATACGGATGATTCTTTCTCATGTGTACTCTTATTTCTAATATATATTTTACTGCAGCAGAAGAAATAACGAACCCGACACCATACTTGTTAGTTTCGCCTGGTTGTGTTCCTCGCTATGTAAATATGAAATCTGTATGTATTTTCTTAATACCCTGTCCTTTTCTTCTAATGTCGACTACTCCCATGATTGTGATTTTATGTTTGATCATATATTCTATTATCTCTGTTGTTTTATCTCCTAATCCACAAATAATCCACGTCGCTATCATAAACTCTGATGATTTACGTATTGCTGTGTTCTGTGTTGTTGCTACTTCCGCCCGCTTCGTTACTTTGCGTTTGTTTTGGACGCCGGTATTATCGCGTTTTTTACTCAGTATTGCCCACAATTCTTGAGAAATGGAGGCTTGTACAAACAAATCCTCTACCGGTTTGCTGGACCTGTCGTAGATTCATCCTTGTATGAACACTTGATGTTCAAGAAACACACTAGTAATACATTCTAAAGCACTCCTGGTGCGAATGAATCTTGTTCAATCCGCCATTACTATTCGAAGGTCGTTGCCCGGCAAAATTCATTAGAATTCATTATCGACCACTTGTTAAACCACCCTTTGTGATTTGTATGTGATCTGAGTTTAAGAGCAATTGTACGTTGTGCCAGGTATGCGACTGCAAGTGAACCAGCACAGCCGATTTTGGCGACGCCTTTTTATTTACTATGGTAGCTTCCTTAGTAGACTCTTACGATTGTAAGTCGCAGTGTTACTAATCTTTGCTTCTCTTTCTTCCCCTGGCAACACACGGACACTCTAATAGTACAAAGGCAGCTTGCAAACTTATCAATACTTTGCTTTTTGCTGTTCACCGATATTGTCACTTTAAATATATTTCATGCTTTTGTTTGCTTCCGAAATGCATATTGATAATATTAATGTAATATGAAAATTGGTTGCGATAAATTGAATTAAATTTGAATTTGGTCTTGTTTTGACATAGTTTTATTACCTACTACAGATTTTTCACATTCGAAATTCTTATCATGAGATCGACTATTTTGTTGACATTGTTGTTGTTGTTGTTAATGGTGAGTGCTGCTATTGGATGCTGGCCTGGTCAAACAAATTGCGAATCCTGGCCATGGAAGCGGCGAGATGTTAGTGATAGTGATGATATGGAGAATGAAGAGCTCCTGTTTGATCGAGATGAAGATGAACACTATGTTAAGTCGGTAAGTATTTATTCACATTCCCATTATTATTTTCTTGTCTGACATGGGGTATAGATAACCAATCACTTTTTAACAGTTTTAGTCGTCGGAAAATCACTACTGCACAGTGAACCAATTAGATCATAAGTGCTTCGATCTTCTCAGTATGTCTCTCAGCCTGTGGCAACTAGCGACACCTGTTCTCTGTTGGTTTACTATTCTTCTTTGGCTACCAGCATAGTGCTCTTGTCAAGATACATCACATTTGATTTGGAATTCTTCCAGTCTGGTTATTGTTTTGTAGATTTACCACTATTGGTTGAATTATGTACACATCTTCTCTCCCTTAGGGAATTTATAATATCAGACTGGTCTATTGCTTCACCGCATTTTACAGCAGACATACCTGCAAGCCTATCGTCTCGTTCATTTCCCTTACCCTTGCATGACCTTGGACAAAAATAAAACTGAATTTTGTCAGCTTAATCCTCATCCAGGACTTCATCCATTGTCTCAATAGATCAGTCTGTTTCAATCTTCCTTAGCATACCCATTGACCAAACAATGAGTCTCATAAGTAGATGTTCATATTGACATCATTATTTCATTTCCTTCTATGTGGTATAGATAACGAAACGTATACATTCATAAGAAGATGTTTATATTCACATTATACTCATGCACAATACCATGTGGGGATGGGTTACCTACAACCAGCCGTCAGAGAAAAAACGACTTCCATGGACACAAACATAAATAATCACAGATGAAATTCACAGATCACAGTGTCGCACAAAATACTCAAGTCAATAGCTCAAGAATCCGGGACTTGATAATGAAAACATGAGAAAAAAATGCACCAATTACATTTACTAGATAAAAAGAAACACAAACTCGAAGCTCTTTACGGCTCACCAATCTCACCTCATATTGGAGATTTCTGTAGCGAAGACGTTAGGTGCTCGTCTCTCGTCAAACTCGAAGCTCTTTACGGCATCGTCAATCTCACCTCATATTGGAGGTTTCTGTAGCGAAGAGGTTAGGTACTCGTCTCTCGTCAAACTCTAAGCTCTTTACGGCATCGTCAATCTCATCTCATATTGAGGTTTCTGTAGCGAAGAGGTTATGTGCTCGTCTCTCCTCAAACTCTAAGCTCTTTACGGCATCGTCAATCTCACCTCATATTGGAGGTTTCTGTAGCGAAGAGGTTATGTGCTCGTCTCTCGTCAAACTCTAAGCTCTTTACGGCATCGTCAATCTCACCTCATATTGGAGGTTGTTGTAGCGAAGAGGTTAGGTGCTCGTCTCTCGTCAAACTCTAAGCTCTTTACGGCATCGTCAATCTCACCTCATATTGGAGGTTTCTGTAGCGAAGAGGTTAGGTACTCGTCTCTCGTCAAACTCTAAGCTCTTTACGGCATCGTCAATCTCATCTCATATTGAGGTTTCTGTAGCGAAGAGGTTATGTGCTCGTCTCTCCTCAAACTCTAAGCTCTTTACGGCATCGTCAATCTCACCTCATATTGGAGGTTTCTGTAGCGAAGAGGTTATGTGCTCGTCTCTCGTCAAACTCTAAGCTCTTTACGGCATCGTCAATCTCACCTCATATTGGAGGTTTCTGTAGCGAAGAGGTTAGGTACTCGTCTCTCGTCAAACTCTAAGCTCTTTACGGCATCGTCAATCTCATCTCATATTGAGGTTGCTGTAGCGAAGAGGTTAGGTGCTCGTCTCTCGTCAAACTCTAAGCTCTTTACGGCATCGTCAATCTCACCTCATATTGGAGGTTTCTGTAGCGAAGAGGTTAGGTGCTCGTCTCTCGTGCCAAAGGCACCAGGTTCGTTCTCTCGTGGAACCATCTGGTTAGTTTTCCAGAGCTCCCTGATCTGAATGTAGATGAGATCGAGTACCTAATCTTATCGGAGACAAAAGACAAACCGTAGGGACTGTGTTTAATGTGAGCACATAATAGAACCATTGGTAGTTGAAAATCGAGAAGAGCAGACTGGAAAGTCGTTGGCCAGGAAAAATTCATTTACACTACAGAAGGCCAGCACATCCGATTTCTGCGATGCTTTTAATTACTAGGGTAGCTTCCATAGGTCCCTACCAGTCAGATGTTACGATATGCCTTGTAGGTCGATGTTTACTATTATTTGCACCTCTTGAGGGTCAAGGCAGCACATGGGTGTGATCACATTAAACTGTCTTCATGACAGCTTTCATCTAGTGGCTCTATGGATCTTCGTTTACTGGGATCGTTGTTGTACCTAACTCTTAAGTGGGTGCTTTGGAAGATCCAAAATAGCAGGCTGTGGTATCACTGGATGCCACCTATAGGAGTTTCCAACAAAAGATTTGATTGTAGGTGAGTTTATATGGAAAACTGAGATCTTCATCAGTCTCTTATTCTTGAATAAAGACACTAAAATTGACATTGGATCAATTCAGAGATTTAAGGTGTTTGGAATATTACATGATGTACAAGAAAAACTGGACGCTGGAGAGAAAGAGATAGTACTGTGTTTTAACAAGTGAACCACATGAACCATCAGCATGCAAACCCCTTGACATCTGTTGGGGGAGACTGAGTACCTATAGGATTACCCGAATTGCTATGACATCGGCTCAGTAACCAACAACCAAACAGTCTTCAAATGTTTTTCTAATTGTCTGCAATAGCACACTTCTAAGAAATTAGAATGTTTTCCTGGTAACATCAGTTATCAGTTATATGAGGACTATCATCATAGCACACCGGTCATATGTGCTCTGATCTCCGCATCAACAAATCAAGCATCGTACATCGATCCAACATGCCAGTTTGATGTTGACTAATCAATCTTTTTGGAATATGATATATCGTTCTTTTCAGGCCATAACACAGTTCTCTCAATCTGGTCAGCGACTGGGATTCACAGCCCTGAAACTCATCTGTTCGGAAACACTCTCAATGCATTAAGAATGAAATTTTGGTCCATTACAGCTCCCTCTGATATCGTAGCCATTCCAGCCAATCTATTAGCTCATTCATTATCCTGACTCATGAGTGCCCAGGACAAAATGAAGATGATTACTCTGATACCTGTCTGTACCAGTACCTCTACCCAGTTTCATCTTACTATTCCTGTATCGTGTTTACCAATCATATTCATGGAGTCACTGAGTGTAAAAAAATGAGAGAAATCATGAGATGCAAACCACGTCACCGCATATGTAACCGCCGGTAACTACATTGTCATAATACTTTTGGTTGTCGCGTAGGTCCACTGGCTTCTCTATTAGTTTCCCCTTGTGAGTGCGGAAAATGTTCCCTCACAGCGTTGTTGACGAATCAGTGTCAATAACTACATCTGTATAATTTCTGTTTTCATTGTTTTTTCTTCTTTTTCGATCCAGAAGCACTTGAGCTTTCCGCTCTTCGGCTCGGTGCCATGGACATCGTAACCCTTCGGTTTTGGTGCCACGAACACCGTAAATCTGGAGAACATGTGGCTTTTCTACCAGCCTGCTGAATTGAACCGCACTCACAGTGTGCTTGTCACCCGTCGTCCAACGCGATACGAACAAGCTGGGCAGGCGGGCGATGTTTTCTTTAAAGAGGGACTCAAACCCCGAGTTAATGACTGATTTATTATTTTGTTCATAGTTTTTCTTAATGGATGTAAATCCTGGTAACATTTTCATGCTCAGGTTACGCAACACTACGTTCATACAGTAATGTTCACAATGTAACAATATGCATCCGCCATTTAACAAGAGTCTACTCAAAAGCGTATAAAGCCGAAGGATTGAGTTCATTGCTCGGTTTTTATCCTGTAAGGTTCGGCCTCTTCACAGAAATGGCACGCCACTACCTAGAGTATTGCTCAAAGCACGAACTCCGTAGCTCCTACAACAATATAAACGTCACTGGAATATTATGCACTCGTGAAAAGAATGACGTTGTCCAGATTCGAACCAGACATTCAGAACTCAATGCGACTGGTTAACCACTTAGCCACAGAGACGTCAGAATAACAGTTAGTATAGAACATATGCAGCCTTATATTGACATTTCATGATCTAATATATTTATTAAGTATTGTTTGGAATGTCTCTAACTTGATGGTAACATTTTGAATGTGGAAGTGTTGAGTGAGACCAAGACACAAAGAACGCTTATTGAAAGAGGCAATGATCATTTTTCGGACATGAAATCAAAATAGGAGGCTTAGAAAACATTGTGACAACTGATATAATCAAGGGTGAGACAAAGGAAGATAGATATAGACAATTTACACATTGTGACATTTGATATAATCGAAGGCAGACGAGACAAAGGAAGACAGATATAGATAATTTACACATTGTGACAACTGATATAATCTAAGGTAGACAAGACAAAGGGAGATATATATAGACAATATACACATTGTGACAACTGATATAATCGAAGGTAGACGAGACAAAGGGAGATAGATATAGACAATATACACATTGTGACAACTGATATAATCGAAGGTAGACGAGACAAAGGAAGACAGATATAGACAATATACACATTGTGACAACTGATATAATCGAAGGCAGACGAGACAAAGGAAGACAGATATAGATAATTTACACATTGTGACAACTGATATAATCGAAGTGAGACGAGACAAAGGAAGACAGATATAGACAATTTACACATTGTGACAACTGATATAATCTAAGGTAGACAAGACAAAGGAAGATAGATATAGACAATATACACATTGTGACAATGATATAATCGAAGGCAGACAGAGACAAAGGAAGACAGATATAGATAATTTACACATTGTGACAACTGATATAATCGAAGTGAGACGAGACAAAGGAAGACAGATATAGACAATTTACACATTGTGACAACTGATATAATCGTAGGAAGACGAGACAAAGGATGACAGATATAGACAGGTTACACATTGTGACAACTGATATAATCGTAGGTAGACGAGACAAAGGAAGACAGATACATAGACAATTTACACATTGTGACAACTGATATAATCGAAGGGAGACGAGACAAAGGAAGATAGATACATAGACAATTTACACATTATGACAACTGATATAATCGAAGGCAGACAAGACAAAGGAAGACAGATATAGACAATTTACACATTGTGACAACTGATATAATCGAAGGCAGACAAGACAAAGGTAGACAGATATAGACAATTTACACATTGTGACAACTGATATAATCGAAGGCAGACAAGACAAAGGAAGACAGATATAGACAATTTACACATTGTGACAACTGATATAATCTAAGGTAGACAAGACAAAGGAAGACAGATATAGACAATTTGCACATTGTGACAACTGATATAATCGAAGGCAGTCGAGACAAAGGAAGACAGATATAGACAATTTACACATTGTGACAACTGATATAATCGAAGGCAGACAAGACAAAGGTAGACAGATATAGACAATTTACACATTGTGACAACTGATATAATCTAAGGTAGACAAGACAAAGGAAGATAGATATAGACAATTTGCGACAGTTTGACTCCATGTCACAGAAGAGCGTTAACATCTGAGATAATAGCATAAGCCAGGGACAGAGCTGTGTGGAGATCCGTGATCGTTTACACCAGCCGGCACGGCAACTGATGATGATGACCTGGTAGGTAAAAAGTGAAATAATAGAAATGGATGTGCATATTTAGTGAAATAAATTATAAAATTATTGATAAAACACTTTGCCCACACAAACAGAAGAATACATAAAATAACATGAATGTCACAGATGACCACAAATAAAATCAGATTGAGCAGATTTAAATAAATGGAAAGTAGAGTCGTTCACAACAAGATCTACAAGATTTAGTGTAGTCAATAAACTAGCAATAAAACAGTCAAGGATTTTATTTTATACGACGTGGTAGCCCGCCTGTCCAGCGTGCTCGAAGCGCGTTGGACGACGGGTGACAAGTCCTCTGTGAGTGCGGGTTCAATTCCGCAGAATGGTAGAAAAGCCACAGGTTCTCCAGATTTACGTTGTTCGTGGCACCGAACACAAGAGTTACGATGTCCGTGGCACCGAGCCGAAGAGCTGAAAGCTCAAGTGCTTCTGGATCGGAAGAAAAAATAATACGACGTGGTATGTTTAATAATAATGTGTGTTAGGACTGTATTTTTCATTGACAGTCAGCAAACGATAAGAGATGTGGTCAACAACACTCGTACCGTCTTGACTTTCAATTTTTCCTGGTATCAATTGAGGCTGTGTTGACCTGTGAGCTGTTACACTAGGACAAAATTTACATCCACTGTTGAATTGAACACGGACCACTAGCCTAAGAAGCAAGTTTTCTAACTACGCTACTGAGACTCTACCCTTCAAGAAAGTAATTATCAATAAATGTTTACATTTACACTTTCAGAATTTTTATCAAGAATTCGAGACACGAGAGAAAATGTAAACAAGACAAGAAACACATGAATGAGAACATTGGCATTTGTTAATGTCTAGTTCACTAGCAGACAATGTCATCATTTATTAAAGATGTCTAGTTCACTAGCGAACAATGTCGTTATTCATTAAAGATGTCTAGTTCACTAGCAGACAATGTCATCATTTATTAAACATGTCTAGTTCACTAGCAGATAATGTCATCGTTTGTTACAGATTTATCAAAACAAATGATCTCTAAATTAATTGATTTTCCATAGATATTAAGCTCCTTGCCGACTGGTTCAGAGCGCGTCTCGCACGCCGGAGACCTGTGTTAAATCCACGTTAAGGTCAAGGATTTGTTAACTGTTGGGGACATAAAGAAAAATCATAAACTGAACAGTTTCGTGACGACAGCACTAGCCAAGTGGCCATTAATTTCCGTAGTCTTATCTCACCCTCTATCTGTCTTACACCGACCTAAAAATGGGTATTATAGGCAGTAACTAGAGTTTTCCATGATTATTATTTTTCTTCACTTTTTGCATTTAGTATTTGTGGCTGTTCTCTCTCTCTCTCTCTCTCTCTTTCTTTCTCTCTCTCTCTCTCTTCGCGATCACATCCCAGACATGTGCCAGATCTCACCATAACTTCTATTCGTGTGGAAATCAGTTTATGCAGCCTTAGCATTGGTGTGTTTTACGTCACATCTTCAGCACCATTTGGAGCTCTGGTGCTATCCTTCGACGATGTGTCCGGTTTCAGCAAGCGTTTACTCGGTTCGCTCTCATTTCTGTAGTTATTTAGTGTTTTTACGGCTGGGGTAGCTAGCCCCATGCCAAATCTCCTAGTCGCCTCTCAACATGCGGGCAGGTAACAGTGGTACTATTCTCTATACCCCAATTTGGACCCCTGTAACCACTCGAGTTGTTGCTGTTCAAATCTGCTTGAAGTTGCTTTAAAATATTTGCATGTTTGTATATCTAATGTCAAAGTCAGAGTTAAATGTTTCAATCAAGTGTCATGCATGCTGACTTATACGATCATGTCTCTCCATAGCTCTCTCTATCTCTTTTTAGCAGTTAATAAGTTCCCAGATACTTGAATCTATGGGCTTATTTCAGTCTTGTGTTATATCTTGCGACTGATGTTCCCAGATACTTGAATCGATGGACTATTTCAGTGTTGTGTTACATCTTGCGACTGATGTTCCCAGATACTTGAATCGATGGACTTATTTCAGTGTTGTGTTACATCTTGCGACTGATGTTCCCAGATCCTTGAATCGATGGACTTATTTCAGTGTTGTGTTACATCTTGCGACTGATGTTCCCAGATACTTGAATCGATGGACTTATTTCAGTGTTGTGTTACATCTTGCGACTGATGTTCCAGATACTTGAATCGATGGACTTATTTCAGTGTTGTGTTACATCTTGCTACTGATGTTCCCAGATACTTGAATCGATGGGCTTATTTCAGTGTTGTGTTACATCTTGCGACTGATGTTAACAGATACATGAATCAGTGGACTTATTTCAGTGTTATGTTACATCTTGCGACTGATGTTCCCAGATACTTGAATCGATGGACTTATTTCAGTGTTGTGTTACATCTTGCGACTGATGTTCCCAGATACTTGAATCAGTGGGCTTATTTCAGTGTTGTGTTACATCTTGCGACTGATGTTCCCAGATACTTGAATCGATGGACTTATTTCAGTGTTGTGTTACATCTTGCGACTGATGTTCCCAGATACTTGAATCGGTGGACTTATTTCAGTGTTGTGTTACATCTTGCGACTGATGTTCCCAGATACTTGAATCGATGGACTTATTTCAGTATTGTGTTACATCTTGCGACTGATGTTCCCAGATACTTGAATCGGTGGACTTATTTCAGTATTGTGTTACATCTTGCGACTGATGTTCCCAGATACTTGAATCGATGGACTTATTTCAGTGTTGTGTTAATTATTTTGATATTACATTTTGGTGTTTGGTGTTTCTTAGAGATAACCATTACCTCTGTTGTATTCATGCTTAATCTTGTTTTCTTCCATTTGTCTCACTAATATGTCTATCAAGTCTTGTAGAACTTGTTCATTTGTAGCTATACGAATTAGGAGTCTCTGTGGTGTAGAGGTTAGGTACTTGGGTCACTCTCCAAAGGTAAACGGTTTGCTCAACTTGTGGAGCCATTAGAACATATTTCCAGATTTCTGAACTCAATGTAGTTTGAGATCGAGTTCCAAGTTCTATCAGAGACGGACGATAACACGTAGGTCTCGTGCTCAATTTGAGGACGTAAAAGAACCCTTGGCAGTTCAGAATCGAGAAGATCGGACTGGAAAGCCGCTGTCAGGGCAAAATTTATTAGATAAAGATTTAAAATAAAATTCCAACAAAAATATCTTCACAATACTCAAAATTACATCGGGGATCCTCGCCGGTGCTACAGAGTTCGTGCACTGCAACTGAGACCTGCCTGTGAATAAATAGAGATTGAAGTACACATGGTTACTCACCGAAGTGCAATGATGATGGTCCAACTAATCAATCAACATTTTGATACCGTGCAACAAAAATTGTATAAATCATGACGTAAAAATCAATAACACAAAAACCGAAATAATAGACTAAGCTTGGATTTCAATGGCACTACAATCAACCAAGTGCAAGAATTCAAATACTTAGGAAGAATATTCACAGAAGATGAAAGGTTAGTAGAAAGAATATTCACAGAAGATGAAAGTTTAGTAGAAAGAATATTCACAGAAGATGAAAGGTTAGTAGAAACAATATTCACAGAAGATGAAAGGTTAGTAGAAAGAATATTCACAGAAGATGAAAGACTAGTAGAAAGAATATTTACAGAAGATGAAAGGTTAGTAGAAAGAATATTTACAGAAGATGAAAGGTTAGTAGAAAGAATATTCACAGAAGATGAAAGGTTAGTAGAAAGAATATTCACAGAAGATGAAAGGTTAGTAGAAAGAATATTAACAGAAGATGAAAGGTTAGTAGAAAGAATATTTACAGAAGATGAAAGGTTAGTAGAAAGAATATTCACAGAAGATGAAAGGTTAGTAGAAAGAATATTCACAGAAGATGAAAGACTAGTAGAAAGAATATTCACAGAAGATGAAAGGTTAGTAGAAAGAATATTCACAGAAGATGAAAGGTTAGTAGGAAGAATATTCACAGAAGATGAAAGGTTAGTAGGAAGAATATTCACAGAAGATGAAAGGTTAGTAGAAAGAATATTCACAGAAGATGAAAAGTTAGTAGAAAGAATATTCACAGAAGATGAAAGGTTAGTAGAAAGAATATTCTACAGAAGATGAAAGACTAGTAGAAAGAATATTCACAGAAGATGAAAGGCTAGTAGAAAGAATATTCACAGAAGATGAAAGGTTAGTAGAAAGAATATTCACAGAAGATGAAAGGCTAGTAGAAAGAATATTTACAGAAGATGAAAGGCTAGTAGAAAGAATATTCACAGAAGATGAAAGGCTAGTAGAAAGAATATTTACAGAAGATGAAAGGCTAGTAGAAAGAATATTCACAGAAGATGAAAGGCTAGTAGAAAGAATATTTACAGAAGATGAAAGGTTAGTAGAAAGAATATTCACAGAAGATGAAAGGTTAGTAGAAAGAATATTCATAGAAGATGAAAGGTTAGTAGAAAGAATATTAACAGAAGATGAAAAGTTAGTAGAAAGAATATTCACAGAAGATGAAAGGTTATTAGAAAGAATATTCACAGAAGATGAAAGGTTAGTAGAAAGAATATTCACAGAAGATGAAAGACTAGTAGAAAGAATATTCACAGAAGATGAAAGGCTAGTAGAAAGAATATTCATAGAAGATGAAAGGTTAGTAGAAAGAATATTCACAGAAGATGAAAGGCTAGTAGAAAGAATATTTACAGAAGATGAAAGGCTAGTAGAAAGAATATTTACAGAAGATGAAAGGCTAGTAGAAAGAATATTCACAGAAGATGAAAGGCTAGTAGAAAGAATATTTACAGAAGATGAAAGGTTAGTAGAAAGAATATTCACAGAAGATGAAAGGTTAGTAGAAAGAATATTCACAGAAGATGAAAGGTTAGTAGAAAGAATATTAACAGAAGATGAAAAGTTAGTAGAAAGAATATTCACAGAAGATGAAAGGTTAGTAGAAGGAATATTCACAGAAGATGAAAGGTTAGTAGAAAGAATATTCACAGAAGATGAAAGGTTAGTAGAAAGAATATTCACAGAAGATGAAAGACTAGTAGAAAGAATATTTACAGAAGATGAAAGGTTAGTAGAAAGAATATTCACAGAAGATGAAAGACTAGTAGAAAGAATATTTACAGAAGATGAAAGGTTAGTAGAAAGAATATTCACAGAAGATGAAAGGTTAGTAGAAAGAATATTCACAGAAGATGAAAGACTAGTAGAAAGAATATTTACAGAAGATGAAAGGTTAGTAGAAAGAATATTCACAGAAGATGAAAGGTTAGTAGAAAGAATATTCACAGAAGATGAAAGACTAGTAGAAAGAATATTCACAGAAGATGAAAGGTTAGTAGAAAGAATATTCACAGAAGATGAAAGGTTAGTAGAAAGAATATTAACAGAAGATGAAAGGTTAGTAGAAAGAATATTCACAGAAGATGAAAGGTTAGTAGAAAGAATATTCACAGAAGATGAAAGGCTAGTAGAAAGAATATTCACAGAAGATGAAAGGTTAGTAGAAAGAATATTCACAGAAGATGAAAGGTTAGTAGAAAGAATATTCACAGAAGATGAAAGACTAGTAGAAAGAATATTTACAGAAGATGAAAGGTTAGTAGAAAGAATATTCACAGAAGATGAAAGACTAGTAGAAAGAATATTTACAGAAGATGAAAGGTTAGTAGAAAGAATATTCACAGAAGATGAAAGGTTAGTAGAAAGAATATTCACAGAAGATGAAAGACTAGTAGAAATAATATTTACAGAAGATGAAAGGTTAGTAGAAAGAATATTCACAGAAGATGAAAGACTAGTAGAAAGAATATTCACAGAAGATGAACGGTTAGTAGAAACAATATTCACAGAAGATGAAAGGCTAGTAGAAAGAATATTCACAGAAGATGAAAGGTTAGTAGAAACAATATTCACAGAAGATGAAAGGTTAGTAGAAAGAATATTCACAGAAGATGAAAGGTTAGTAGAAAGAATATTCACAGAAGATGAAAGGTTAGTAGAAAGAATATTCACAGAAGATGAAAGACTAGTAGAAAGAATATTCACAGAAGATGAAAGACTAGTAGAAAGAATATTCACAGAAGATGAAAGGTTAGTAGAAACAATATTCACAGAAGATGAAAGGTTAGTAGAAAGAATATTCACAGAAGATGAAAGGTTAGTAGAAACAATATTCACAGAAGATGAAAGCTTAGTAGAAAGAATATTCACAGAAGATGAAAGGTTAGTAGAAAGAATATTCATAGAAGATGAAAGGTTAGTAGAAAGAATATTCACAGAAGATGAAAGACTAGTAGAAAGAATATTCACAGAAGATGAAAGGCTAGTAGAAAGAATATTCACAGAAGATGAAAGGTTAGTAGAAAGAATATTCACAGAAGATGAAAGGTTAGTAGAAAGAATATTCATAGAAGATGAAAGGTTAGTAGAAAGAATATTCACAGAAGATGAAAGGTTAGTAGAAAGAATATTCACAGAAAATGAAAGGTTAGTAGAAAGAATATTCACAGAAGATGAAAAGTTAGTAGGAAGAATATTCACAGAAAATGAAAGGCTAGACAAACAGGTAGAGACTAGGGTGCAAAAAAGCAAATACTGCAACCTGTCAGCTAACCTCGTGGTTAAGACACCCAAACATCCCGCTGACAGCTAAACAACAGATGATCAACCGCATTTTCATGCCTACTTTGTGTTACCAGAGCCAAACATGGACAGGTAGTAAAGCACAGTCACAAACATAACTACGTGTGAAATACGATGCCTACAAAAGTTAACAACAACGCCAGAAAATACATAATCACCAACAACAGCATAAGAAAGAAAGTTGAGACAGAAACTTGCTTGAATTATATTGAGAAACAAAGAATGAAGTGGTTCGGCAACTTGATGAGAATGTAATTAAACTTCA
Organism: Arion vulgaris; assembly: GCA_020796225.1. Lineage (NCBI taxonomy): Eukaryota > Metazoa > Mollusca > Gastropoda > Stylommatophora > Arionidae > Arion > Arion vulgaris. The sequence goes on from CM036758.1 coordinate 47,246,648, forward strand.
CTATGTTAGGAAATACCACGAAAAGATGGCGCAGCGCAAGACAAAAACAGAAAACCACGACACTGCTTAACAACCCGGCAACACTGTGACGGCAAAAGAAGAAGAAGAAGTACTTCTCGTGTAATTTTATATTTAATTTTGGCCTCCTCCCTTGTTTGCAAAAATCTATAGTTTTAGTTTCATGAAAAATGGTGTCTAAAGGCAAACGATTAAATTTATTGCATTTCGGTAGAAATGGGAATCAATCTATCGAAAGTGTTGCACAAAACACGGTATCCGTAAGCTCCAACAAACAATCTTTTGTATATAAAATAAAAATGCACATTTGAGCCCATAACCTCCAGAAAGGCAGGCAACAGTCTTAACTACTTTCGTTATAGAAACCCTCTACATATGTTTCCCTCAGGTTAATTAATCTTATGCCTTGAGGCTATACTATCAACAGACTTAACTACTTTCGTTATAGAAACACTCTACATATGTTTCCTCTAGGTTAATTAATCTTCATGCCTTGAGGCTATACTATCAACAGACTTAACTACTTTCGTTATAGAAACCCTCTACATATGTTTCCCTCTAGGTTAATTAATCTTCATGCCTTGAGGCTATACTATCAACAGACTTAACTACTTTCGTTATAGAAACCCTCTACATATGTTTCCTCTAGGTTAATTAATCTTCATGCCTTGAGGCTATACTATCAACAGACTTAACTACTTTCGTTATAGAAACCCTCTACATATGTTTCCCTCTAGGTTAATTAATCTTCATGCCTTGAGGCTATACTATCAACAGACTTAACTACTTTCGTTATAGAAACCATCTACATATGTTTCCCTCTAGGTTAATTAATCTTCATGCCTTGAGGCTATACTATCAACAGACTTAACTACTTTCGTTATAGAAACCATCTACATATGTTTCCCTCTAGGTTAATTAATCTTCATGCCTTGAGGCTATACTATCAACAGACTTAACTACTTTCGTTATAGAAACCCTCTACATATGTTTCCCTCTAGGTTAATTAATCTTCATGCCTTGAGGCTATACTATCAACAGACTTAACTACTTTCGTTATAGAAACCCTCTACATATGTTTCCCTCTAGGTTAATTAATCTTCATGCCTTGAGGCTATACTATCAACAGTCTTAACCACTTTCGTTATAGAAACCCTCTACATATGTTTCCTCTAGGTTAATTAATCTTCATGCCTTGAGGCTATACTATCAACAGTCTTAACTACTTTCGTTATAGAAACCCTCTACATATGTTTCCCTCTAGGTTAATTAATCTTCATGCCTTGAGGCTATACTATCAACAGTCTTAACTACTTTCGTTAAGAAACCCTCTACATATGTTTCCCTCTAGGATAATTAATCTTCATGCCTTGAGGCTATACTATCAACAGACTTAACCACTTTCGTTATAGAAACCCTCTACATATGTTTCCCTCTAGGTTAATTAATCTTCATGCCTTGAGGCTATACTATCAACAGTCTTAACTACTTTCGTTATAGAAACCCTCTACATATGTTTCCTCTAGGTTAATTAATCTTCATGCCTTGAGGCTATACTATCAACAGTCTTAACTACTTTCGTTATAGAAACCCTCTACATATGTTTCCCTCTAGGTTAATTAATCTTCATGCCTTGAGGCTATACTATCAACAGACTTAACTACTTTCATTATAGAAACCCTCTACATATGTTTCCCTCTAGGTTAATTAATCTTCATGCCTTGAGGCTATACTATCAACAGTCTTAACTACTTTCGTTATAGAAACCCTCTACATATGTTCCCTCTAGGTTAATTAATCTTCATGCCTTGAGGCTATACTATCAACAGTCTTAACTACTTTCGTTATAGAAACCCTCTACATATGTTTCCCTCTAGGTTAATTAATCTTCATGCCTTGAGGCTATACTATCAACAGTCTTAACTACTTTCGTTATAGAAACCCTCTACATATGTTTCCCTCTAGGTTAATTAATCTTCATGCCTTGAGGCTATACTATCAACAGTCTTAACTACTTTCGTTATAGAAACCCTCTACATATGTTTCCTCAAGGTTAATTAATCTTCATGCCTTGAGGCTATACTATCAACAGTCTTAACTACTTTCTGTTAGAAACCCTCTACATATGTTTCCCTCTAGGTTAATTAATCTTCATGCCTTGAGGCTATACTATCAACAGTCTTAACTACTTTCGTTATAGAAACCCTCTACATATGTTTCCCTCTAGGTTAATTAATCTTCATGCCTTGAGGCTATACTATCAACAGACTTAACTACTTTCGTTATAGAAACCCTCTACATATGTTTCCCTCTAGGCTAATTAATCTTCATGCCCTGAGGCTATACTATCAACAGACTTAACTACTTTCGTTATAGAAACACTCTACATATGTTTCCTCTAGGTTAATTAATCTTCATGCCTTGAGGCTATACTATCAACAGTCTTAACTACTTTCGTTATAGAACCCTCTACATATGTTTCCCCTAGGTTAATTAATCTTCATGCCTTGAGGCTATACTATCAACAGACTTAACTACTTTCGTTATAGAAACCCTCTACATATGTTTCCCTCTAGGTTAATTAATATTCATGCCTTGAGGCTATACTATCAACAGACTTAACTACTTTCATTATAGAAACCCTCTACATATGTTTCCCTCTAGGTTAATTAATCTTCATGCCTTGAGGCTATACTATCAACAGTCTTAACTACTTTCGTTATAGAAACCCTCTACATATGTTTCCCTCTAGGTTAATTAATCTTCATGCCTTGAGGCTATACTATCAACAGTCTTAACTACTTTCGTTATAGAAACCCTCTACATATGTTTCCTCTAGGTTAATTAATCTTCATGCCTTGAGGCTATACTATCAACAGACTTAACTACTTTCATTATAGAAACCCTCTACATATGTTTCCCTCTAGGTTAATTAATCTTCATGCCTTGAGGCTATACTATCAACAGTCTTAACTACTTTCGTTATAGAAACCCTCTACATATGTTTCCCTCTAGGTTAATTAATCTTCATGCCTTGAGGCTATACTATCAACAGTCTTAACTACTTTCGTTATCAGAAACCCTCACATATGTTTCCCTCTAGGTTAATTAATCTTCATGCCTTGAGGCTATACTATCAACAGTCTTAACTACTTTCGTTATAGAAACTCTCTACATATGTTTCCCTCTAGGTTAATTAATCTTCATGCCTTGAGGCTATACTATCAACAGTCTTAACTACTTTCGGGTTTTAGAAACCCTCTACATATGTTCCCTCTAGGTTAATTAATCTTCATGCCTTGAGGCTATACTATCAACAGTCTTAACTACTTTCGTTATAGAAACCCTCTACATATGTTTCCCTCTAGGTTAATTAATCTTCATGCCTTGAGGCTATACTATCAACAGACTTAACTACTTTCTTTATAGAAACCCTCTACATATGTTTCCTCTAGGTTAATTAATCTTCATGCCTTGAGGCTATACTATCAACAGACTTAACTACTTTCGTTATAGAAACCCTCTACATATGTTTCCTCTAGGTTAATTAATCTTCATGCCTTGAGGCTATACTATCAACAGACTTAACTACTTTGTTATAGAAAACTCCTACATATGTTTCCTCTAGGTTAATTAATCTTCATGCCTTGAGGCTATACTACGATTTTTAACAGTTATCAGTCATATATCAGTGTTACTGTCAACATTACAAAAAGTGATTGAGAAATTATTAGGAGAAGTGAAAGATAAAAGCGAAAAAAAATATATATCTCAATGTGGTAAAAATAAAAATAATGACAACAGATAAAACGAACATGACAAATGATATTTTTAACAATGGAGAGAAAGTAAAAAATGTGATCTGTTTTGAATATCTTGTTACACTAACAACAGATGGAAAAGTCTGCTATTCGCAACAAAGCCACTTGAGATTTCAAAGTATTGGCTAGTGAGGCAAAAGAGTGGTTAGGGAGACTTTCAAACACAAGTCTGTGCGACAAGTCTCTACATCAATTCTGGCAGTTTCATCGCAAAATGAACAGGAGGAATACCAGCCAGTCTTTTCATACTTTACGTGACTCGTCAGGAGCCGTTTTGACAACAGATGCAGAAAAGGGGCAGGGGTTCCTTCATTGTTTCGTGGAACAGACAGAAAAAGGTGATAAAACTGACCCCAGAATATCTTGAAGTGCTCTTCGTGCTATTACTTTTTTTGGAGAACCTTACATTGACTTTAATAACAAAGGAGGATGTTTTTAATGCACTCAAGGCAAGCCACAACACTGCTCAGGGCCTGATGGTGTCCAATATCATCACATCAAACAGCTGGACGAGACTATTGTGATGGATTGTGATGAATTTTAACAAAAGTGTACAGAATGCTGTGGTACCTGAGGATTGGCTTCATAGTTATTTACGACCGCTCCACAAACATGGAAAGGATCCTAAACTGCTCAGCAGCTCCAGCATACTCACCTTGAAAATGTATATGGCAAATTACTAGAGAATATAGTGGCCAGAAAGGAAATGTGTCACTTAGAGAATGACCACATCCTCTCTGACACTTTGGGTATACTGGCCAATGAAAGGGACAGGGACAATGCTGGCACGTTTGCATATGATGTTTATGAAGGCTTCCAATCCAAGCAAGAGACTGTTGCTATCGGCATCGACTTGGAGGATGCTTATAACAAGGTGAATTTTCAATAATGGTGCGCTCTTTGATTAAATGTGAAGTTAATCTGAAGAGCCGTTGCCTATGTTTAGGAACATGGACATCGGATCCTGCACGTATATGCCAGGATTCCCCCATTTTTCTCCTCTATCACCTGTGTTTTTTAATATTTAGACAGAAAATGTAGTTAAAATTCAGCCAACCGGATTGGGTCGGACATTTTCATTTGCAGATGATATCTTAATATATAGGACTGGGTCAGATAGACAAGAGATGGTTGCCGACATTCGTAAGTCATCGCGCTATCCGGGTTATAGAAGAGTCTCAGTTCCAGGTCAATCCCAAAAAGCGTGTAATGTGGTGCTCGTTGACAATCACGTAGTCAAGGCTGACCCATCTCGCAGTCTTGATGAACATACCATCGAGCGTGGAGACATGTTGCGCCATCTGGAATGAACCTTGATCGCAGTCTATCTTCAAACACTCATATTGGAACAGACAATACAACGGTGCAAGCGTGATCTTGCAGCTCGTGTTATGGTGACCGCACACCTGAGCAGAGACTATCGCCATTTTTGTTCGATCGAAGGCGCTAGTAGATTACATGGACCTGAATTATTACGGGAGAATAAGATCACAATGGAACGACTCGAACGGGGTTCAGAATAGTTGTATGCGTATATAGTCCTAGGCGCACTAGAGATGCCCTCTACGAAAAGATGAGATATATGTTGGTCTTTTGTCAATATTACCCTGTCATGCACCGCCCAACCGGCATTATACATGGCAGTGTTACTGCGGATGGCATACATCCAATTGTTAGCCAAGAATACTAATGATGTTAAGGGGCACGAGAATCGCTGCAGTTGTCGGACGGCCTGGCAATAGAGAACACCAATAGGTGACTACGGTTGTGACCCTACCAAAGGGAGCAATGGATCCCAACAGATGGTAGTATTGATCCAACTTATCCCAACGTTATCATTACTTTGGAAGAGAAATGTAGAGATTGTAGGGCAAAAGATGAAGGCTGATCTAGTAGTTAAGCAGCTGATAGAAGATAATGCAAGGGATGATGATGTTGTTGTATATACCGATGTCGTCTAACGTAGTAGGAGAAGTCCGGCTGTAGCTTCTCACAGTCAAAAATAGGTTGTTGCAGCTGAAACAAGCAGCAGGCCAACTATCGCAGCATGAGGATATATTATGTCGCCACGCTGCCTCCACGGGATCTCTGGGACATCATTTATCAGTAGTTGTTGTATCTGAATTCAGTCGATGCTTAAGATCCAGAAGGGTGGTTTCAGGTATGAGTGGACGGCCGTCTATATAAATTTAACCTCCGGAAGGCTGGAAGATGGACATACCTGTCTCAAAAGTGCAACACATATACTTAGAGCGGCTGTATTGTATCAACAGCATCGATTGTTGGTGAGTTAAAGATGGATATGATATTCTTCTGGTCTTTTACACTGCCTATTGGATAGAAGACAAAATTGATGTTAACGATCATGATTTAGGTAGTTTGAGTTACCTGTTGTTCAGTCTGATCAATGACAAACTGAGAGGCAGAGTGAGAGGTGTTGAATGAAGAGCCACATGAAACTGGCTCAGTGGCATACTCTTCTTCGATATCGCTGTTAATGAGACTGAGTAAATTATGATCTGCTAGGAGTGCAATGACGTACAGTCAGTAAACCAACAAACCAATAGATGGAAATGCATGAAGGAAATCAAAAGAAGAACAAACATATTTACAAAATGTTAAACAACTGGGGTGCCAGAAATCGAACTGGATAAGACAACAAAGATCAGAATACTAAGAGCATGCATTTTCCCAGTGGCAACGTATAAAAGCATGTACATTTAATAAAGGAGAAAAAAACATATATGTGTTTTCAAATATATGTTACAGATGAGTCCTTCTTGCCATTCGACAGAGAAGAGAAACACAGAGAACGATCCAGAAAAGAACTCAAAATAAAACAAACTGGCTGATGCCACAAATTGAATAAGAAAATTGAAAATATTTTGAACATATAAAAGATGTACAAGTGTTGAGAAGACCATCATGGAAGGAAATACACTAGCAAGAGGATAAGAGGAAGACCACAGAGAAGACAATCTAGGATGTAATGATGGTTTGAACACGACGAAGCTAGAGAGGAATAGTTCACATCTGATCTATGTGAGAGAGAAGTTTCGAGGACTGTTGGGGTAAAGTTCTGCCTGTGGACAAGCTATTTGATGATGATGATATATTATATGAGATCTATCACTACAGTGACCTGCAGCCATTTCATAGGTGCCTTGATCTCCACCACACCAAATCTAGCAGTGTCTAGCGGTCCAACACGCCAGTTCCATGTTGATTAATCAATCTTTCTTGTCGTGTTATGTTCTTTTCGGCCAAAATAATATCGATATCCGTCTCTTAATCTGGTCACTACTGAATTTCACATTCTGTTGTGAGCAAGAATCTCTCAATGCATTAAGAATGTGCTTTGCTCATCTCACTGGGTATAGGCACGATGGTAGAGGACGCTCATTTGCAATAGCTGACCGAATTTATTTTGCCTGTCTGTAAATTTGCTGAATGCAGTCTTATTTGTCTGTAAATTTGGCTGAATGCAGTCATTTATAAAAATTACACAGGTTCTCAGAATTCAGAATATTCAGTAATATTTTCAGAAGATGGTAAAAGGGACAGAGGAACGATACCAAAGGTGTAAAGACCAATGGTGATATACTAACTGTCCCTCGTACATCAGGTGTGAACAAACATACATAAATATAGTCAGCAACAAATTACTAAATTATAGTTATTTTACCACTTGTTATCAATGTCAAACATGGCCTTTAAATTTAAATCTAAAGAAAGAAAGAACAAATGAGGAAATAAACTATTAAAATGCCAATGCTGCAAACAAGAAAAGAACCACAACATGTGTGTGAAACTGGTTGATTAATCATTATCGAATCGGTATATGGAATGCTAGATTTGTTGGGGAAGGGAGAGATTAGAGTAGACTCTGTGGATATGTTCGGGAATACTATGATGATAGTCTGTATATAACTGGAAAACTGATTTCTGAAGTACTATGATGATAGTTCTCATATAACTGATAATCGATTTTTAAGTACTATGATGATAGTTCTCATATAAATTGAAACTGAGGTCTAGAGTGTTATGATGATAGTTCTTACATAACTGATAACTGATGTCTGAAGTACTATGATGATAGTTCTGTAATTGAAAAATTGATATCTGGAGTGCTATGATGATAGTCCGTATATAATTGAACACTGATATTCAAAGTATTTATGATGATAGTCTGCATAATTGATAATTGATGTCTGAAGTACTATGATGATAGTTCATGTAATTGAAAAACGATATCTAGAGTGCGATGATAGTTTTATATCTGATAATTGGGATGTGGGTAAGGGAAGTACTATGATGATATAGTCTGCATATAATTGATAAATTCGATGTCTATAATATGATGATAGTCTTACACCGAACACTGATATTCGAAGTACTGCGATGATAGTCTGTATATAATCTGATAACTGATGTTCAAGTGTTTATGATGATAGTCCAGCATATAATCGGAAACACTGATATCTGCGCTGCGATGATAGTCCGCATATAATTGAACACTGATATCTGAAGTACTATGATGATAGTCTGCATATACCGAAATACTGATATTCGAGGCAAGTGTGATGATAGTCTGTATATAATTGAAATTGATATCTGGAGCAGATGATAGTCTGCATATAATTGAACATCGATATTCGAGTATATGATGATATCTGCATATAATTGAAAATTGGAGGCTCGAGGCAGGATGATAGTCTGCATATAATTGGAACATTGATGTTTGAAGTACTTATGATGATAAACTACATCTGAACACTGATATTTCAGAGTGCAGATGATAGTCTGTATATAACTGAACACTTATGTTCAGCAATTAAGTGATGATAGTCCGCATATAACTGAACATCACATATCTGGAAGTAATTATGATGATAAGTCCTATAACTGAACACTGATGTTCAGCGCTATGATGATAGTCTGCATATAATTGAAATACTGATATTCGGAGTGCAGATGATAGTTGAAAAAGAGCTACAGAACTCAAAGAAAGGACGCCACACTGGTAAACCGACCAGCCAGGTGGTGTGCGGTGGTGCACCTAGCGTATCAATGACGGTTGCTGATGAAAGCCAAGCGCCAGGAAGTCAGCAACCCGACTCGTACATTGTCGCCTAAAACACACACTAAAATTGACGGAATGAGAACGATGGCCACGGCTACAAAATCAGCCCCAAATTGCAGAAGAAATGAAGAGATACGAGCTGGACATACTAAAGCTAAGGAGGTGAGATATTGGAACAGATCGAAGAGTAAAGTAGGATTAACTTTCATATATTCAGAGAGAAGATGGTATATTTGATGGAGGGAAGTAACAGATGATAATTTAGAGTAGCAAAGAGCATAGTTAGAATGGGAACCCATTTGAGTCGGATAATTAGACCTGCTTAGTACCAGGTACAAACAATATGACAATACCGCAGTGTTATGCACCAACAAACGAGGCTGACGATGATAAGAAAGACACATTTTATGAGCAACTACAAGATCAAAATAACAAGACCCAAAAACATGACAGTTAGTAGTAATAGGACTTAATTCCGCTGTTAAAGTGATAATGTAGTAGAGAGAGCTGATAGGAAACAAGTACAAACACAATGAAATGAGAGAATGGAGGTAGCATCTATGGATATGTATGCTGTCAAACTTAGTAATTGAGGTAGAACTGGGTAGTCGACGTTTTTGCTTGCTCTTGTCCGTATTGAACATATCTCCTGAATTTCTTGATAGTATCTTTCAATCCTATAGTCACTACACTACTTTCATTCTTGAAAGACATGAACCACACCTTTGCCTGTTTTTTCGTCATTGAGTTGTTGCCTGGCAGGACTTACTGTCTCTTCCTCCTTTGATGTGCTCATTGTACACCTCCACACTTGATTCCGACGGGGACTTCAAGCCTCGAGTTCTTTCGACAGGAGAACTAATCCACTTGTCTCCACCTCGGCCTCCTTCGCTGTCTTTCAGAACGTCTTTAACTTCCCAACTCTCAGTTCAATGACCAGTTCTTGAGAGCAGATCAGTGGGGTCGCCATGGTACTCAAAATGGGACCCGCTTATGCTTGCCTATTCATGGGTCAACTGGAGCACCTAGTAGGAATTCGTGATGGCTCCTTCCGTCTGTGTGTATCATAGATACATTGATTGTATTGGCATTACCGATATGTCTGTAGTTTATTTGTCACGCCATTAATTTCCATTACCAGTTCAACTGGCTATTCGGTTTACATCTCACATTCTCACCTTGTGTCAATCCTTTGACATCATCATCACTATCAGCTCATTCATCATCACTACACTGTATATCATCACTGATGTACATAGTTTTTCTTTTTATACCTCTTCCCATTCCCAGGCTTGTCGTGACTCTTTACCATTCTCTCAACTTTTGCGCCTTCGTCGCCTCTGAAGCAGGACGACGATTTCGATAGAGCCTACGAGATGCTGGATTCTTCGTAAGCGTCATACTCGTGGATAAGGCAAAGCTTACTTGCTATGCGGCGCGCCGCAAATTCCGCCAGAGGCCTCTTATAAGTTTAGTACTTTCTTCCCATGCTTTATAATTCATGTGGGCATAAGGTTGTACGTATTCGCCATATTTACCAGGATGTTTCATTGTTTCTTTCTGTTTCTGGCCTTATGTGTGTTTTGTGCTGTATTTATTTGCATTCGTTTTTATTCCAGATTTTCCTTAGACAATGCTGGTATTTGGTCGTCCATTTGTGTTTCATTTAATTTGTTTACCCTGACGGTTCGTTTGCTTGATAAAGGCCTGCTGGCGAAACGTTGCTGTTTATCGTCACTGTTTCTGTATTTTGTAAAAACTATAGTACTTTGTTTGTACGTGTTTCACTAATTGAGGTACCATCTTGTAATATAAGGAAATTCATAAATTTACTTGGCACTACCAGATGCAGTGACTGAACTCGATTTCGATCTATAGGTGCATAATATAATAATTTAGAACATCATTGCTGGATGTCCGTAATACAGAGGGAGATGTAGGAAGTGATCATAATTTAAGCATACAAAATTGAAACTGAAATTAAAAATTCACCACTAAAAAAAGAAACAACTTATAGACAAATGCACACATGCAATAAAGAAGTAAAGAGAAATATCAGCCTGAACTCCAATTGGTTCGAGTTATTCAATGGTGAAATGAACAGAACATTAAATACAAATGGATTAAGATAAAGGACACACTATTAAAGTAAATATAGTGCAGGATTAAAGATAAAGACAGAAAACTTGGATAATTGATGACACTTTGAAATAATATTATTCAAGAAAGAAGAAAGATGAAATATAAATATTTAACATTAAGGGATGCAATAGATGAAACTAAAAGCTAAAGAGGAATATAGACTAAAAGACAAGGAAGTGTGAAAAAGAGTGAAGCAGAAGAGATAAAAGAGCATATAGTCAATCGACTGGCTGGAAGAAGGAAAAGGCAGATAAGACTAGAAACAGTAAATGCTATATAATACACTAAAACAATTTATTCAGAACATTTGTCAAAGGTGGCCTAATCAAGAGAGGGTGGTAAAGATGTAGAAACTGAACATCAGATACTGAGCAGAAGAAAAGATGAGCAGAACATTTTGAACAAATACAACAGACCTGATCCACCAGTACTACCAAGTCAATGAAGAGGCAGAAACAGCCCCTACCACCAACGAAGAAATGATAAGTGTATGAGTTCAAGGAGGCAATCCATTCCTTGATAAACAATAGCAGCGGGTGGTGGCAACATTACTGCAGAAATGCTCAAAGTGCTGATGAGGCAACCATTAGCCAGTGCAAGAACCATGTATCACAGTATGGGAAGAAGAAACTGTCCCAGACCAATGGAAAGTGGGAATAATTGTTAAGATCCTACAAAGGTGATCCCAAAGATTGTAACAACTGAGGGACTACCCTATTATCAGTAATACCACAAGAACTTCGCAAAACCATTCCACAGAATCAAAAGAAGCATGGGACACAAACCCTGAGAGAAAGAACAAGCTGGTTTTAGACCTGTAGAAGTTGCTTATACCAGCCACCAACACCTCACGACCAATTTTGGAGGCCATATTGGTGTACTAACATCTCATACCAAATTTCATGAATTTAAAGTTTTTATTCAAGGCACATAATCTCTCAGAATATTCTGAGATGCTATGAATACTAGACAAATTAATAAACATTATTAAGAGCTCTATGATTGTCACAAAGGCAGTTCGCAGTGATGGTGGACACAGCGACTGGTTTATTGAAACTGGAGAAAGGGTATAGATTTATCTTCATGGCTGTTTGGAGGGCTATTGACTGTGGGAGGAAATGTTGGGAGGGTGAAACTGGCATCGATTGGGTAGAAAATAGTCAACTAGAAGATTTGACTGTAGATGATATTGTTTGAAAGGGCAGAAATAAATTCAAGATATGTGTAAGAAAAACAGACAACTTGTCATCTATAGCATCAACAAAAGTTGACTGCAGATAAGCGGTGGAAAAACAAATATAATGAAGACACCTATATAAGTGTAATGCAGATATCACACTGGAATCTAAAATGATAAAAAATAATAGATGTTCACCCATTTAGTAGCAATTTTGATTTACAGGAAATAAAAGAAAGAATATGGATATTGAATTATAAAGCAAATATCAGTTTTTAAAAGACTAAATAAAATATGGAACTGCGTTATATAGTATTAAAACTAAATTACGACTTTTCAATTCAAATAAGAATAATCCTAACATATGACAGAAAGGAGAGTTGAAAATCACTAAAGATATAGAAAGAAAGGAATGCATTTGAAAATAGATGTTCAGCAGTACTGAGGAATAATATGTAAATTGAACGAATTCAGAAGAAGTGATGAAATCAGAGATATGTTCTGGTCAACTACTAGTGACAACTGTTATAAGAAAGAGAAGAGGAGATATGCAAGTACACCTTGAGAGAAATGATCAACGAATAACAAAGCATACTGAAGTGAGCGACAGGGTTCAAGAAAGAGAGATCGTGACCTAAGAGCATCTTCTGAAACGAACTTTGCTGAGAGAGGCAGAAATATTTAGTCTCAGTTCCATGGAGAGATTGAGCGAGTTGCCTAGAAGATGGTATGGAGAAATTACTTGCAGGCCTCTATAACGTAGCAACGGTACGAGAGGAATTTCCTTTATTTATTTATTTTATGATGGATAGTTCTCATACCACTCTTGAGTGCTATGATGATAGTTCTACATAACTAAAAACTGATGTGGCCTGAGATATAATGATAGTTCTCATAACGGATAACTGATTTCTGAGTGCTAAGGATGATAGTTCTCACAGCAACAAAACTGATATCTGGAGTGCTATACGATAGTTCACATAACTGAATGCAAGTCCGCTCAGCGTGTTGTAGCGTTGGACTATAACCATCCTGTGTGTGTACCAATTTTGCAGATGGCAGAGGGCTACAGACTCTAGATTATGGTGTTCGTAAATGAACCATACACAGATGTCCACGTGCACTGAGCCGAAGAGCTGGAAAAGCTCACATGCTTCGGGATCTGGAAAATATATAACTGAAAACTGATATCTGAGTGCTATTGTAGTAGTTCACAGACCAGCACAACTGTCTCAACTCCAGGTAGTAAGTCAACAGACTCAGACAGGTGTTTAGGTGTTTAGATAGATAAGTTTGTAGAAATGCATAGAGAGACTGTAGGTGTTTAGACACCAAATCTGCTCACTATGAGCAGCAGCAACACTAAATGGAACATTGACGTAATGAAACTAGTTGACGTAGACTGTTGAATGCTTAGCTGGATGTAGTAACAAATATATGTACACAATACAAACACTGAAACCGACAGACGGTTTAGTTCAGGTCCGGCAACATCACAAAACAGCATGAATGTCACAACATGATGGTTGTTTACGATATATCTGTCCTGAAGATGTATTGTCTTGAACTAAACCACATATAACATCAGACCACCACGAACATCATGGTTTCCACGTACTAGGCCACCAAGAAACATCATCCCTACAACAAATGGTGCCATGAGAACAAAAGATCTGCCCTACCTACTTGAGAGGAACCAGAACGTGATTTTCTTTTATATATGGCATACAACTGCAGACCCTATGCCTTTGAGAAAATTCCAACGCCTGTCCTTTCGACTCTTTATAGGGAACGCAACTGTCCTTTCGATCTTTTTATACATGAACCCAACGCCTGTCCTTTCGATCTCCTTTTATATGACCCACGTCCTTCGACTCCTTTAGCGCGACCTATCGCCCGTCCTTTCGACTCTTTTCATATGACCCACGTCGTCCTTTCGACTCCTCGCGCGACCCAACGCCGTCCTTCGATTCTTTTTACATGACCCATCGCCTGTCCTTCGATCTCATATTTAGAACCCAACGCCCGTCCTTTCGATCTCCGATAGCGACCCAACGCCCGTCCCTTTCGATCTCATATTTTGGCAGACCCAACGCCTGTCCTTTCATCTCAAAATTGTTTTCATAGACCAACGCTCGTCCTATTATCTGCCCTTCCGTCAGTGAAGAAAAGGACGCGCATGAATCCAATAGTTTAGATCTTTAATATCTCAATATTCGCTTCATGTGACCCAACCCATCCTATTATTTGTCCTCTCAGTGAAGGCGTCATTGAAAAGCAACGCACAGTCATGATCTTAACATTCTAATATTCATAGGACCCAACTGTCTGTCCTATTATTTGTCCTCCTCAGGGAAGGCGCAAGATTATGTGATAACCCGCCAGTCGTGATATTCCGTCAGACCCAACGTCCGTCCTATCTGGCCTCCTCCATCCGAAAGACCAAGAGCCTGGCCTGATTGCACACGAAAATTGACTTTGATTACATGTTAATTATGAGACCATACAATTAATACATCCATTGTGAGTATATATTTCTATTTGAAACATGCTAACTGTACCATTTCAATGTATTGTGTCGCAGTTGGTTGAAAACTCACCGATATGACCATATAAATAACAGTTTCAGGTTACATGTTTATAGCTTTAAACACAAGGTCACCCGCATTTATAGAAACTTTATTTTATATTACGATTGTGCGATTATTTTAATTGAAAGCGATTTATACCATAGGAATACCAGAGGCAAGGTTTGCGAGTGGATGTTTTATTGAAGGTTCCGCCTTCAGGAATCAATATTGATCCTCGATACTGCCTTGTCTGGAATTTCAGGTTCAGCTGGGTGTGTTTAATACCAGGTGCCTTTGGTATACGCCATCAACCTGTGCAGTCACATCCACCCAGTCACGATGTTTACGTAAGTTTTTGCGTAATCTTGGTACGCGCGATGGTCCGTCTGTGGAAGAGTTCGCCAGGATATTCGCCAAATATTGGAGGCACCGGTATGGATGGTCAGGACAAATAGATGCCTGCTGGATTCATGTGTCTGAATCACCCGCAGTGAGTTGACTATTCAGATGCTTACTGTACTGCGGGACCTGATGTTTATAGACTCAGTGATTATTGTATATGGAGATAGTAGGTCTACTCACGACCTTGTCGGCTTTATAGGTCCTCCAGGGGCCTGCTGGGGAATCCTGCCGCGATTTATCCCATCGTGTGACGGATCTTTATGCCAAAGTTACAGCGGCACAGAAGAAGGAACAGGCTGGTTATTGGAGACTCAAATTTTCGACCATTTTATTGCGTCTGTGGTGAGAAAGTTGTAAAGCAACATGCTGTTGGAGAAGGTGATTGGTCATTCTCCACCACCTTCCTTCACGCAGTGATCACGCCCTATGTCAGAACGAAACTCATTCGCCACGGTGGAGGCCGAGATGGGATCGCAATGCGTCTTTTACAACGTCAGCGGTGGATCTGAGTCCAGAGTGGTTAGGTGTCCTGCTGAGCGCTCAACGCTCTGTTCAACATATACTCCCATCTTCCGGCGTGGTAATGAGGGGGGCATGGAGGGCAGTCCCATTGTACTCGATGTGTAGCAGCCATAGTGTAGAGGACACGATGTCCTTTGAACGGGGGCGCCACCAGAAGAGGACACGACCCTGGGTGTCCGCGAGCAGGGCACAGACCGACATTAGTGGGGGTGGGGTCGCCTAATAAAGATGCTGTCATTGGTGCCAATGTATTCCGGTGTCCACCGATACCGGTTCTCAAGTCTCTGCTTTGAATGTGGTTGTTTTAAGAAATTTGTCTGTGCTGTCTTGCCCAATGAGACTGAATTGGGTGCAATTGACGGCTGCTAATGGTATTAGTATACCAAGGCAGGACATATAATTGTTAATATCGAACTTTATGCAATTTCCATCTTACAGACTTTCGTTTCTATATTTTTAAGGATACGTCAACACATGCCAAATTGCGAGTATCAGGCTATTATAGGTACTAATATCCTTCGCAGATTGCGATGTTTCTAAACCATACTTGATCCTCCAGTGAGAAAGTTCCACATAGAACCACACACATCTTTCCTGGCTTTATCTGGTCTGTTAGTTGAAAGAAATTGCACATTCAAGGAGATCCTGGGTGTGATTTAGTTACAAGTTATGTGTGTGGAACATGTCACCAGCAAGTACTTTGAATCTTTCTAGGCCACACCTGGAGAGTAAATTGTTTGCTAAAAAAAAAAAGTACAGTGACACAAACAGTCATGGCATAGGTGTGCTATTCAAATATTGAATTTATCGAAGGAAATATATTTTCCAACGACAGTGATAGATATTTGCGAGTTGATACCACTGGGGATTGGAATTTAAGTTAGTTTCATTACTCGTGGAGAATGTTCCATGTCACTTAGAGGAATGATAAAGGGTCAGTTGTTCCAGAGGAGTGCAGTAGATTCAACATTACACATGCTGTCACCTGATCAAAGGTATACTGTTGTCTCTATTATGTCAATATGACGATGTATTTTCATACAACGACTCTCATGGTATATGTGGATAAAGTTCAGCATCAGATTAGATTAACGCAAGATACTAACCCCATTAAACTGCCGTATAGGCAAATCCTCCATGTTTTCCCTCTGAAGCAGTAAGCACCATATTACTGTGTGGGACTATTACAGAAACAAGTCATACGTGTGGAGAGTGTTCTATCTGTATTGCTCCAGCAGTATTAGTCAAGAAGAAAATGGATCCTTGCGTCTTTGTGTGACTACTGAAACGGAAGAAAACGATTAAAATGCATATTTCACTGCATTGATGAATACCTAGACTAATTAAACTGAGCTAAAATTGTTTTCCACTTGATTTAATTCAGTGCTATTATCAGGCAGCCATAAAAAGGACATAGAGAAGATAGCTTTGGCACGCCTGTTCTTTACGAATACGCATGCCGATGACGCTTAACCACCCACCAGTGGTTTTCAGAGATTAATGCAAAACTCAATGAGTGATTTTATAGCCAAATCTCTTCTTGTATCGGATGATATTAATTCTTTCAGGTACTTGAGGACCATTTGATCTGATTAGAATGTTTTAGAGAGGGATAAGGTCGATAGGACTAAAGATTAATCCAGACAAATGCACTTCAGAAGTAAGGTGACTTCAGGTCACACCATTTCGATGTTAAAAATGAAACTCAAACAATCAAAAATCTTACTGATCCAGCAACTAGTCCGCCCAGTAACATTAAGCAAGTGAGAGCCTTTTGTGTCTAGCAGGTTATTATCGTAAATTCATTCCTCACTTTCACGTATACAAACCGCTATTTTGACATAGGAATACAGAGATCAATTCAACCCGAATAAAATGACTAAACAGCGGTACGGTGAGGGTCTTCTGATTTTAGGTGGAGGAAGGAATGAAGTTCCTTCGAGAGCTTCAGACTAAACGGACCTCTGCACCCATCTTGGGGGTTTCCCACTTTAGAAACCATTTATCTTGGATATCGACGATCCGCAATGTCTGGTAGTTTGAAAGTCAGAAATAAGAGGGTCTCAGCAAAGTGATAGCTCTGGCAAGTAGAACCTGCAAAGAAGAGACAACATAAAAAAATTTAAAATTAGAATTACTGGGATTAAATGGGCCTGATAGAAAATGATAGCTATCTTTTAGAAACAGAGTTACTGTATATAGATAATAAAGGTTTGATACTTGAATAAACGCAATTGAAAGTATTAAACAAAGATACTTGCTCAGATGGCTGTATCGACTATGAGATTAAACATGGAAGAGGTTGTTGAATAAAAATGCGGACTCTTATCTGTAGCATCCAAGATCCATCCGGTGAGCCCAATTCTGATACGGGTTTGGAAGACGGGCAATGTGGGGAATTAACCTGGCCACTTCTGACATTGTTTCCACAGAGTCGCGATTTGCGTCCAGGTGCCGGGACTAGTGTCTGCAGGACAGCTCAAAACATATGGACCTGACTACTGGAGCCGACCATTGCAGAAGAAGATCCAAGGCTCATGGCAACACTAAGGCCTTGACGGAGCTGATCGAGGAGCACGACAGATTGGCTCTAAAGCAAACGATTGTGGTTGTCCAGGTGTGAAAACTTTGTATAAAAAAGGGGTTACTCTGCATGAGTGAGACAAATGATGATGAGGAAAATGATGAGCTGAAAATTATTTTACCTAACTCTTTACGACAGATTGTAATGTCGAATATATATGAGATCACTAACAAGGTCGTTATAAGACTCCCGGCGTTAAGAAGACTCTTCCGGGAATTTTAGCTGGGATGGCAGGAGATGTCCGTACTTAAAGAATCTAAGTGCACGATTTGTAATATGAATAACCCTGTAAAGATTATATCCGACTTATATTAGGCAGTGGCTAAACGTCCTTTGATATAGTGGCCATGGATTGTATAGGAGTTTCGAGACCCTGTGGTAACCAAACACGTATTGGTACGACATATGTTCACGAAAATATGTGCCAGGCTATTACTACTGCAGATCAGACCATGGAAACCGTAGCAAAATGTAATACAGCGTCCAGATGCATACCGGACGGAATCTCGGTAAATTACACTGTGGATCATAATGGTTCGAATTGTAAGATACTTGAACTTACAAGTATGGGATTAAAAACCAGACAAACAATCTATAACTCGAGATGAAACAGAAAGATGCGAAAGGTTTAATAGACATTATAGCATCTGGTCTCGAAGATGTAGATAAATTGGAATGGTCTCATGTATCTGATAGTTGTCCTGGGCATAATATTACCCCCTATACGTCTGCAGGGTGGTAACCTTATTACTTACTGCATGGCAGACCAAATTACCTATACCTCTATACAGGATTTAGCTAGTAGATCGAGATATAGTCCTTGCAGTACAAACCTGTTCTAATTGATTAGATAACTAGGTTGTGTACAGAGGCAATTTGAACATATGATTTGAAATATGGAATTTTAATTTAAATCAATAAGTGGAAGTGTAGCTATGTCCTGTGATGTTGTTACACATTGATTTTTGTTAATCGTTTATGAATGAAGGCAAAGTGTTTAACACTGAAGAGATAGTCGCAAGAGATTAAAGAACAACTCCCATATCAATTTTCAACCTCTAACAATTGATGCTGTTGATGTAAGCCTGTCTGCACTTTCTCATTGCCGCAACACCTGCTTGGTACAGGGACACAGATCTTATGGGCAAGGTTAGAACTTCTAAAGATGACATCCACTCACACCGAAACCTGCCCTTTTGGATCTTATGAAGATAAGTGGACTGATTAGTGTGTATTCTTTGTGCAACAATTTCCAGTCAGGTATGTATCATGAACTATTAGTTTATCTTTGAAAAACACTTCAGCCAGTGGTACCATGACATATTAGCTTTATTTTTGTGCAACCAGTCAGGTAGTAATGCTAATTCTATTAGTTTATTCTGTGCAACACTCTAGCCAGGTGTGTATCATGAGCTATTATTCTTTTTAAAAATACTCTTGCCGTGTAGTGTATCATGATTTTATTAGTTATTCTTTGTTCAATATTTGAGCCAGGTGTGTATCATGAGCTATTAGTTTATTCTTTGTGCAACACTTAGTCAGGTGAGTGTATCATGACCTATTAGTTTATTCATACGCAACACTCTGGTAGCTGTGGTGTATCATGAGCTATTAGTTTGCCAGCCAGCAAACACTCTAGCCAGGTAGTGTGGTCATGACCTATTAGTTATCAAAAAAACACTTCCAGTCATAGGCAGTGTATCAAGTATTACATTAGTTTATCTGCAACATCTGTACTAGGCAGTGCATTGCGACCTATTAGTTTATTCTTGTGCAACACTCAGTCAGGTAGTATCAGTATTAATAATAGCTATTCTGTGCAACACTCTAGTCAGGTAGTGTAACAAGACATATTAGTTTATTTTGTGCAACACTCTAGTCAGGTAGTGTATCAAGTGACATATTAGTTTATTCTTTGTGCAAATACTCTAAATAGGTAGTGTATCATGAGCTATTAGTTTATTCTTTAAAAATATCGTCAGTAGTGTGTACGCTTAATTCCACAGTTACTCCTTTGTGCAAACACTCTAGTCAGGTAGTGTATCAAGAGCTAGTTATTATTCTTTGTGCAACACTTGTCGGGAAAAATTATGTAATCTATTAGTTTATCTGTAAACACTTAGCCAGGTAGTACGCACTCATTAGCTATTTCCTTGTGCAACACCAGTCAGGTAGCGTACGCACCTTAGTTTAGCTCCTTTAGTGCAACACTTCCAGGCAGGTGTATCATGAGCTAATAGTTTATTCTTTGTGCAAACACTATGTCAGGTGTAATGCTGACCTATTAGTTTATTCTTTGTGCAACACTCAGTCAGGCAGTGTACATGAACTATTAGCTATTCTTGTGCAAATACTTCAGTCAGGTAGTGTATCACAAACCTATTAGTTTATTCTTGTGCAACACTTAGCCAGGTGCGTATCAGCACTCTGGCTAGTTTATTCTTGGTGCAACACTCAGTCAGGCAGTGTATCATGACCAGTGTGTTCTGTGCAATACTCTAGCCAGGCAGTATCAGTTGACCTATTACTTATTCCCTGCAAACACTCAGCCAGGCAAAGTGTATCGCGAGAGCCATTAGCTTTATTCTTTGTGCACCACACTTAGCCAGGCAGTGTAACATGACCTATTAGTTTGTCCATTAAAAAGCAAACATCAGTCAGGTAGTGTATCACATTATTAGTTTGCTATTTGTGCAAACACTCTAGCCAGGTGAAAACATGACTATTAGCTATTCGAGCAAACACTCTAGCTGTGCAGTATCATGACATATTATTTATTCTCAGCAACACCCAGTCAGGCAGTGCATCATGGTTATTGTTTGGCTCCAGCAACATTCTAGTCAGGTAGCATCACGACCTATTAGTTTATTCAGCAACACTTCATCTGAGGTAGTAGGCATTGATGATATGCTAGCTTGTTCTCAGCAACATCTATCAGGTAGTGCACGCGACCTAATAGTTTATTCAGCAACACTCTAGTCAGGCAGTGCACGCTGAGCCATTAGTTGGCCTTTGCAACATTCTGTCAGGTAGTGCATCATGACCATTAGTTTATTCTGCAACACCTATTGCAGTATCGCGACCTATTAGTTTATTTTTTGCGCAATACTCTAGTCAGGTAGTGTATCATGACCTATTAGTTTATTTCAAAAACACTTAGGCAGGTGTGTATCATGAGCTATTAGTTTATTCAGCAACACTCTAGTCAGGCAGTGTATCATGACCAGTTAGTTTATTCTTTGAGGCAACACCCAGTCAGGCAGTGTATCATGAACTATTAGTTTATTTTATGCAACACTTTAGTCAGGTAGTGTATCATAACCTATTAGTTTATTCTTTGTGCAACACTCAGTCAGGTAGTATCATGACATATTAGTTTATTCTTGTGCAACACTCTAGCTGCAGTATCATGCACCTATTAGCTTGCTCCAGCACACTCTAATGTAGGTAGTGTATCAAGTAATCTATTAGTTTATTCCCGGTGCAACACTCTAGCTGGTGTAGTACTATGACTCATTAGTTTATTTCTGTGCAACAATTTCAGTCAGGTAGGTAATATGAGATATTAGTTTATTCTTTGTGCAACACTTTGAAATAGGTAGTGTATCATGTAGAGCTATAAGTTTATTTTGCAAACACTTAGCTGTAGTGTATCATGAGCCATTAATTTATTCTTGTGCAACACTCTCTAGCCAGGTAGTAAAATGCGAGCTATTAGTTTATTCTTTGTAACACTCAGCTGTGGTAGTGTACATGACCTATTAGTTTATTCTTTGTGTAACACTCTTAATGTAGAAACATGACCTATTAGTTTGCTCTTTTGTGCAACACTACAGTAGTGTATCAAGGATCTATTAGTTTATTTTTGTAACACTCTAGTCAGCAGTGTATCACGACCTATTAGTTTATTCTTTGTAGCAACACTGTGTAGTGTATCATGACCTATTAAGCCAGCCTGTGCAACACTTAGCTGGGTAGCAACATGAGCTATTAGTTTATTTTGTGCAACACTTCAGTCAGGCAGTGTATCATGACTTATTAGTTTATTCTTTGTAAACACTCTAGTCAGGTAGTAACAGAACTATTAGTTTATCTTCAAAGAACACTCAAAGCCAGGCAGTGTATCATGACACAATAGTTTATTCTTGTGCAACACTCCAGTCAGGTAGTGTATCAGCGACATTAGTCATTGTGCAACACTTGTCAGGTAGTGTATCATGACCTATTAGTTTATTTCTGTGCAACACTCTAAACAGGTAGTGTATCATGACATATTAGTTTGCTCTTTCAGCAACACTTCGTCAGTAGTGTACTACAGATATTAGTTTATTCTTTTGTGCAACACTCTAGTCAGGTAGTGTAACATGACCTATTAGTTTTATTCTTTGTGCAAACACTTTAGTCAGGTAGTATCATTATCTATTAATATTCTGTGTAACAATTCGTCAGGTAGTAATAAGACCTATTAGTTTATTCTTTAAAAATAATTTTAGCCATAGTGTAAAGGAACTATTAGTTTATTCTAAAAATAATTTAGCCAGGTGTGTATCATGACATATTAGTTTGTTCAGTAACACTTCAGTCAGGTAGTGTACGCGACACAAATAGTTTATTCTTTGTGCAACACCTAGTCAGGTAGTGTATCATGAGCTATAAGTTTATTTTGAAAAACACTCTAGTCAGTAGTGTACGAGCCATTAATCTATTCTCAGCAACACTCTAAATGCAGTAGTGT
Source organism: Arion vulgaris (assembly GCA_020796225.1). NCBI lineage: Eukaryota > Metazoa > Mollusca > Gastropoda > Stylommatophora > Arionidae > Arion > Arion vulgaris. The sequence goes on from CM036758.1 coordinate 47,269,702, forward strand.
ACTAATGAGTTATTAGTTTATTCTTTGAAAAATACTCTAGCTGCAGTGTATCATGACCTATTAGTTTATTCCTGCAACACTGAAATAGTGTACTATGACCTATTAGCTGGTCTTTGTGCAACACTTTGAAGCCAGGCAGCGTATCATGATCTATTAGCTATCTTTGTGCAACACTTATTGTAGGCAGTGCATCATGACTCACATTTATTCTTGTGCAACACTCTAGTCAGGCAGTACATGACCTATTAGCTATTCCTTTGTGCAACACTCTAAACAGGTAGTGCAATAATATTGTTTGCCTCAGCAACACTCTAGTCAGGTAGTATCATGACCTATTAGTCATTTCAAAAGCAACACTTAGTCAGGCAGTGCAATATGAACTACAGTTTATTCTGTGCAACACTCTAGTCAGGTGAAAACATGACACAATAGTTTATTTTGTGCACACTTAGTCAGGTAGTGTATCATGACATATTAGTTTATTTTCAGCAACATCATAGTCAGTAGTGTATCAAGTGACCTATTAGTTTATTCTTGTGCAACACTCTACTAAGGCAGTGTATCAAGTATTACAAGCATTAGTTTATTTCAGCAACACTCTAGTCAGTAGCATCACACATATTAGTTTATTCTGTAAATACTCTAGCCAGTAGTAACACACTCAATAGTTTGTCTTTTGCAAATACTCTAACAGGTAGTGCATCATGATCTATTAGTTTATTCTTGTGTACACCTTCAACAGTAGTGTATCAAGACCTAATAGTTTATTCTTTATAAAGAACACTTTAGTCAGATAGTGAATGAGACCATTACTATTCTTTGCAAAATACCAGTCAGGTAGTGCAACATGAGCATAGTTTATTCTTGTGCAACAATTTAGCTGTGGGTAGTGTATCAAGTGACCTATTAGTTTATTCTCAGCAAACACTCTAGTTGTGGTAGTGTGTAATATGAACTATTAGTTTATTCTTTGTGCACACTTGTCAGGTAGTGTATCAAGACACAGTTTATTCTTTGCAATACTCTAGTCAGGTAGTGTATCATGACATATGTTTATTTGTGCAATACTCTAGCTGTGTAGTGCACAAGACCCATTAGCTTATTCCTGTGCAACACTCTAGTCAGGTAGGTGTATCATGACATATTAGTTTATTCTTGTGCAACACTTAGTCAGTAGTGTATCATTTATTATATTAGTTTATTCTCAGCAACACTTCAGTCAGAGTGTAATAATAATCTATTATTTATATTCTTTAAAAACACTCAGTCAGGTAGAAAGTGTATCGCGACATATTAGTTTATTCTTGTAACACTCTCTAATAGGTAGTGTATCATGCACACATTAGTTTATTCTTTAAAAAGATCAACAGGTAGTGTATCATGAGCTATTAATTTATTCTCAGCAACACTCTAGTCAGGTAGTGTACCATGAGCTATTAGTTTATTCTTTGTGTAATACTCTAGCCAGGGTATGTATCATGACCTGATTAGCGATTCTTTGTAACACTCTAATGGTAAGAATACATGACCTATTAGTTTATTCCTTTATAACACTTCCAGCCAGGTAGTGTATCATGATCTATTAGTTTATTCCCTGTGCAACAATTTGTAACAGGGTAGTGCATCATGCACCTGCCAGTTTATTCCTTTGTGCAAATACTCTAGTCAGGTAAAAACAGCACTCATTAGTTTATTCAGCAACACTCTGTCAGGCAGTGCAACATGAGCTGAAAATGAATATTTTTGCAAAACACTCAGTCAGGTAGTATCATGACCTATTAGTTTATTCTTTGTGCAAACACTTAGTCAGGTAGTAACAGCGAACTATTAGTTTATTCTCAGTAACACTTAGTCAGGCAGTGTATCATGACATATTAGTTTATTTTTTGTGCAACACTCTAGCTGTAGTGTATCATGACACATTAGTTTATTTTTGTGCAAATACTTAGTCAGGTAGTATCACACTTATTAGTTTATTCTTTGAAAAATACTCTAGTCAGTAGTGTATCATGACATAATAGTTTATTCTTTGTGCAACACTCTAAGCCAGGTAGTGTATCATGACATATTAGTTTATTTTGTAACACTCTAGTCAGTAGTGCACATGACCTATTAGTTTATTCTTTGTGCAACACTCTATTGTGTAGTGTACACATATTAGTTTATTCTTTGTGCAACACTCTAGTCAGGTAGTGTATCATGACATGTTAGTTTATCTTTGCAGCAACACTCAGTCAGGTAGTGTATCATGACATATTAGTTTATTTTTTAGCAACACTCTATTAGTAGTGTATCATGAGCTATTAGTTTATCTTCTTGTGCAAATACTCTAGTCAGGTAGTGTAATACCTAATAGATTATTCTCAGCAACACTCTAGTCAGGTAAAAAATATGACCTATTAGTTTATTCTCCCAGTAACACTTGGTCAGGTAGTGTATCGCGCATATTAGTTTATCTTTTGTGCAGACACTTAGGCAGGTAGTGTACGCACCTATTAGTTTATTCCTTTGCGCACCACTCTAATCAGGTAGTATCAGAGCTATTTATTTATTCTTTGTAAACACTTAGTTGTAGAAAAATGGGCTATTCATATTAGTTATTATTTAGGTAATAATTTCAAGTCAGGCAGTGTATCATGACTAATAGTTTATTCTTTGTGCAAAGAATTTTAGTCAGGTGAGTGTAACAAGATACAGTTTATCTTTGTGCAACCCTCTCTTGCCAGGTAGTGTATCATGAGTTACAGTTTATTCTCTTGTTCAACACTCTAGCTGTGCAGTGTATCATGACCTATTAGTTTATTCCTTGTGTAACACTTGGTCAGAGAGTGTACCACAGACCTATTAGTTTATTCCTTGTGCAACACTAGTCAGGTGGGTGTATCACATCTATTATTTATTTTGTAATAATTTCAGTCAGGTAGTGTAACACGACCTTATTAGTTTATTCTCAGCAACACTCTAGTCAGGTAGTGCACATGACCTATTAGTTTATTCCTTTGCAATAATTTCAGTCAGTAGTGCAACATGAGCTATTAGTTTATTCTTTGTGCAATAATTTCTAGTCAGGTAGTGTATCATGACTATTAGCTTATGTAGTATTCTTGTGCACACTTAGCCAGGTAGTGTAACATGAACTATTAGTTTGCCTTTGTGCAATACTTAGCTGTAGAAAAATATGACACAATAGTTTATTCCTTTGTGCAAACACTCTGTCAGGTAGTGTATCAAGTGACATATTAGTTTATTTTTTGTAGCAAATACTATAGTCGTGTAGTATCATGACCTATTAGTTTATTCTTTGTGCACACTCTAGTCAGGTAGTGTACTAAGACATAATAGTTTATTCTTTGTGCAAATACTCTAGCTGCAGTGTATCATGACATATTAGCTTATTTTTGTGCAATACTCTAGCTGTAAGAAAAATACACTTATTAGTTTATTCTTGTGCAACAATTTCTAGTCAGGTAGTGTATCATGACTATTAGTTTATTCTTTGTAAATACTCGTCAGGTAGTGTATCAAGACCTGCTAGTTTATTCTTTGTGCAACACTTAAATAGTGTATCAAGACCTATTAGTTTATTCTTGTAATACTCTAGTCAGGTAGTGTAAATATGAGCTATTAGTTTATTCTTTGTGCAACATCAGTCAGGTAGTGTATCATGATTCTATTAGTTTATTCCTTTTGTGCAACACTCTAGTCAGAAAATACAGAACTATTAGTTTATTCTTTGTGCAAACACTCTAGTCAGGAGAGTATCAAGTGATATTAGTTTGGTTTTTTCAGCAATGACTTGGGTTGTATAGTATCAAGACATATTAGTTTGTTTGTGCAAACAATTTCAGTCAGGCAGTGGTCACACTATTAGTTTATTCTTTGTGCAACACTCTAGCCAGGCAGTGTATCACTTATTAATATTAGTCATTCTTGTGCAACACTCTAGTCAGGTAGTGTATCATGACATATTAGCTTATTCTCTTTTGTGCAAACACTCTAGTCAGGTAGCAAATATGACCTAATAGTTTATTCTTTGCAGCAAACACTCTAGTCAGGTAGTACTACTACACATTAGCTTGCCTTTGTAACACTTCAGTCAGGTAGTGTATCACACACACTAGTTTATTCTCAAAAACACTCTGGGCTGTGGCAGTGTAATCATGAGCTATTAATTTATTCTTGTGCAACACTCCAGTCAGGTAGTAAACATGAGCCATTAGTTTATTCTTTGTGCAATAATTTAGTCAGGTAGTATCGCGACTCATTAGTTTATTCTTGTGTAACACTCTAGTCAGGCAGTGTACTATGATCTAATAGTTTATTCTTGTGCAAATACTCTAGCCAGGTAGTGTATCATGATCTATTAGTTTATTCTTTGAAAATACCTGTTGTGTGTATCATGACCTGTAGTTTATTCTCCTTAGCAACACTTTAGCCAGGTAGTGTGACGTGATCTATTAGTTTATTCTTTGTGTAACACTCTAGTCAGGTAGTGTAACATGAGCTGTTAGTTTATTCTTTGTGCAACACTCTAGTCAGGTAGTGTATCATGACCATTAGTTATTCCTTGTGCAAACAATTTAAATAAAGAGTGTAATACATGAACTATTATTAGTTTATTCTTTAGCAACACCTCTAATATAGTAGGCAGACATTACACAGTTTGTCTTAAAAGCAAATACTCTAGCCAGGTAGTGTACGACACAATAGTTTATTTCTTTTGAGCAACACTCTTAGTCATAGTGTAATAGCGACCTGCTTAGCTATTCTTTGTGCAACACTTAGTCAGGTAGTGTATCATGACATATTAGTTTATTCTTTGTGCAAATACTCTAGTCAGGTAGTGTATCATGACATATTAGTTTATTTTGTGCAAACACTCTAGCCAGGTGTGCAAAGACCTATTAGTTTATTCTTTGTGCAACAATTTCTAGTCAGGCAGTGCACGCGACACATTAGTTTATTCTTTGTGCAACACCTAGTCAGGTAGTGTATCACACACATTAGTTTATTTTTTGTGCAACACTCTAGTCAGGCAGTGCACGCGACATATTAGTTTATTTTCAGCAAGACTTAGTCAGGCAGTGTATCATGAGCTATTAGTTTATTCTTTAACACTCTAGCTCGTGGTAGTGTAACATGACCCCATTAGATTATTCCTTGTGCAAACACTCTAGTCAGGTAAAAATATGACCTAATAGTTTATTCTTTGAAAACACTTCAGTCAGTAGTGTATCATGACATATTAGTTTATTCTTGTGCAACACTCTGTGGCAGAAAATGTTAATCTATTAGCTATTCTTTGTGCAATTACCACAATCAGGCAGTGTATCATGAGCTATTTGTTTATTCTTTGTGCAACACTCTAGTCATAGAAAAACAAGACATATTAGTTTATTATTTGAGCAACACTTAGTCAGGTAGTGTATCATGACCCACAGTTTATTCTTGTGCAACACTTCAAATGGGTGAAAAATACAATATTAGTTTATTCTTTAAAGAACCTCTTGTCAGGCAGTGTATCATGAGCTATTAGTTTAACTTCTTGTTCAACACTCTAAACAGGTATGTATCGTTATTAGTTTATTCTTTGTGCAAACACTTCAGTCAGGTAGTGTGTCATGACCATTAGCTGATCAACAGCAACATCAGCCAGGTAGTGCATCATGAGCGCTAGTTTATTATTGATGCAGCAACACTTCAGCCAGGCAGTGTATCACACTCATTAGTTTATTCTTATGACATTCTCCCAGTCAGGCAGTGGTACGCGACATAATAGTTTGGTCTTTTTGTGCAACATTCTAGTCAGGCAGTGTATCACACCCATTAGTTTATTCTTTTGTGCAACACTCTAGTCAGGTAGTGTATCGCGATTATTATTGGTTTATTCTTTGTGCAACACTTAGTCAGGTGGTGGGTATCACACATATTATATTTGTGCAATACTTCAGTCAGGTAGTGTATCACTATTTCATATTAGTTTATTCTTGTGCAACACCTAGCCGCAGGTGTATCGCGAGCTATTAGTTTATCTTGTGCAACATTACAGTCAGCAGTGTATCATGACCTGTTGGTTTATTTTTGCAAATAATTTAGTCAGGTAGTGTACTGTTGAGTCAGTTATTTTTATTTTTGTGCAACATTCTAGGTCAGGTAGTGTATCATGACCTATAGCTATTTTTGCAACACTCTAGCTGGTAGTAGTAGTACTATGACCTATTAGTTTATTCTCTTGTGCAACACTCTAGTCAGGTAGTGTATCATGATCTATTAGTTTATTTTAAAAATACTCTAGATTGTGGTAGTGTATCATGACCTATTAGTTTATTCATTGTGCAACACTCTAGTCAGGTAGTGTATCACATTATTAGTTTATTATTTGTGCAACACTCTAGTCAGGCAGTGTATCACGACCTATTATTTATTCTATGTGCAACACTCTGTATCAGGTAGTGTAATACATGACCTATTAGTTTGTCTTTGTGCAACACTGTCAGGTAGTGTATCACACCTGGCTGCTTATTCTATGTGCAACACTTCAGTTGTGTAAAAATATTAATTTACAGCTTATTCTTTAGCAACACTTCAGTCAGGTAGTGTAACATGACCTATTAGTTTATTCTATGTGCAACACTCTAGTCAGGTAGTGTAACATGACCTATTAGTTTATTCTCAGCAAATAATTTTTAGTCAGGTAACATGAGACTCATTAGTTTATTTTTGTGCAACACTTAGTTGTGGCAGTGTATCATGACATATTAGTTTATCTTTTTGTGCAAATACTCTAGTTGTAGGTAGTGTATCATGAGCTATTAGTTTATTCCTTGTGCAACATTCTAGTCAGGTAGTGTATCAGACCTACAATAATTCCTTGTGCAACACTCTGTCAGGTAGTGTATCATGACATACATTTATTCTTTGTGCAACATTCTAGCTGTAGGTAGTGTATCATACCATTAGTTTATCTTTTGTGCAACACTCTAGTCAGGTGCAAATGCGAGCTATTAGTTTATTCCTTTGTGCAATATTCTAGTCAGGTAGTGTATCATGACCTATTAGTTTGCCTTTGGTGCAACACTCAGTCAGGTGTACACACCTATTAGTTTATTTTTTGAAAACACTCAGTCATAGGTAAAGTATCATGACCTATTAGTTTATTCTTTGTGCAACAATTAGGCAGTAAAAGAATATGAGTTATTAGTTTATTCTCAGCAACACTCAGTCAGGCAGTGTATCATGACCTATTAGTTTATTCTGTGCACACTGCTGTAGTATCATGAACTGGTTAGTTTATTCTTTGCAACAATTTCAGGGGTCAGGCAGTGTAATGGCAAATCCCACAGTTTGCTCCTTGTGCAACACCTAGTCAGGCAGTGTACAAGGACCTGCAGTTTATTCTTTAAAGTAAACACTCAGTCAGGTAGTATCATGACCTATTAGTTTGTCTCCCTCAGCACTCTAGTCAGGTAGTGTACGCGACCCTATTAGTTTATTCTTTTGTGCAACACTCTAGTCAGGCAGTGTATCATGACCTATTAGTTTATCTGTGCAATAATTTAACAGGTAGTGGTATCATATTAATAGTTTATTCTTCAGCAACACTCTAGTCAGGTGGTGTATCATGAGCTATGTTTATTTCTTGTGCAACACTCTAGTCAGTAGTGTATCATGAGTTATTAATTTATTCTTTGCAGCAACACTCTAGTCAGTAGTGTACCATGAGCTATTAAAGGTTTATTCTTGTGTAACACCTCTAGCCACAGTGTACTACACCCATTAATATTCTTAAAAATACTTAGTTGTGTGAAAATGCAGACCTATTGAAGGCTTATTCTTAAAGGCACTTTAGCCAGGTAGTGTATCACACTTACTAGTTTATTCTTGTAAATAATTTCAGTCAGGTAGTGTATCATGACCTACAGTTTATTCTTGTGCAACACTTCTAGCTGTGGCAGTGTATCAAGACTCATTAGTTTATTCTTGTGTAACACTCTAGTCGTAAAAAAATATGAGTTTATTAGTTTGTCTTTTTTGTGCAACACTCTAGTCAGGTAGTAAAACGCAACAATAGGTCAGGTCTTCTTTAAAGCAAACAGTCAGTGTGGTAAATGGTATCCACATTGGCTCTTGCAGTACTAGCCAGGTATGTCGTGCTGGGAAGGATGTTTGTTTGATTTTGGCAGTTTGGTGGTAAAGTGTATCTGTATGCACTGTCAGTCTGTGCACACCTTAACAGGTAGTGCATCAAGACATATTAGTTTATTTTTGTGCAACACTGGTCAGGTAGTAGATCGCAATCGTTATTATTTATAAAAAGAATTTTAGCTTAGTGAATGTAACACAAATAATAGGTTTAAGTTATCTTTAGCAACACTTTAGCTGGTAAGAAAAGAATAGAAGAAGAGGCTATTACTTTGCAACACGAATAGTGTAACATGACCTATTAGTTTGGTTTTTAATATCAGTTTAGTGTGGGATTATGACATATTAGCTTATTCTCAAAAACACTTAGTCAGGTAGTGTAACAAGTATCAATAGTTATTCTTTGTGCAACACTTAGTTGTGGTAGTGGTCAGACATTAGTTTATTTTTTGTGCAAATAATTTCTAGTCAGGTAGTGTATCATGAGTTATTAGTTTGGCCTCAGCAACACTTAGTCAGGTAGTGCAACACACTCATTAGCTATTCTTTGTGCAACACTCTAGCTGTAGTGTAACATGCACTTCCATTAGTTTATTCTCAGCAACACTCTGGGGTCAGGTAGTATCATGACATATTAGTTTATCTTCTTGTGCAACACTCTAGGTAGAGTAGATTATGACTATTAGTTTGTCTTGTTAATTACTCTCAGCTCAGGCAGTGCATCGGTGACATTTGTTTATTCTTTGGAAAACACCTAGTCAGAGTAATATGACATATTAGTTTGCCTCAGCAAATACTATAGTCAGGCAGTGTATCATGACCTGCTAGTTTATTCCTGTGCAACACTCTAGTCAGGCAGTATCATGACCTATTAGTTTATTCTTTGTGCAACACTCTAGTCAGGCAGTGTATTTGATCTATTAGTTTATTCCTGTGTAACACTCTATTGCAGTGTAATGTGAGCTAGTTTATTCTCAGGTAACACTTCAGTCAGGTAGTGTATCATTTACCCATTAGTTTATTTTTAAAATAATTTGTCAGAAAAATTATGACCGCCAGTTTATTTTGTGCAACACTCTAGTCAGGTAGTGAATATGATCATTAGCTTGTCTTTTTGTAAATACTTCCAGCTGTAGTGTATCATGACCTATTAGTTTATTCTTTGTGCAACACTTGTGTCAGGTAGTGTATCATGACCATTAGCTTATTCTCAGCACACTTAGTCAGGTAGTGTAACATGAGCTATTAGTTTATTCTTGTGCAAGCTAATTTCAGCTGTGGCAGTGTATCATGACCTGGTTAGGTTTATTCCTTTGGTGCAACACTTTCAGTCAGGTGGTAGTGCAATATGAACTATTAGTTTGTCTTTTGTGCAATATCTAGTCAGGTAGTATCAAGACATGTTGTTTATTCTTGTGCAACACTCTAGTTTGTGTAGTGTATCATGACACATTAGTTTATTCAGCAACACTTCAGTCAGGTGTACTGGGCGACATATTAGCTTTATTTTTTTGTGCAACACTCTAGTCAGGTAGTGTATCATGACCTATTAGTTTATTCTTTTTGCAACACTCTAGTCAGGTAGTGTATCATGACCTATTAGTTTATTCCTTTGTGCAAACACTTTAAATGGGTAGTGTATCATGACATATTAGCTTATTCTTTTTGTGCAAATAATTTGTCAGTAGTGTAATATGAATTTATTATTTATATTCTTGTGCAAACACTTCAACAGGCAGTGTATCATGACATATTAGTTTATTCTTTTGAAAACACTTGTATCAGGTAGTGTATCATGGATTTAATTAGTTTATTCTTGTGCAACACTTCTAGTCAGGTAGTGTAATATGACAGCTTATTTTCAGCAACACTCTAGTCAGGTAGTACATGAGCTATTAGTTTATCTTTGCAACACTTAGTCAGAAAATAATAATCTAATAGTTTACCTTGTGCAAACACTCTAGTTAGAAAAATATGAATTTATTAGTTTAATTCTCAGCAAATACTTAAACAGTAGTGTATCATGACATATTAGTTATTTTGTGCAAACAATTTCTGTGGCAGGTAGTGTATCATGACCTATTAGTTTATTCCTTTGGTGCACCACTTAGCTGTGGTAGTGTATCAAGGAGCTATTTGTTTATTCTCAGTAAACACTCTAGCTGTGTAGTGTACTATGAGCTATTAGTTTATTCCTTTGTGTAACACTCTAGTCAGGTAGGCAGATACTGCAAATTATTAGTTTATTCTTTGTGTAACATCACTGCAGTGTACTGCAATCGTTAGTTTATTTCCTTGTGCAACACTCTAGTCAGGTGCGTAATGCTTAATCTGCCAGGTTTATTCTTTGTGCAACATCAGTCAGGTAGTGTATCACTAATCTATTAGTCATTCTTGTGCAAACACTCTAGCTGTGTAGTGTATCATGACCTATTAGTTTATTCTCTTGTGCAACACTTGTCAGGTAGTAGTAATATGACATATTAGTTTATTCTTTGTGCAAATACTATAGCCAGGTAGTGTATCAAAAGATCTATTAGTTTATTCTTTATCACTCTAGTCAGGTAGTGTATCACACCTATTAGTTTATTCTCAGCAACACTCTACTGTGGTAGTATTTGACTCCATTAGTTTATTCTGTGTAACACTCTAGTCAGGTATAGTGTATCAAGAGCTATTAGTTTATTCTTTGTAACACTCTAGTCAGGTAGTGTACGCACCTATTAGTTTATTATTTGTGTAACACTCTAGTCAGGTAGTGTATCATGAACCATGTTTGCCCTTTAAAACACTTGTGTAAGGTAGTGTATCATGACTCATTAGTTTATTCTTGTGCAATAATTTGAGTCAGGTGCAAAGTGCATCGCGAGCTATTAGTTTATTCCTTTGTGCAACACTCTAGTCAGGAAAAATTAAGACCTATTAGTTTATTCTCAGGCAACACTCTGATTAGGTATATCAGCGAGCTATTAGTTTATTCCTTGTGCAACACTCTAGCCAGGTAAGTATCATGACCTATTAGTTTATTCCTTTGTGCAACACTCTAGGCAGGCAGTGTACTACGACACAGTTTATTCTCAGCAAACACCTAGTCAGGTAGTATCATGAGCCATTAGTTTATTCTTGTGCAAACACTCTAGTCAGGTAGTGTATCAAGAGCTATTAGTTTATCTTTGTAGTAACACTTAAATAGTGTATCGTTAGAGCTATTAGTTTATTCTTGTGCAACACTCTAGTCAGGTAGTGTATCATGAGCTATTAATACTTTAAAAACACTTCAGTCAGGTAGTACCAAGAGCTATTAGTTTATTCTTCTAGCAACACTTTGTCAGGCAGTGTATTACACATTATTCTTGTGCAACACTCTAGTCAGGTAGTATCACATGACCTATTAGTTTGCCTCCTTGTGCAAACACTCTAGGCAGGTAGTGTGGCAATTGGCTTAATTTATTAGTTTTTTCTTTGTGCAAATAATTTAGGCAGGTAGTGTATCATGAGCTATTAGTTTATTCTTTTAGCAACACTTAGCCAGGGTATGTAATATGAGCTTATTAGTTTATTCTTGTGCAACACTCTGTAGCCAGGCAGTGTACGCGAGCTATTAGTTTATTCTTTGCAAATAATTAATAGTAGTGTATAACAGCCATTATTTATTCTGTGCAACACTCTAGCTGTGTATGTGTATCAAGAGCTATTAGTTTATTCTTTGTAGCAGAACACTCAGTCAGGTAGTGCATCATGAGCTATTAGTTTGTCTCTGTGCAACACTCTAGTCAGGTAGTGTACCATGAGCCATTAGTTTATTCTTGTGCAAACACTCTTGCCTGTGCAGTGTATTAAGACATATAGTTTATTCTTGTGCAACACTCAGTCAGGTAGTACAAGACTCTATTAGTTTACTCTTTATAAATACCTAGTCAGGTAGTGTAACATGACCTATTAGTTTTTCTCTTTGTAATACTTAGTAGGTAGTGTATCATGAGCTATTAGTTTATTCTTTGTGCACACTTAATGGGTAGTGTATCATGAGCTATTAGTTTATTCTTTTGTGCAACACTTGTCAGAGAGTAAATATGGAGTTAATATATCTTTTAAAAATACTCTAGCTTGTAGTGCATAATGAGCTATTAGTTTATTTTTGTGCACCACTCTAGTCAGGTAGTGTATCATGATCTATTAGCTTATTCTTTTGTGTAACACTCTGTAGCAGGTAGTGTACTGCGAGCTATTAGTTTATTCTTGTGTAACACTCTTGGGGTAGTGTATCATGAGCCAGTTAGTTTATTCTTTGTGCAACACTCAGTCAGGTAGTATATCATTTGACCTATTAGTTTATTCTTTGTGCAACACTTGTGGTAGTATCATGAGTCATTAGTTTGCCTCTCAGCAACACTCTAGTCAGGCAGTGTATCATGAGCTATTAGTTATTCTTTTGTGCAAATACCTAGTCAGGTAGTGCACGCGAGCTATTAGTTTATTCTCAGCACACTCTGTTTGTGTGTATCATGAGCTAGTCGTTCCTTGTGTCACTCTGCAGGTAGTGTATCATGAGCTTAGTTTATTCTTTGTGCACACTCAGCAGGTATCGCGAGCTATTAGTTTATTTTGCAACACTTAAGTAGGCAGGAAAATGCGAGCTATGAGTCGCCCTTGTGCACCACTTAGCTGGGTATATCATGAGGCTATTATTCTTCGTGTAACACTCTAGTCAGGTAGTGTATCATGACCTATTAGTTTATTATTTGTAAATACTCTAGCTGTAGTGTACATGAACTATTAGTTTATTCTTTGGTGCAAATAAATTTAGTAAGGTAGTGTATCAAGTATATTAGTTTATTCTTGTGTGCAACACTCTGTAGTCAGGTAGTGTATCAAGTGAGCTATTAGTTTATTCTTTGTGCAACACTTAGTCAGTAGTGCAAATTGCTTAATCTAATAGTTTATTCTTTGTGCAACACTTAGCTGTATAGTGTATCAAGAGCTATTAGTTTATTCTTGTGCAAACACTCTAGTCAGGTAATAGTGGAATCATGACCTATTA
>CM036758.1:47887884-48212884 GCA_020796225.1 Arion vulgaris
ACTAGGACACTCGTTAAGTAGCTAACCTCTACACCACTAGAACACTCGTTAAGCAGCTAACCTCTACACCACTAGGACACTCGTTAAGTAGCTAACCTCTACACCACTAGGACACTCGTTAAGGAGCTAACCTCTACACCACTAGGACACTCGTTAAGTAGCTAACCTCTACACCACTAGGACACTCGTTAAGCAGCTAACCTCTACACCACTAGGACACTCGTTAAGTAGCTAACCTCTACACCACTAGGACACTCGTTAAGTAGCTAACCTCTACACCACTAGGACACTCGTTAAGCAGCTAACCTCTACACCACTAGGACACTCGTTAAGCAGCTAACCTCTACACCACTAGGACACTCGTTAAGTAGCTAACCTCTACACCACTAGGACACTCGTTAAGTAGCTAACCTCTACACCACTAGGACACTCGTTAAGTAGCTAACCTCTACACCACTAGGACACTCGTTAAGCAGCTAACCTCTACACCACTAGGACACTCGTTAAGTAGCTAACCTCTACACCACTAGGACACTCGTTAAGTAGCTAACCTCTACACCACTAGGACACTCGTTAAGCAGCTAACCTCTACCACATCTGACGGTATAATCATCTCAACAGTTGACTTCATCATAAGAACACATCTGATGGTATAATCATCTCAACAGTTGACTTCATCATAAGAACACATCTGATGGTATAATCATCCCAACAGTTGACTTCATCATAAGAACACATCTGACGGTATAATCATCTCAACAGTTGACTTCATCATAAGAACACATCTGACGGTATAATCATCTCAACAGTTGACTTCATCATAAGAACACATCTGACGGTATAATCATCTCAACAGTTGACTTCATCATAAGAACACATCTGATGGTATAATCATCTCAACAGCGATCACAAGAAGAACAAGAAGTAGTAGATTGTCAATGCGTGACAAAATGCCACGATCTTGAGTAGAATGTTCTTCTTATAGTTATTCGATAGTAGTCACAAATAGATGGCACAACGGGAGATACAGTGATCAATCTCCAGTCACAAATATATATACCTATCTGACACGGGAGATACAGTGATCAATCCCCAGTCAAAAAAATATCAGATATCTTAGGATTTATCAAAGGATTTTTCTAAGGATTTATCAATCAATCATTTCTCTAACATTTTTTTTCACTCCTTTTTTCTCCCATTAAAGCTCCCATCCCTACGCTTAACGGCAAGAGTGGACAGCCAACTACATCTTCCACCTGGGAATAGACAATAGACTGTTTATATTTTGTTATGAAAACCAGGGGTCTACGTTAGTGAAGCTGATAACACGCTTCTTCTTCTTCTTCTTTTGTCGTCACACTGTTACCGGATTATTGCCCAGTGTTGTGGTTTTCTGTTTTTGTCTTGCGCTGTTCTAGTGGCTTTGGTGATTGTTATTTTTGCTCTTTGACAGGATTCTGCTATGCCATCTAACCATCTTTTAGTGGTCTTCCTCTCGTTTTCTTTCCTGATGTTCTGTTGTAGAAGACTCTAAACACGCTGTGATAGTAAAGATGTGCCGTGAAAATTCCGCAGTGTTTCCAGATCAAATAAGGCTAGAAATGTTCGGTGTGCACAAGATGCGTCGTTTACTTATAAAAAAAACCTAGATCCATTAGTTGAATCTCTAAATTAAAAGTATCTCTGAAGTCTGAGTAAGGCTCGCCTCAATGGTCAATGGTGATAAGGAAAGCAAACCTTCAATCAAAAAGTTATGGGGGCATATTAAACGCCATAACTATGCTTTAGTTCATAGGTGGCGAACATAAGCAATATTACATTTTTTAAAAAAAAATTTCGAATTATGTAATACTATTTATATCTGTCTCTGTCTATACCGCCCACTCAGTATTACAACAACCTTCCCACGGTTTTCTCCAGATCTAAACCATGGGGTTTAAAGCTGAAGGATTGACTTCATTGCACTGGGCTTTACCCCCCAGATGAATCGGCCCCTGTCCGCAGAAATGGCAGGCCCCCTGCCGAAAGTATTGCACAAAGCACGAACTACGTAGTAGAACTACAGATACCCCTATCATATTGGCGTTGTTAAAGTATTACTGCAGCATTCTCACGGTGTTTTCCAGATCTGATCTGATCCGGTCTGACCATCTCAAATTTGTATATTTCCGTACATAGTGAACAAAAGCAACAAAATACGAAGAACCATCAGCACTCAAGGTACAGTATAGTGATTTAACTGAGAACCTGGTCTTCTTGTCATCTTTTGATATTACATTAGACCGTCCTGCACTTAGACACAGTCTAGATCTGATCCAGCCTGACCACCTCAGATTTGTAGGTTTCCGTACATTGCGAACAGAAGCAAGAAAATACGAAGAACCATGAATACTCAATGTACAGTATAGTGATTTAACTGAGAGGCCTGGTCATCTGGTCATCTTTCTATATTACATTAGATCGTCCTTCATTTAAACACAGTCTAGATCTTTATTTGATAATCCTAGCACTGTACTCGGTTGTCCGGCTGGTTTTATCCAATTCTTCTTAAAGGCTGCATGATGGATTAGATGACCCTCTTCTCTCCATCTGCCACCAGGGACTTGTAGTTTCAAATATTGAAATGCATTATGTGCGTGCGCACTCACCCAACCTCTGATGCTTACAGACATGCGCGTACAATCACATTTACATACATATAATTACATATAATGAGCAGGCAGAATTCTATCACCATCACCGATCGTATGGGGAGTTTAAGATGAATAAATTCTATCACCATCACCGATCGTATGGGGAGTTTAAGATGAATAAATTCTATCACCATCACCGATCGTATGGGGAGTTTAAGATGAATAAATTATATCACCATCACCGATCGTATGGGGGAGTTTAAGATGAATAAATTATATCACCATCTCCGATCGTATGTGGGGTTTAAGATGAATAAATTCTATCACCATCACCGATCGTATGGGGGGTTTAAGATGAATAAATTCTATCACCATCACCGATCGTATGGGGAGTTTAAGATGAATAAATTCTATCACCATCACCGATCGTATGGTGGAGTTTAAGATGAATAAATTATATCACCATCACCGATCGTATGGGGAGTTTAAGATGAATAAATTCTATCACCATCACCGATCGTATGGGGAGTTTAAGATGAATAAATTCTATCACCATCACCGATCGTATGGGGAGTTTAAGATAAATAAATTATATCACCATCACCGATCGTATGGGGGAGTTTAAGATGAATAAATGCCACGTTATTCGGCTGCTCATCGACCGCAGGTTGAATGAGCACATTGACATTAATGTTGAATGCTTCTATCAATCTTCTTCTTCTTCTTCAATCATCAAGCAGCCATTGGACTCCTGCCCATCAGCCCAAATCTATGTAGTGATATCTGCATGTGTTTGTCAGTTGATTGATTGATTGATTGATTGGACTATCATCATTGCACTTCGGTGTGTAACCATGTGTGCTCCGATCTCTT
This sequence comes from Arion vulgaris, assembly GCA_020796225.1. Taxonomy (NCBI): domain Eukaryota; kingdom Metazoa; phylum Mollusca; class Gastropoda; order Stylommatophora; family Arionidae; genus Arion; species Arion vulgaris. Next base: position 47,891,391 of record CM036758.1, read on the forward strand.
TCTTACACAGGAAGATCTCCGCAGTGCACGAACTCCGTAGCACCGACGAGTGTCCCCGATGTAATGTAGAAGATGGTGAAAATATTTGGTATTGGTTAAACATAATTTGACTACTAAATTGTTCCTGTCAGCGGCACTTCTTCAGCCTGCTCTTCTCCAGACTGCTCTTCTCCAGCCTGCTCTTCTCCAGCCTGCTCTTCTCCAACCTGCTCTTCTCCAGCCTGCTCTTCTCCAGCCTACTCTTCTCCAGCCTGCTCTTCTCCAGCCTGCTCTTCTCCAGCCTGCTCTTCTCCAGCCTGCTCTTCTCGAATTTCCAAGGTTTCATTTACTCGCTCAAATTGAACACCGGACCTACACTTTATCGTTCGTCTTAGACAGAGCTTGACACTCCGTCTCACCAATATTGAAATCAAGAGCTTGAAACTCTATCTCATCAATATTGAAATCAAGAGCTTGAAACTCCATCTCATCAATATTGAAATCAAGAGCTTGGAACTCTATCTCATCAATATTGAAATCAAGAGCTTGAAACTCTATCTCATCAATATTGAAATCAAGAGCTTGAAACTCCATCTCATCAATATTGAAATCAAGAGCTTGAAACTCTATCTCATCAATATTGAAATCAAGAGCTTGAAACTCTATCTCATCAATATTGAAATCAAGAGCTTGGAACTCCATCTCATCAATATTGAAATCAAGAGCTTGAAACTCTATCTCATCAATATTGAAATCAAGAGCTTGAAACTCCATCTCATCAATATTGAAATCAAGAGCTTGAAACTCCATCTCATCAATATTGAAATCAAGAGCTTGAAACTCTATCTCATCAATATTGAAATCAAGAGCTTGAAACTCTATCTCATCAATATTGAAATCAAGAGCTTGGAACTCCATCTCATCAATATTGAAATCAAGAGCTTGAAACTCTATCTCATCAATATTGAAATCAAGAGCTTGAAACTCCATCTCACCAATATTGAAATCAAGAGCTTGGAACTCTATCTCATCAATATTGAAATCAAGAGCTTGAAACTCTATCTCACCAATATTGAAATCAAGAGCTTGGAACTCTATCTCATCAATATTGAAATCAAGAGCTTGAAACTCTATCTCATCAATATTGAAATCAAGAGCTTGAAACTCTATCTCACCGATATTGAAATCAAGAGCTTGAAACTCTATCTCATCAATATTGAAATCAAGAGCTTGAAACTCTATCTCACCAATATTGAAATCAAGAGCTTGAAACTCTATCTCATCAATATTGAAATCAAGAGCTTGAAACTCTATCTCATCAATATTGAAATCAAGAGCTTGAAACTCTATCTCACCAATATTGAAATCAAGAGCTTGAAACTCTATCTCATCAATATTGAAATCAAGAGCTTGAAACTATCTCACCGATATTGAAATCAAGAGCTTGAAACTATATCTCACCGATATTGAAATCAAGAGCTTGAAACTCTATCTCATCAATATTGAAATCAAGAGCTTGAAACTATATCTCACCGATATTGAAATCAAGAGCTTGAAACTATCTCACCGATATTGAAATCAAGAGCTTGAAACTCCATCTCACCAATATTGAAATCAAGAGCTTGAAACTCTATCTCATCAATATTGAAATCAAGGCTTGAAACTCATCTCATCAATATTGAAATCAAGAGCTTGAAACTCTATCTCATCAATATTGAAATCAAGAGCTTGAAACTCCATCTCATCAATATTGAAATCAAGAGCTTGAAACTCTATCTCATCAATATTGAAATCAAGAGCTTGAAACTCTATCTCATCAATATTGAAATCAAGAGCTTGAAACTCCATCTCACCAATATTGAAATCAAGAGCTTGAAACTCTATCTCATCAATATTGAAATCAAGAGCTTGAAACTCTATCTCATCAATATTGAAATCAAGAGCTTGAAACTCTATCTCACCAATATTGAAATCAAGAGCTTGAAACTCTATCTCACCAATATTGAAATCAGGAATTTCTGGGAACATATGAAAACGGGTCTAACCTTATTTTCCACAATATGCCCACATGTATGAATGTCTTTACTTGATAACAAAATGTGATCCACTGGTGAGCAATATTTTGTCGAATTGAACATAAACGATTTGACAGCATGCACGAAAGAAGGAGGCATAGGGGTTGTGGGCTGGGGGGATGAATGTCAGAGACGGAAGCAATCATGCTGGTACCGTTCTCTATGAGAATGTTATCACGAGATTGTGTCAAATAGCGCGACACGGTCTTGCACGTTAAGAAATCAATGTGTGGGAGACAGACATGACAGTTTCTCAAGAAGCTTCAGCTGACAATTTTAAAATAGCAGAATATTTCAGTTGTCTTCTTGTACCTCGTTTTATTCTCTCTCTCTCTTCTCTCTTTCTTTCTTTCTATTTCTCTCTTTCTTTCTCTCTCTCTCTCTTCTTTCTTCTCATTTACTTTCTCTCTCTCTCTCTCTCTCTCTCTTCTTTCTTTCTTTCTATTTCTTTCTTTCTTCTCTCTCTCTCTCTCTCTCTCTCTCTCTCTCTCTCTCTCTTTCTTTCTCTATTTCTTTCCTCTCTCATCTTCCTTCCGCTTTCTCTAGCTCCTTTCTCTCTCCGTTCATCTCTCTCTCTCTCTCCCTCCCTTCACCTCTATCTCTCCCTCCCTTCACCTCTATCTCTCCCTCCCTTCACCTCTATCTCTCCCTCCCTTCACCTCTATCTCTCCCTCCCTTTCTATCTTCACCTCTATCTCTCCATCCCTTCACCTCTATCTCTCCCTCCCTTCACCTCTCTCTCTCTCTCTCCCACCCTTCACCTCTATCTCTCCCTCCCTTTCTATCTTCACCTCTATCTCTCCCTCCCTTCACCTCTCTCTCTCCCTCCCTTCACCTCTATCTCTCCCTCCCTTCACCTCTCTCTCCCTCCCTTTCTATCTTCACTCTCTCTCTCCCTCCCTTTCTATCTTCACCTCTCTCTCTCCCTCCCTTTCTATCTTCCCTTTCTATCTCTCCCTCCCTTTCTATCTTCACCTCTCTCTTTCCCTATCTTCCCTTTCTATCTCTCCCTCCCTTCACCTCTCTCTCTCCCTCCCTTTCTATCTTTCCCCTTCTCTCTCTCCTTTCACCTCTCTTTTTCCCTCCTTCCTCTCTGCCTCCCTCCCTCTCCTTCCATCTCTCCCTCCCTTCCTCACTCTCTAGCTTCATCCCTCTCTCTCATTTCCCTCTTCCTCCCTCCTTCACTCACTCCTTCCTTCTCTCACTCCATCTACATCTCTCTCTCTCTCTCTCTCTCTGTCTCTTAGTGATTTCTGTGGCGAAGTTATTAATATATTAGCTTGCGTTACGAAGGTTATAGGTTCCGATGTGAACCATATCGTTTAGCTGACATTAGTTTTATCTAGATATTCTAGCATTGTTGCTGGAGCTACAGAGTTTGTGTTTCATGCACTGAAACATATCGTTTAGCTGACACATTAGTTTTATCTAGATATTCTAGCATTGTTGCTGGAGCTACAGAGTTTGTGTTTCATGCACTGAAACATATCGTTTAGCTGACACATTAGTTTTATCTAGATATTCTAGCATTGTTGCTGGAGCTACAGAGTTTGTGTTTCATGCACTGAAACATATCGTTTAGCTGACACATTAGTTTTATCTAGATATTCTAGCATTGTTGCTGGAGCTACAGAGTTTGTGTTTCATGCACTGAAACATATCGTTTAGCTGACACATTAGTTTTATCTAGATATTCTAGCATTGTTGCTGGAGCTACAGAGTTTGTGTTTCATGCACTGAAACATATCGTTTAGCTGACATTAGTTTTATCTAGATATTCTAGCATTGTTGCTGGAGCTACAGAGTTTGTGTTTCATGCACTGAAACATATCGTTTAGCTGACATATTAGTTTTATCTAGATATTCTAGCATTGTTGCTGGAGCTACAGAGTTTGTGTTTCATGCACTGAAACATATCGTTTAGCTGACATTAGTTTTATCTAGATATTCTAGCATTGTTGCTGGAGCTACAGAGTTTGTGTTTCATGCACTGAAATATATCGTTTAGCTGACATATTAGTTTTATCTAGATATTCTAGCATTGTTGCTGGAGCTACAGAGTTTGTGTTTCATGCAATACTCTCGGCACGTGGTGTGATATTTCTGCCGAGAGGGACTGAGCAATATGGGAAAACCCGGTGCAATAGAGTCAACGTTTCATATTTACAGACTTATTTTAGATTTCTCTTTCTTTCTCATTCACATTCTCACTCACATTTTCACTCACTTTCTCACTCACTTTCTCACTCACTTTCTTGAGTGGAGTGAACAAATGATTAATGGCGCCGTGCTTTCCTGACATAAATATTCCATGTTCGGAGTCTTTGGTAAAAGTCAAAAGTTGTTTCCTTTGGGAAGAAAATCAAATCGATGACGTGCACATGCGTAGCGACAGCCTCGTGCAAGCGTTATTAATACATCTGCCCTATACAATCCCCTAGAGTACTCTTAGAAAATGAGAACAAAACGATGAAAGAAATGTTATTTAAATAGATAATATTAACTTCTCTTGTTGGGAAACTTAGATAAACTTTGATATTTCTCTCATCTTCTAGACAAGGAGAATGTCTCCTTAAATGTTCAAAATACTTTAATTTTATCATTTTTAATTTGTAGCTTCAGCCAGTTTTCTTTGATTTTGAGATTTTTCTTGATAGATCTATTTGTTCTCTTCTATGTTCATGATATACGGAGTACTCTTCTTCAGCTTATATAACTAACTGCCTCTAATCTTCTAGACAAGAACAGTAGAATATGTTATATAACTAACTGCCTCTAATCTTCTAGACAAGAACAGTAGAATATGTTATATAACTAACTGCCTCTAATCTTCTAGACAAGAACAGTAGAATATGTTATATAACTAACTGCCTCTAATCTTCTAGACAAGAACAGTAGAATATGTTATATAACTAACTGCCTCTAATCTTCTAGACAAGAACAGTAGAATATGTTATATAACTAACTGCCTCTAATCTTCTAGACAAGAACAGTAGAATATGTTATATATCTTCGGTTGTGGCTGTGGATAAGTGGTTAACCTTTGCCTTAAGTTCCGAATGATATTGGTTCTAACCTGGTCCGCGCCGTTCTGTTTACGAAAGCATATTTGTCAGAGAACCCTAGCATTGTTTCCGGAATTTCGTACATTGTGCAATACTCTCGGCAGGTGGCGTGTCCTTTCTGCGGAGTGGGGCCGAGCTAGATGCGGTCAAAACAGGAGCGATGAAGTGAATCCTTTGGCTTTAGAACCCGTTTTTAAATATATCATCATCATCATCATCAAGGTGCGTATACTTATAGGACGTTGCTCTCTTTGCAGTACATCGAAAATTCACTCCGTCTCTTGTCAGTTCACCCACTTCGTCAATGGTCATACTCATGGTTTCTTTAATATCTTGTAGCCATCTTCTTCTTGGTCTGCCTCTGCGTCCTGGGACCCTGCCCCTTGATGTGACCAGAGTATGTAATTTTTCTGTATAGTATGTTGTTTATCAGCCAATTCTCTTTAACATTTAGTTCCTTCAGGACATCAGTGTTCTTTCTCTATTCTGTCCATAGTATTCGTAGGATCTTTCTGTAGGATTTAGTTTCGAAGGACTGGATTTTCGTTCATAATTTTTGTATAATAGTCCATGATTCACAACCATAAGTAGCCACTGGGAAAATGTATGCTCTCAATATTTTTAATTTTAATATTTTGCTGGTGCTTTGCCACATTTCTTCATAGTATTTAACTTCTTGATTGCTATTGCCAATCTTCTTGAGATCTCTGGAGCAGTTACCGTTATTGTTAATTATTGAGCCCAGATATTCGTAGCTCTCTACACATTGGAGTTCTTCATTGTTTATTTGGATGTTTGGTGAGCCTTTTGCTTAGTCAGTTGACATGATTTTTGTTTTTGTGTATTCAAATATAGATGTTGGTCTTCACTATGTTTCTTGGTCGTCATGGTTAGGTTTTCCAAACCTTCTTTGCTGGTGGATAATAATACTGTATCGTCTGCGAATCTAAGCTCTGGTATGGATTTGCCGCCTATAGTGAGAAGGTCATAATTCACATAGTTGGCATCGTCTTTTACATTCCTCATGATGTTCTCCGCATATATGTTGAATAAGTATGGTGACAAAATACATCCATGTCGTACCCCATTTTGAATCTCGAACCATTCAGCTATTTCACCTCCTATTTTAATGGTTGCCTGTTGTTCGTGGTATAGAGATTCTATGAGTTGTATTATGTGTGTTGGAAAGTGCATGTTTTTCATGATGTTCCACATTTGTTGGTGTTGTATATGGTCGAAAGTCTTGCTATAGTCTATGCAACATGCATGCTGGTCTATGTTGTATTCTCTGCATTTCTCGATAATGAGTCTCATGCTACAAATATGGTCTCTAGTGCCTCTACCTCTTCTGAAACCTGCTTGTGTTTCGTGTATTTCATCTTCTAATTTTTGTTCCATCCTCTTCATTATGATTAAGATATATTTTATCGTACGTCTCCGATAGGACTAAGAACTAGATCTCACCTACACTGAGATCAGGGATCTCACGAAAAATATCCATATGACTCCACGAAGGAGCGAACCGAATACCTTCGAAACGAGAGGCGAGAACTTAGCCTCTAAACCCGCCACAGACCCCTCCAATTACATCACTTAATATTGAATAATTCCGCCCGCCTGAAAATAAAAACTAACCCCCTCCCCTCCCTTCCTCTTCTCCCTGCCACAGACAACAGCTTTCGACATTGAGGGCAGACGATAACACACTATAACCATTCCCCCTTGAACCAAAGAGTGCCTATTATCTTGGGAATGAAGTCACGGACAGATGGCGCTCATATTTCGCGACTAGTATCTGGGAATGAGCTAAATCGACCAAGTCGACATAAAACTGAGAGTTACGCCCCCTGGAACATCACCTTTGAACTTGTTTCAAATTGAGCTGGGAGTCTGTGTGGTGTAGAGATTAGATGCCCGCCTCTCGTACCAAAAGTTCTCTGTTCGATCCCTGATCTCAGTGTAGGTGAGATCTAGTCCCTAGTCCTATCGGAGACGGACGATAAAAGTATGTCCGTGTTCAAGTAAGCACATAAAAGAAATATTGACAGTTTAAAATTGAGAAGAGCGGGCTGGACAGCCGCTGCCGGGGAAAACATTTGTTAGCAAAATGAAACAAATATAATTCCTACACAATATTTCCATTAACTTAAAAATTACAACGCGGACCCGCGTCGAAGCTACGGAGTATGTGCACTATAAGTGATATCTACCTGTGTAAGAAAGACATCGTAGCAGACATGTTTACTCACCGAAGTGCCATGATGATGATTCTATCAATCAATTAATGAACGAAAAATGTGCCTTCCATATGTTTCTCTTTAGTGTCTCAAGTGTGTTTTCAAGCTGTGAGAAGTTCTTAATGTCTTTGTGTTTTCTAAACGTGATTTCAACAAGTCATAATTAGATGGTTTTGTCATAATTAGATGGTTTTGTCATAATTGGATGGTTTTGTCATAATTAGATGGTTTTGTCATAATTATATGGTTTTGTCATAATTAGATGGTTTTGTCATAATTAGATGGTTTTGTCATAATTAGATGGTTTTGTCATAATTAGATGGTTTTGTTTTATTTTATTTGGTGAATTCTTGCTTATTGTGTACATAAAGCGAACAGTAGAAGTAGCACAATAAATAGACAGTCACTCATGCTCAGTAGCGGCTCGTGGTACATAAAGCGAACAGTGGAAGTAGCACAATAAATAGACAGTCACTCATGCTCAGTAGCGGCTCGTGGTACATAAAGCGAACAGTGGAAGTAGCACAATAAATAGACAGTCACTCATGCTCAGTAGCGGCTCGTGGTACATAAAGCGAACAGTGGAAGTAGCACAATAAATAGACAGTCACTCCTGCTCAGTAGCGGCTCGTGGTACATAAAGCGAACAGTGGAAGTAGCACAATAAATAGACAGTCACTCCTGCTCAGTAGCGGCTCGTGGTACATAAAGCGAACAGTGGAAGTAGCACAATAAATAGACAGTCACTCATGCTCAGTAGCGGCTCGTGGTACATAAAGCGAACAGTGGAAGTAGCACAATAAATAGACAGTCACTCATGCTCAGTAGCGGCTCGTAGTCATTTTTTTTAGTGGGGCCAGACACAAATTTTCCTGTAAAATCTTGGTTTTGGAGTATTTACTATTATTTGTCTATTCCGGGAAGTTTTCCCCTTTCGATTATTGGTGGGTCAGGCCCCACTGGCCCTTAATGACGAGCCGCCCCTGCTGATGCTTATTGTGTATATAAAGCGAACAGTAGAAGTAACATAATAAATAGGCAGTCATAGAGATAATAATAAGTTTTACACCTTGCGAGTCGAAAAGTCATGGGTTCGATTCTGTATAGCGCCGTTCTGTTAACAAGTACTTTGTTTCCAGAGAGCCTAGGATTGCTGCCGGAGCTGTGGACTTCGTGCTGTATGCAATACGTTTGGCGGGTGGTGTGCCATTTCTGCGGAGATGGACCCGAGCCATATGGGGTAAAATCCGGTGCAATGAAGTCAATCGTTAGGTTTAAAAACTTCTTTAATATAGTGACTTCTGTAGTTTAAGTGATAGTGAGCTGGATCACAAGCCAAGTGTACCTGGTTCAAACACCGTTGCGAGCAGTTTGGAAACAAATGTGTTACCAACGGTAACAAATATACCCCACTGTTCATAGAGTAATGACAAACTACTGTACGTATAAGTGGTAGCTAGAAAATTACTGACTCGTTTACTGTGGTTGATGGCAAAGTCATGTCAAGGATATGTCAGGATTTTCATGTCTAGTTAATGTTTATGTGATTTAAGTATCAGATTTATTGATTGATAGAACAAGTATCATTGCACTTCGGTGAGTAACCATGTGTGCTTCGATGTCTTTCTTACACATGTGTGTCTCATCGGCAGTGCACGAACTCCGTAGCACCGGCGAGGGTCTCCAGTGTAATTTACAAGTAGTGAAAATATTTTATTTTTAATATTGTCTAATGAATTTCGCACAGGAAGCTAATTTCCAGCCTGCTCTTATCGAGTTTTGAACTGTCAATGGTTCTTTTACATGACCAAATTGAATTCGGGATCTACGTTTTATTGTCCGTCTCCGATAATGCTAGGAACTCATCTCACCTACACTGAGGTTAGGGATCTCTTTAAAAATATCCACGAGGAAGTACCTTTGGTACGAGAGGCGAGCATCTACCTCTACGCCACAGAGAGAGCTCACACATAAATAAACGCCTCGTACACAATGTACCCGTCTACATTACATTAATAAACGTCTCGTACACAATGTACCCGTCTACATTACACATTTGTATACAACGCTATCTGGCCTAGTTCAATTCCTCTGACATTTTTTGTAGAACTCTTCAAGTGTTGAACAATTCTCACATCTTCGTTCTCCTTCCCTGGTCAATCTCAGCTTTTTTTGTTTTCTTGCCTTCAACAGAAAATAGTTGAAACCGTTTCGTTGTATTCTCATTGTTGACAAATCAACAACCATTTTAAACACTTAACGACCGCTTGCATTCCCGGAAGTTCAATGTCTGAGAACTGTAGTACCCCAAGTTGCCCGGAGTCCTCTTCTCCCACGAGTCTATAGATTTATACTCCCCGTATCAGGACTTTACAAGTTAAGTCTAACAGACCGTTGGTAGTGGGAAAATAGTGGTGCTATTATGCTGGTTCTTGCTGCTAACTTGTGCTTACACTACATGTTGACCTTTATGGCAAACATGTTCACTATTTCAGACAAAAACTCATTCATCCAATCTATTGATGGCTGTGATCTGTGAATCTATTCATGGCTGTGATCTGTGAATCTATTTATGAATGTGATCTGTGAATCTATTGATGGCTGTAAAATTAATACGGACAGAAGTAAGAATTAGGATGTAAGCGATCATTGAATCTATTCTATTGATGGCTGGAATGTATGAATCTATTTATGGATGTGATCTATGAATCCATTGATGGATGTAATATGTGAACCTATTGGTCACTGTGATCTGTGAATCTATTAATTGCTCCGGAAAAGGGCTGTATCAGAAAGTCTTCACGAGAACAATTAGCTAGAAGTTGAATGTATCAATTGTAATGTCTATATTAGTTTAGTTGTTGTATCATCATCACTACACATCGAATGTCTTCTTCTTCTTCAAACGCTCCACATGGTAAAACACTCTTTGTGATTGGTATCGATTTGAGCCTAAGAGCGATTGCGCGTTGTGTTAGTTATGCGCCTACAAGTAAGCCAGCACATCCGATTTCTGCAACGCTATTTTATTTACTAGGGTAGCTTCCCTACACGTCTAGCACAGTCGCCTCTTACGACATGCCTAGTGAGTCGCAGTGCTACTATTCTTTGCTCCCTTGCGAGCCGGACGACACATTGAACTAATTAGTCCATATACCCCAATCTCCTCATCAGTATGTCTCTCAGCATGTGGCAACTAACGACAATGGTTCTTTGTTGGTTTACTATTCTTCTTTGGCTACCCGTATATTGTTCTTGTCTAGCTACACCACATTTGACTTGGTGCGTCAAGTGCGTCACATAATAGTGAGCGAGAGAGAGAGAGAGAGAGAGTGAGAGAGAAAGGGAGTGCTGAAATCTTCCTGTGTAGGAAAGATATTGGAGCACACATGGATATTCACTGAAGTGTACTGATAATGTTCCTATCAATCAATGAAATCAAGACAACAAGATATTAGCCAGAAATTGTCTTCACATTTGACATATAATAATGCTATAATCTGTCTTTTTTTTTGTTTTTTAATGGATATTCTTTTGGGTATGTTTATGAATTTCTATTGTCGAATAATTTATGTTTAACTTTTTACTTTTTACCTGTGAGAGAACATTTGTCTTTAGCAACATCTAGTCTGAAACCAAAAAATATGAAACTTCTGGGTTAGGTTAGGTAGTACAAAAGACTGGTGATAAATTCACAACCTCTCTCTATCTCTCTCTCTCTCTCTCTCTCTCTCTCTCTTTCTCTCTCTTCGCGTGTTATGTTCATATAAATCTGCAGGAAAATGTCATCGAACCTGGATTTCAACTTGAACATACAAAAAAAGCAAGAAAAAAGCTACTTTATTACTTAATGCTCTCGTACTAAGGTTGAAATATTTATTCTGTTAACTTTTGTTCATTTTTTCTTCTTGGTATAAAAATATTGTGTGTGAATATGTTGTAGATGTTGTGACGTTTACCTTGTAGTTAACTATATTTGATAATTGCTACAATCTTTGGTTTACTCATTTCAATACTGCACTTTACATTAGCACTATGTTTAACCCGACTCGGGCTTTGAACATATTTTTTTTGGTTGCTTTTTGCGAATTTACAGTAAATCCCCATTGCCGTCGTTTGATATATTTGTGTAAACATATTATTTGGTGTATTTTCCTTCTCTGATAGTTTTTCATGCGTGGGAAAATTTATCAAAATAGAAAAAAAAAGTAAAGAAATATTAAGAATGGGAAGAGGATTTGTATGTATTGTTTTTCTATATTCTCACCAGGATTTGTATGTATTGTTTTTCTATATTCTCACCAGGATTTGTATGTATTGTTTTTCTATATTCTCACCAGGATTTGTATGTATTGTTTTTCTATATTCTCACCAGGATTTGTATGTATTGTTTTTCTATATTCTCACCAGGATTTGTATGTATTGTTTTTCTGTATTCTCACCAGGATTTGTATGTATTGTTTTTCTGTATTCTCACCAGGATTTGTATGTATTGTTTTTCTGTATTCTCACCAGGATTTGAAATAATGGACTAGTTTATGAGATATTCTCATCAGGATTTGAAATTAGGGACTAGTTTATACATGACTGATTCTATCAGTGCTAGTGGGGAACTGAGAGATGTCTGACTTGATCTCAGTCATAGTCAACTGTAAACTCATAGGTCCTGTAAAAATTATGTCAATAAAGACGGAGACTGCAGTAAAACTATGTAGAATGGCTAAACACATAATAACAAAGTACTGTAGTTTAACAGAATACAAAAACAATGACAATACACAGCAACGTTTCCACCAAAAAGGCCTTTATCAAGCAAACGATACAACAAAAGTGACGAATGTCACAACACACTACATATAGACTTTGACAAAGATATTACAACGGATAAAAATTATGGGAAATCAGAACACCACCGGTCACGTGACCTCGCATTCCAGTATTGTTGTGTATAGACGAATTATTTTAAAATCAACACAAAATGCTACATCAAGGTCATATTATGTAACAAGTTCAGTTTAACAATACGGAATATCAATATTATGACTTATTTTTCACCAATAAATAACCATAGAGTCACAGAAATGAATAAAATCGCAGAAAAGTTTGCAGTGTTCTATCAAACATATATACATTCTAGCGCCCCCACCACCCCCTTCCATTCCAACTGAAACTAGGTCAGGGTTTTCCCGTCAGTTACGAAGCCCAGTATTAGAGTTGACTGTGTCTCAGCATTCTCTCACTGTTTGCTTTATATTTCCATACAGAGGTCCCACTAGTGAATGGCCGATACAGTATATTCAACAAGCCCACAATTGATACACCTTTGATATCGATGTAAAGCATACGTTCCCAAAGTGGGCGGTACCGTCCCCTAGTGGGCTTTGAAGCCTTCTAGAGGGACTATAGTGATTTGAGAAGCATGTGAGGCCGTTCAGGTGATCTAGGGGTTGGTGGCTCCTTATCGAACAAATTAATCATGTGTATTTTAAAATAAATTATTTTCGTGATTTTGCGATTGAATAACTTTATTCAAGATGAAGCAAATATAGACCACTACTTTTTCAATACTTTAACGCCATAAGCAGCAATGTATCATTAGTTGATATTTAACAACATAAGCAGCAATGTATCATTAGTTGCTATTTAACGACATAAGCAGTCATGTATCATTAGTTGCTATTTAACGACATAAGCAGTCATGTATCATTAGTTGCTATTTAACGACATAAGCAGTAATGTATCATTATAGTTGCTATTTAACAACATAAGCAGTCATGTATCATTATAGTTGCTTTTTAACGACATAAGCAGTCATGTATCATTATAGTTGCTTTTTAAAGACATAAGCAGTCATGTATCCTTATAGTTGCTATTTAACGACATAAGCAGTCATGTATCATTATAGTTGCTATTTAACAACATAAGTAGTCATGTATCATTATAGTTGCTATTTAACGACATAAGTAGTCATGTATCATTAGTTGCTATTTAACGACATAAGCAGTCATGTATCATTAGTTGCTATTTAACAACATAAGTAGTAATGTATCATTAGTTGCTATTTAACAACATAAGTAGTAATGTATCATTAGTTGCTATTTACGTGGAAATTATCAAACTGCTTGAACGCGGAAAACTATTATAATGGGTGGGGGTGGGGAGATGGATGAAAAGGGTGGGGGATGCTACAAAATTGATGTCTTACAAAGTGGGCGGTGGCCCAAAAATGTTTTAGAACCCATGATCTAAAATGTCTAAAGCAACGGATTTTTATCCCATATGGTTTGGTCCCTCTCTGCAGAAATGGCACGTGATCACCCGAGAGTATTGCATGAAGCACGAACTCCGTAACTCCGGCAACAATACAAGGAGTATTTGAGAAACATAAATACGTGAACAGAACGTCGATGTCCGGATTGTAACCCACGACATTCAGAGCGTTAGGCGAGGTCTTAACTATTTAACCACAGAGAAAGTGAAATCACCCATAACATCCCTTAATGATACTGCTACTTGTGGTTTCTTTAGATCTTACTGTGCAGGGCCGTGCGGTATATTTTATCAGTGTGATGCAAGTCTTTGAAATGTCGCCCTTAAATGTTTTTCCTTAAAATAACTTTCAATTGTAATTTTGATTTTGCTGCTTATACCGCTCCCCTTACCGTTCTGCCCCCCTTACCGTACCGCCTGATGCGGTCGTCTCTCTGTATCATATAACGGCACGGCCCTGCTACTTTGGTTAGCATTTTCTTCAAAATTGTGTATCATAAGTCACACCCTAAGCTCTCAGTTACTCATGGCGTGATGATTCTTTGGCAATGAACATTTGCAAACTGATTAATTGATTGATTGACTGATTGATTGATTGACGTGGCCATGGTATTTGCACTTCGGCGAGTAACCTTGTGTATTCCGATCTCTTTTTTTTTTTAACACAAGAAAATCTCGGCAACAGTGCATGAACTCTATAGCACTGACAAGGGTCCCCGATGTAGATTTGAATATTGGCCCCCGTTAACAGAAGACTGACTAGCTCAGACGGGAAAATACAAGTTCCTGTTTAATGGGGGCTGGTTTTTATGTGTGTTTGAAAGAACGATTTTCACAGACACCACAATTGTCAAGGCTACACTACTTGACTAGAGAGGAACAACAGCAGGTGAAACAAGATCTAAGGAGCAGAAAGTGGCGATGGATAGGGGACACACTGAGGAGACCACCTGACAGCATCACGAAACAGGACCTCTGATAGAATTCACAGGGTAATAGGGGTAAGGGAAGACACAAGAACACCTGGAGGCGGGAATTGGATATGGAATGTAAGAGGGGTAGGGAGAGAGTGGAGAAGTATGGAAATAGTGCCTTGGATAGGAGGGCTTGGAAAACCTTGGATGTGCACCTAAGACTACGGGTTAAGGGAGAAGAAACAGACGCTACTTGACATTGAGTCAGACGGCGAGTTCAGTCGTTGAAAGATTTCTGAAGAAGAAGGCGAAGAATGGCGTACAACGTTGAACAATTGCGTTGACCTAGTCTTGTAACCAAATCTCAGATTGGACCATAATTCTCATGTGACAGAATTTTGTGCTACCATGTTTATTTCCTGTCATCCTACGTTGAGTGACAGATTGTCATATACGTTTAGCTCCGCGTGTCCAGACACCATCACAAGATGACAGCTTCAGGGTAATGAAACTACAAACACCTGTCAGGTAAACTTCCTGCTTGCATCAACAGTGGTGGAACCTCACACATCGCTAGACGAGATTTTAACTTAGATTATGCGGATCTTGTAGTTATGTGCCGGACACACCTGCATGCATGAATGATCTTGTAGTTATGTGCCGGACACACCTTCATGTATGAATGATCTTGTAGTTATGTGCCGGACACACCTTCATGTATGAATGATCTTGTAGTTATGTGCCGGGCACACCTTCATGTATGGATGATCTTGTAGTTATGTGCCGGGCACACCTGCATGTATGAATGATTTGTAGTTATGTGCCGGACACACCTTCATGTATGAATGATCTTGTAGTTATGTGCCGGACACACCTGCATGTATGAATGATCTTGTAGTTATGTGCCGGACACACCTTCATGTATGAATGATCTTGTAGTTATGTGCCGGGCACACCTTCATGTATGAATGATCTTGTAGTTATGTGCCGGACACACCTGCATGTATAAATGATCTTGTAGTTATGTGCCGGGCACACCTGCATGTATGAATGAAAATCGTAACATATCTGTTACAGGTCACCGTCATCAAACAACACTAAATGAGTCTTTGATTTTCTAGGCACCACTTATACATTCAGTAGTATGTCATTGTTTTCTAAACGGTGGTGTCTATTTTTACCGTTCATAAAAATCCGCAGGAATAAATTTGCTTCCAAATTGCCTACTGTTGTGTTTGAACCAGGTACTCTTGGGTTGTGGTCGTGCTGACTACCGCTAAGCTATAGACGACCACGCACATACAGTAAATGGCTAGATATCGTGCTGACTACCGCTAAGCTATAGACGACCAGGCACATACAGTGAATGGCTAGATAGATACTATGATAGAGTTTAGCTAAATGGAGAACTTGATACACCATCTAACTGGCAACTGCAAAACTATAATATGTATCAGTTTCAGTTTAGAATATCTTCATTGCACTCCGGACATGTCCATTTGTGCACCGAACTACTTCGCAATATCTCCAACAGCGTCCAGCCACTGACCGTACCAGTTCGATTTTGATTGATGAGACTACTCATATACCTGTTGTGTTGTTCTTTTTCTGCTACTCCGATCTTCAATCCTATCTCTTGCAATCTAGTAGTTGACGTGGATTGGTTTAAATGAAAATCTTCTCTGTGACCACACTCTGTGAGGGCGTTCAAAATGTTAGCTCTATCTATGTGGATAAAGGGACGTTCTTCGGTCTTGTGGCGATCTACTGTTGGATGAGGACACTACACTAGACGTTGGATGAGGACACTACACTAGACGTTGGATGAGGACACTACACTAGACGTTGAATTAATACTGCGATTTAAAGAGTTTGAAATTACATGATGTATAACTAGAGTTATATGCTTGAGGGACAGATTGAGGGACAGGTTGAGGGACAGATTGAGAGACAGATTGAGGGACAGATTGAGGGACAGATTGAGGGACATATTGATGGACAGATTGAGGGACAGGTTGAAGGACAGATTGAGAGACAGATTGAGGGACAGATTGAGGGACAGATTGAGAGACAGATTGAGGGACAGATTGTGGGACAGATTGAGAGACAGATTGAGGCACAGATTGAGGAGTATGTTTAGCTATCAAGTTACACAAACCATTAGTAAACATATCCTTATACATCTGTTGGGGGAGACCGAGCACCTATTGGTCTGCCCGAAGTACTGTGTCGTCAGTTCCGGCTTGAGATAACATTAACTACATCCATTTAAATGAGAATAACGTAACTATGGGGTTATTTGTTACTACTAAACTGACGTCATTGAACTCCTGGCAGACCCATAGGTGCTTTGCCTTCCCCAACAGATATCGAAGAGAATGTATACTGATGGTTCCTGATGCTCGCTGATTAAACACACCCCTCACTCTGCCCGTCAGGCATCCAGTTCTACTTGAACAACAGGTAACTCCGAACTGCTTAAATCGCTGGATCGATTCAACATCTATTTTAGTGTCCTCATCCAACAGACAGTCGCGAAGAAACCGAAGAACATCCCCCTAATCCATCTTCAACTCCCCAACAATTGAGGTTGTTGATGCAAGCCTGTCCACTCTCACATTACCGCAAACACTCGCATACCCAGCACAGTAGATTCACGTACGCCTCTGGAAGTTAGAAATTTATATAGACGACTTCGCTCTGTAACAACCCAACCATGCGCAATTTTGGGTAACTACGGGGTGAGATCTATTAGTTAAATTCATTTGGACAAACATTAAGTTAAACAGTGACTTCAACCATTTCTGGCTAAATCTATCATTTGGACAAACATTAAGTTAAACAGTGACTTCATATATTTCTGGCTAAATCTATCAATTGGACAAACATTAAGTTAAACAGTGACTTCAGCCATTTCTGGCTAAATCTATCAATTGAACAAACATTAAGTTAAACAGTGACTTCAACTATCTCTGGCTAAATCTATCAACCACCACCTTTCTGTTGAAACTGCAATTAGGCATTTATATTCACGCACGTGCATCATATATCTTACCTGGTCACAATAACAACATTAAATTGAAGGTGTACTTCTCAAGATAATTAGCAACAGAGAAATAAATAGATAGAAAAAGAAAAAAATGATTCAACCTACGCATTTCTTAGATGAAGTAGTGCATTCAAAATGAGGAATATATATTCTTTTTTTTTGCTCTCACAATTCTGAACTATTAATAGACGAGTGGGATGTATGTTTTGGCAACTTGTTGTTTTGTTGGCATGGTGCCCTTATCAGTTCTTAGAGTTGTCTGTAGCACAGAGGTTAGATGTTGTTTTGTTGGCATGGTGTGCTTATCAGTTCTTAGAGTTGTCTGTAGCACAGAGGTTAGATGTTGTTTTGTTGGCATGGTGTCCTTATCAGTTCTTAGAGTTGTCTGTAGCACATAGGTTAGATGTTGTTTTGTTGGCATGGTGTCCTTATCAGTTCTTAGAGTTGTCTGTAGCACAGAGGTTAGATACAGAGGTTAGATGTCTCTTGTGCCAAAGGTAACCGGTTCGCTCCCTCTCGGAGCCATCGGAATATTTTCTCATAGATTCCTGATCTCAGTGTAGGTGAGATCGAGTTCCAAGTCCTATCAGAGATGGGCGATAAAACGTAAGTCTCATGTTCAATTTGAGCAGTAAAAGAACCCTTGGTAGCTCAACATCGCGAAGAGCAGGCTGGAAAGCCGCTGTCCGGGCAAAATTAATTAGTAAAAGATTAAAAATAAAACTTCCTACAAATTATCATCGCTATCTTCAAAATTACATCGGGGACACTTGCCGGTGCTACGTAGTTCGTGCAGTGCAGCTGAGATCTACATGTGTAAGAAAGTGATCAGAGCACACATGTTTACTCATCCAAGTGCAATGATGATGGATCAATCAATCAAATCAATCTTATCAGTTTTTCAATCTTATCAGTTTTTCAATCTTATCAGTTACACAATGCAGTCTTCCATCCAGTGGGATTTTAAAAAAAATAATGTCATGTCTATTTTCTTCAAACTGTTTTTATTTCTGTTTTTAATAACTTCATTGCACTCCGGCCATGTTCATAGGTTATCCGATCTCCTTCGTTATTTCTTCATTGCACTCCCGGACATGTTCATAAGTGCTCCGATCTCCTTCGCTTTATCTTCAACAGCGTCTAGCCACCAACAGTACCAGTTCCATTTTGATTGATGAGCCTACTCATACGCTTGTTATGCTGTTCTTCTGCCGCTCCAATCTTCAAATCCAGCTCTTGCAATCTAGCAATTGTGGGTCTGGTTTAGATGAAAGTTCTTCTTTCGCCTACACTCAATAATTGCGTTCAGAAGCGTTCAGAAGCGTTCAGAGTATTAGCTCTATCCATTAGCTGGTCTCTCGATATGATGATAGAGCGTCCTAGTCTGTCTTCTCTCTCATTACCATCGACACCCTATGTGTTTCTTCTTCTCTTTCACCATTTACTTCTTTATAGATCTGATGGCAGGGGTGTAAATGTAGTGATCTTGTGTGTGCACTTCGTAAGCCGTTATTATGTACCAAGTGTGCACTTCGTAAGCCGTTATTATGTACCCAGTGTGCACTTCGTAAGCCGTTATTATGTACCCAGTGTGCCGGTGCGAAAAAGAATACAATTCTGCAAATTGTTGACGTTTGTAGGAATTCAGTCCATTTCCTGCGCACCGAACCAGCCTCCACTTTTCAGATCATACTGAACGAATCACTCAGAATGTACACATGAGTGTAGTTTTGTGACTCCAGCCTCTCAACGAATCACTCAGAATGTACACATGAGTGTAGTTTTGTGACTCCAGCCTCTCAACGAATCACTCAGAATGTACACATGAGTGTAGTTTTGTGACTCCAGCCTCTCAACGAATCACTCAGAATGTACACATGCGTGTAGTTTTGTGACTCCAGCCTCTCAACGAATCACTCAGAATGTACACATGAGTGTAGTTTTGTGACTCCAGCCTCTCAACGAATCACTCAGAATGTACACATGAGTGTAGTTTTGTGACTCCAGCCTCTCAACGAATCACTCAGAATGTACACATGAGTGTAGTTTTGTGACTCCAGCCTCTCAACGAATCACTCAGAATGTACACATGCGTGTAGTTTTGTGACTCCAGCCTCTCAACGAATCACTCAGAATGTACACATGAGTGTAGTTTTGTGACTCCAGCCTCTCAACGAATCACTCAGAATGTACACATGCGTGTAGTTTTGTGACTCCAGCCTCTCAACGAATCACTCAGAATGTACACATGAGTGTAGTTTTGTGACTCCAGCCTCTCAACGAATCACTCAGAATGTACACATGAGTGTAGTTTTGTGACTCCAGCCTCTCAACGAATCACTCAGAATGTACACATGAGTGTAGTTTTGTGACTCCAGCCTCTCAACGAATCACTCAGAATGTACACATGAGTGTAGTTTTGTGACTCCAGCCTCCAAAGTTGTTGATTAGTCAGCTCCAGTACTTCCATTATCATGTTACTATTTATTTTCTCTCTGGTTAATCTCCCAATAATTTTTGTCTCTGTGTTCATGCTACACCTAATTCATCTACCAATCACTTATCTTATCTTATCTTATCTTATCTTATCTTATCTTATCTTATCTTATCTTATCTTATCTTATCTTATCTTATCTTATCTTATCTTATCTTATCTTATCTTAACTTATCTTATCTTATCTTATCTTATCTTATCTTATCTTATCTTATCTTATCTTGTCTTGTCTTGTCTTGTCTTGTCTTGTCTTGTCTTGTCTTGTCTTGTCTTGTCTTGTCTTGTCTTGTCTTGTCTTGTCTTGTCTTGTCTTGTCTTGTCTTGTCTTGTCTTGTCTTGTCTTGTCTTGTCTTGTCTTGTCTTGTCTTGTCTTGTCTTGTCTTGTCTTGTCTTGTCTTGTCTTGTCTTGTCTTGTCTTGTCTTGTCTTGTCTTGTCTTGTCTTGTCTTGTCTTAACCACATTTGCCTTGAAGCGTCGTGGGAGAGTTAGTTTTCTATCTTGTGCCAGGTGTGTTGCACTTGGCGTTGTCAGTCCATGATTTCGCTGGGACTCTGAGATGTTATCTATCCATCGTGTTCTTGACCTGCCTCGTGCTCTGCGTCCTGAGTGTCGATTATTGTAGACAAGTGATGGTAGTAAATGTGGTTTCATTCTCATTAGATGGCCGAACCACTTGATTCTTTGCTTCTCGATGTACTGTATGCATGGTATAGTACCAACGATGCTTCTGATATTCTCGTTTCTCACTCTATCTCTCCTTGTAACGTTGACAGTTTTTCGTAGACATCTCATTTCACATGTTGAAGTCTTTCTTTCTTGTGAATCACTTAATTCGTCTCAATAATTAATCCATCTATTAATCACTAATTCTTCTATAAATCAAGAGAGATGTACTTGTCATCTAGTTGCTTGCAGATAATAATAGTCAAACTATGTTGCACACTGATTTTGACTGTAAGACACCATAGCCATTAAGTTATCTGTATGTTATCTGTATGTTATCTGTATGTTATCTGTATGTTATGTGTGGATTCCACCCTCCCCGCCAATAATGTCTGATATATTCCGTTTCTTGTGACGTTTTTATTTTGAGTTTGCTCTTTAGACAGTAGCAGTCCCCTGCTGACGAGATCTGTCTTCCCGGGTTTGAGTTTGCTCTTTAGACAGTAGCAGTCCCCTGCTGACGAGATCTGTCTTCCCGGGTTTGTCTGGAGTCGTCCTACTCTTGGTAATTTCAGTTGTCTGCCTCACCAGCCTGAGCTGTTGTTTATGTTGTTTTCCTTGGGCACTATAGTTTAATGCCCTTATGCTTGGGAAAGTGTCATAGAAGTAGAAGACAAGGGAAAGGATGTTCTCAAGAGAGACAGAGGACGACTGATATATGTGCCATAGCTCGAGGATGGGTTGGTTACAGCCAGAACACTTACTCCTCACCGTCGGCGCTTTGCTGTTACATTATAGTGATGGGCGTGGGGGTGGGTATCTGCTCCACGCCCTTTGGTCTAGCCTGTCACATTCATTCTGTCCAACTTAAAGGTTAAGACCTGCCAGGAGTTAGATTCCTTCTGACATATCCGAAAGAATCACAAAACACATAAACCTTCCAATCACTATACATGAACAAATCTGTTTTTATTGTCTGTAATACCAATTGTTAGGTCGGTGTAAGAAAGGGTGGACAAGACACTTAGATATTGAATGGTCGCGGTGTAAGAAAGGGTGGACAAGATCCTTATAAATTGAATGGTCGCTTGGCTGGTGCAGTCACCGCCAAACTGTTCAGGCTATGATATTTTAATTATGCCCCGACTGAAAAAAAACCGCTTAATCTTACCGGGAATTGAACCTGGGTGTCTTGCAAGTGGGAGCCCACACATCTAATCCATTTAGCCAGACGTTCCTCTCTAACCGCTATAAGGTTGACAGACGTTCCTCTCTAACCGCTATAAGGTTGACAGACGTTCCTCTCTAACCGCTATAAGGTTGACAGACGTTCCTCTCTAACCGCTATAAGGTTGACAGACGTTCCTCTCTAACCGCTATAAGGTAGACAAATGTACAAGGGAAAAAGCTTTATAAAAATAATGAACAAAGACATTAGTTTTTTCATTTCTTTTTTCAGCTGTCTAGACCACCAATTATTTCTTTCTCCATTTGACATATTTTTGTTTTAGTCTTGATTGATGAGGATTATTTGTATTAATTTGTTTAAGTCTGAAATCTTTCTCTCCCTTTGATGTTTCTTATATGAATATTCTTTGCTTGTTTTCAAAGAAAAATCGCAAGATCTCTCTGTTTCCGCTGGAAGGCAGTCTAGGTCAATATAACATACCAGGATAATCGCAAACGAAGCAAACAACAAATTGTGAGCTTGTGATGTGTAGATCAGATTTGAGCGTGTGATGTGTAGATCAGATTTGAGCTTGTGATGTGTAGATCAGATTTGAGCTTGTGATGTGTAGATCAGATTTGAGCTTGTGATGTGTAGATCAGACTTGAGCTTGTGATGTGTAGATCAGATTTGAGCTTGTGATGTGTAGATCAGATTTGAGCTTGTGATGTGTAGATCAGATATGAGCTTGTGATGTGTAGATAACATTTGAGCTTGTGATGTGTAGATCAGATTTGAGCGTGTGATGTGTAGATCAGACTTGAGCTTGTGATGTGTAGATAACATTTGAGCTTGTGATGTGTAGATCAGATTTGAGCGTGTGATATATAGATCAGATTTGAGCTCGTGATGTGTAGATAACATTTGAGCTTGTGATGTGTAGAAATGTTATGTTTGTTTGTTATATAAGGGATTAAAGCCTCTTTAAGCGGAGGCACGCACTTTTCAACCTAAGGCGAACCTTTTATTGGTTATATTGTGTAGGCTATTTTCTTTCTTTTGTCCCTCTCTGTTTTTTGCCGTTAGGCGTAGCAGGTTTAACTCATGATCGGTTTCCGAGATAGTGCGAGCTCGGTCGCTTGATACGCTGTTGTATTGTGGAGTTTTAAGATGTCTCTAACTCCATCAATCCACCTTTTCTTTGGTCTTTCCCTTCCTCTTAATGATTCCATTTTCAGGTTGTGCGCTCTTGCAACTGGGTATTCGGGTTCATTCTCACCAAGCGTCCAAACCCTTTGCGTCTCTGATTTTCAATGAATCTAATAGCAGGTATTGTTCCGTTGTTCTTCTAATTTCCTCATTTCTTATATGGTATCTTCTTGTTTTATTTACTATTTTCCTCTAGCATCTCATTTCTTATATGGTATCTTCTTGTTTTATTTACTATTTTCCTCTAGCATCTCATTTCTTATATGGTATCTTCTTGTTTTATTTACTACTTTCCTCTAGCATCTCATTTCTTATATGGTATCTTCTCGTTTTATTTACTACTTTCCTCTAGCATCTCATTTCTTATATGGTATCTTCTTGTTTTATTTACTACTTTCCTCTAGCATCTCATTTCTTATATGGTATCTTCTTGTTTTATTTACTACTTTCCTCTAGCATCTCATTTCTTATATGGTATCTTCTTGTTTTATTTACTACTTTCCTCTAGCATCTCATTTCTTATATGGTATCTTCTTGTTTTATTTACTACTTTCCTCTAGCATCTCATTTCGTATATGGTCTCTTCTCGCTTTATTTACTACTTTCCTCTAGCATCTCATTTCTTATATGGTATCTTCTCGTTTTATTTACTACTTTCCTCTAGCATCTCATTTCTTATATGGTATCTTCTTGTTTTATTTACTACTTTCCTCTAGCATCTCATTTCTTATATGGTATCTTCTTGTTTTATTTACTACTTTCCTCTAGCATCTCATTTCTTATATGGTATCTTCTTGTTTTATTTACTACTTTCCTCTAGAATCTCATTTCTTATATGGTATCTTCTTGTTTTATTTACTACTTTCCTCTAGCATCTCATTTCGTATATGGTCTCTTCTTGTTTTATTTACTACTTTCCTCTAGCATCTCATTTCTTATATGGTATCTTCTTGTTTTATTTACTACTTTCCTCTAGCATCTCATTTCTTATATGGTATCTTCTTGTTTTATTTACTACTTTCCTCTAGCATCTCATTTCACAGCTGGCAATTTCCGTTTGTAGTTCTTTTGTCAGTGTCCACAAACATGGAAAAAAAGAACTTTCGGAGAAGACGTGTAGAAATGTCGTGCAAGATGTCAATATACTACATCTTGTATCGATACCTCATACATAATCATAAGTACTTAATAAGTAACATTAAATACTTGGGAATCTGTATACGGAATCGATACAAGCTGTTGTAGATACAACGGTATTGATACAGATTGTTATCTCAGTATGCGGTGTTACGACAATATGTGTTTTATCAGTGTACGGTGTCAATACAAGATCTACTACCTTTGTCTTAGTAGAAGCGGTATGAACAGTCTCGTATTTTAGTCAGCAGTGTTAGGAGGACAACAACCCGGTAACAATATGAGGAGAAAAGAAGAAGTTAGCACTCTTTACTTTGTCTCAGTAATCTTACTGTGAATTTTTGAGTTAATTAAAAGAGTCTACTTGATTCACTATGTATTATTATACAAGGGAAGACTGCAGTATAACTATATATATATATATATGACCTTTTTCGTCTTTACAGACGGTCAATTGAAAAAAGTGTTTTACAGTGACAACTTCTGAATTTGCGCTTGTGTCTCTCTTCATTCATTGCATCACCAAGTCTCTTTTCAGAAGATTCTACACCTTTACATAACGTTGCTCTCCCCATAACTCAGTCATCAGCTAGGTTTTTCCATATTTCTCTCCAACTATGCATAGTCGGCTGCTGATACGGGAAATGTACCTTCTTAAATTTTGCGCAAACTCTCTACCTTGCGTTTTCATTCAAAGGAATGACAAAGTCCATACGTTAGGAATCAAGCAGGATTTTCAGGGGATACCAGAAGATGAAATGGAATACGCACTTAAATATCAACTGCTGTAGGGTCACTCTCTCCGAATTTGCGGTCAAGGTTTACTCCTCTAGTCTTTTGCATAGCCATGCTGACCCACAAGACAATGCATATTTTCTATTAGGTTTTACTCCTCTAGTCTTTAGCTTCAAGCGTACCTGGTTCAAACTACGCGGCAGGCAGTTTGGAAGCTAATCGTTTCCGTGGGATTTTTACGAAAGGTAAAAATATATTTCACCGTTCAGAAAGCAATGGCAAACTACTGAACGTATAAGTGGTGCCTAGAAAATCAAAGACTCGTTTACTGTGCTTGATGGCTACGTCCTGTAAAGGATATGCCACGATTTTCATTCATTTCAGTTTTTAGCTTTCCCCAAGACAGTGGGCTTCACAGTTGCTACTGTCTACTGTCTTACGGTAGCAGATGAAACATCTGATCTGGCAGTGGGCTTCACAGATGCAGATGGTACCGTCTACTGTTATACGGTAGCAGATGAAACATCTGATCTGGCAGTGGGCTTAACAGTTGCAGATGGTACCGTCTACTGTCATACGGTAGCAGATGAAACATCTGATCTGGCAGTGGGCTTAACAGTTGCAGATGGTACCGTCTACTGTCATACCGTGGCAGATGAAACATCTGATCTGGCAGTGGGCTTCACAGTTGCAGATGGTACCGTCTACTGTTATACGGTAGCAGATGAAACATCTGATCTGGCAGTGGGCTTAACAGTTGCAGATGGTACCGTCTACTGTCATACGGTAGCAGATGAAACATCTGATCTGGCAGTGGGCTTCACAGTTGCAGATGGTACCGTCCACTGTTATACGATAGCAGATGAAACATCTGATCTGGCAGTGGGCTTCACAGTTGCAGATGGTACCGTCTACTGTTATACGGTAGCAGATGAAACATCTGATCTGGCAGTGGGCTTAACAGTTGCAGATGGTACCGTCTACTGTCATACGGTAGCAGATGAAACATCTGATCTGGCAGTGAGCTTCACAGTTGCAGATGGTACCGTCTACTGTCATACGGTAGCAGATGAAACATCTTATCTGGCAGTGGGCTTCACAGTTGCAGATGGTACCATCTACTGTTATACGATAGCAGATGAAACATCTGATCTGGCAGTGGGCTTCACAGTTGCAGATGGTACCGTCTACTGTTATACGATAGCAGATAAAATATCTGATCTGGCAGTGGGCTTAACAGTTGCAGATGGTACCGTCTACTGTCATACGGTAGCAGATGAAACATCTGATCTGGCAGTGGGCTTCACAGTTGCAGATGGTACCGTCTACTGTTATACGGTAGCAGATGAAACATCTGATCTGGCAGTGGGCTTAACAGTTGCAGATGGTACCGTCTACTGTCATACGGTAGCAGATGAAACATCTGATCTGGCAGTGGGCTTAACAGTTGCAGATGGTACCGTCTACTGTCATACCGTGGCAGATGAAACATCTGATCTGGCAGTGGGCTTCACAGTTGCAGATGGTACCGTCTACTGTTATACGGTAGCAGATGAAACATCTGATCTGGCAGTGGGCTTAACAGTTGCAGATGGTACCGTCTACTGTCATACGGTAGCAGATGAAACATCTGATCTGGCAGTGGGCTTCACAGTTGCAGATGGTACCGTCCACTGTTATACGATAGCAGATGAAACATCTGATCTGGCAGTGGGCTTCACAGTTGCAGATGGTACCGTCTAATGTTATACGATAGCAGATGAAACATCTGATCTGGCAGTAAGCTTAACAGTTGCAGATGGTACCGTCTACTGTCATACGGTAGCAGATGAAACATCTGATCTGGCAGTGAGCTTCACAGTTGCAGATGGTACCGTCTACTGTCATACGGTAGCAGATGAAACATCTTATCTGGCAGTGGGCTTCACAGTTGCAGATGGTACCATCTACTGTTATACGATAGCAGATGAAACATCTGATCTGGCAGTGGGCTTCACAGTTGCAGATGGTACCGTCTACTGTTATACGATAGCAGATAAAACATCTGATCTGGCAGTGGGCTTAACAGTTGCAGATGGTACCGTCTACTGTCATACGGTAGCAGATGAAACATCTGATCTGGCAGTGGGCTTCACAGTTGCAGATGGTACCGTCTACTGTTATACGATAGCAGATGAAACATCTAATCTGGCAGTGGGCTTCACAGTTGCAGATGGTACCGTCTACTGTTATACGGTAGCAGATGAAACATCTGATCTGGCAGTGAGCTTAACAGTTGCAGATGGTACCGTCTACTGTCATACGGTAGCAGATGAAACATCTGATCTGGCAGTGGGCTTAACAGTTGTAGATGGTACCGTCTACTGTCATACCGTGGCAGATGAAACATCTGATCTGGCAGTGGGTTTAACAGTTGCAGATGGTACCGTCTACTGTCATACGGTAGCAGATGAAACATCTGATCTGGCAGTGGGCTTAACAGTTGCAGATGGTACCGTCTACTGTCATACGGTAGCAGATGAAACATCTGATCTGGCAGTGGGCTTAACAGTTGTAGATGGTACCGTCTACTGTCATACCGTGGCAGATGAAACATCTGATCTGGCAGTGGGTTTAACAGTTGCAGATGGTACCGTCTACTGTCATACGGTAGCAGATGAAACATCTGATCTGGCAGTGGGCTTAACAGTTGCAGATGGTACCGTCTACTGTCATACGGTAGCAGATGAAACATCTGATCTAACCAAATAGTACTATGTACTATACCAGTAACACATCAAAGCGAAGTATAACGATATGAAAAGAATGAGCAAAGAACATCATTTTTTAATCTGCTTTTTAAAACTGTCTAGATCATAGATTCCCAAACTTTTTCAGCCCACCACCCACTTGCGTATTAATATATTTCAATGATATATATACATGCTCTATTTTCACTTTGACATAGAAAATTGATATATATTTCTGTCATACACGGTCAATTTT
The DNA here is from genome assembly GCA_020796225.1 of Arion vulgaris. Classification (NCBI taxonomy): domain Eukaryota; kingdom Metazoa; phylum Mollusca; class Gastropoda; order Stylommatophora; family Arionidae; genus Arion; species Arion vulgaris. The sequence continues at coordinate 47,919,371 of CM036758.1, forward strand.
CAAATGATTATATACATGAAATAGAAAATTGATGAAAAATGGATCGTGTAAGATGTGCACAAGATGAATTAAAATATAGAAATCAAATTTTTAATGATTTTTCAATCGCAAAATCACGAAAAAAAACTCCTACAAATGCTTCTAGACCAACTATTGGCCGTCCCCGGAAGGCTTCAGCGCCCACTGGCGGGGGCGGCTCCGCCCACTTTGGGAAACGCTGGTTTTTATCACAAACGTATTTCTGTCTCCATTTTTTAAAAGTCTTGAATAATGAAGAATATTTGTTATTAATTATTGAAGTCTGAAATTGTTCTCCAACTTTGATGTTTCTGCTAAAAATGTTGTGTTTCTTTGTTTTCAAACAAATACCACATGAAAAAACTGTTAGATCTCGTTCTGCTGGTAAACAAACAAGATACAACGACGTTTCGATCAAAAGTTCTTTTTAAAAAAATGTATACGAAATGGAAACTATGTTCCTATATACCAGACATCACATATACAGTCAGACGATAAATCACAAACTTCCATACAAGGAAATAGCGTGACTAAATCGAAATAACTGTGGAAAAAAATTGAAATATGTAAAACAATAATTATAAGAATATGTAATATATACATTAATCTACTACTAGAATTAAAGATATGTGTAATATATACATTAGTCTACTACTAGAATTAAAGATATGTGTAATATATACATTAGTCTACTACTAGAATTAAAGATATGTGTAATATACATTATCTACTATAGAATTAAAGATATGTAAATATATACATTAATCTACTACTAGAATTAAAGATATGTAATATTACATTAATCTACTACTAGAATTAAAGATACTGAATATATAATTAATCTACTATAGAATTAAAGATATGTGTAATATATACATTAATCTACTACTAGAATTAAAGATATGTGTAATATATACATTAATCTACTACTAGAATTAAAGATATGTGTAATATATACATTAATCTACTACTAGAATTAAAGATATGTGTAATATATACATTAGTCTACTACTAGAATTAAAGATATGTGTAATATATACATTAGATCTACTACTAGAATTAAAGATATGGTAATATATCATTAATCTACTACTAGAATTAAAGATATGTGTAATATATACATTAGTCTACTACTAGAATTAAAGATATGTGTAATATATACATTAGTCTACTACTAGAATTAAAGATATGTATAATAATACATTAATATAGAATAAAGATATGATTAAAATACTTAATCATACTAGAATAAAGATATGTATAATACTTATCTACTATAGAATTAAAGATATGCGTAATATATACATTAGTCTACTACTAGAATTAAAGATATGTGTAATATATACATTAATCTACTACTAGAATTAAAGATATGTTAATATATACATTAATCTACTACTAGAATTAAGATATGTATTATAAGTTAAAATACCCAGTTGTATCGTGAATTAAGTTGTAAGATAGTAAGTCAAGTATTTTGACTACAGAATAGTTGTAATCCCATGTTAGGTAATCCATGTATGTGTACATGTATTGTTCCTATAATGTCTCTACAGTTAGTTTCCACATTTCTCAGTTGTCTAGTTGCACAGTATGTCTCCAGTTGTTTCAGTTGTTTCCAGTTGTCTTATCCAGTTGTTCAAGTTGTCTCACAGTAGTTTCAGTTTCCAGTTGTCTCAGTTGTCTCAAGTTATGTCTCAGTTGTTCCAGTTGTTCGTGATTGTCTCACAGTTGTCTCAAGTTGTTCTTGTCAGTTGTTCCCAGTTGTCTCCAGTTGTCTCACAGTTGTCTCAGTTCCAGTTGTTTCCCAACAGTTAGTTTCTCCAGTTGTCATTCCAGTTGTCTCACAGTTGTCTCCCAGTTGTCTCACAGTTGCACATTTCTCACAGTTGTTTCCCAGTTGTCTCCCAGTTGTTTCCCAGTTGTTTCCCAGTTGTCTCAGTGTCAGTTGTCTCACAGTTGTTCCAGTTGTCCTGTTGTCCAGTTGTCCAGTTGTCCCAGTTGTTCCAGTTGTTCCAGTTGTTTCTCCAGTTGTCTCACAGTTGTTTCCGTGTTCCAGTTGTTTCATGTTTCCCAGTTGTTTCCCAGTTGTTCCCAGTTGTTTCCCAGTTGTCTCACAGTTGTTTCCCAGTTGTTCCCAGTTGTTTCCTCAGTTGTCTCCAGTTGTCTCCCAGTTGTCTCCAGTTGTCTCACAGTTGTTTCCCAGTTGTTTCCCAGTTGTTTCCCAGTTGTATCCCAGTTGTTTCCAGTTGTCTCACAGTTGTTCCAGTTGTTTCCTGCAGTTGTTTCCCAGTTGTTCCCAGTTGTTCCAGTTGTTTCCTTCCAGTTGTTCCCAGTTGTTCCAGTTGTTTCCAGTTGTTTCCCAGTTGTTTCCCAGTTGTCTCACAGTTGTCTCACAGTTGTCTCCAGTTGTTTCAGTTGTCTCCCAGTTGTATCCCAGTTGTTTCCCAGTTGTTTCCCAGTTGTATCCCAGTTGTATCACAGTTGTTTCCAGTTGTTTCCCAGTTGTTTCCCAGTTGTTTCCAGTTGTCTCACAGTTGTTTCCCAGTTGTTCCAGTTGTTCCATTGTTCAGTTGTCTCACAGTTGTCTCACAGTTGTCAATTGTCTTTTTCCAGCACAGTTGTTCCTCAGTTGCTCAGTTGTTTCACAGTTGTTTCCCAGTTGTTTCCAGTGCTGTTTCAGTTGTCTCAAGTTGTTTCAGTTGTTTCCAGTTGTTTCCCAGTTGTTTCAGTTGTCTCACAGTTGTCTCTGCACAGTTGTTCCAGTTGTCTCACAGTTGTTTCCTCAGTTGTCTCATGCCAGTTGTTTCCAGTTGTTCCAGTTGTTTCCCAGTTGTTCTCCAGTTGTTTCCAGTTGTTTCAGTTGTTTCTCCAGTTGTTTCCCAGTTGTCTCACAGTTGTTTCTCAGTTGTCTCACAGTTGTCTCACAGTTGTCTCACAGTTGTTCAGTTTTTCCCTAGTTGTTCCAAGTTTTGTTTCCAGTTGTTTCCAGTTCGTTTTCCAGTTGTTTCCAGTTGTTTCCAGTTGTTCTCTAGTTGTTTCCAGTTGTCATGTCTCACAGTTGTCTCACAGTTGTCTCACAGTTGTCCAGTTGTTCCAGTTGTTCCAGTTGTTTCAGTTGTTCCGTTGTTTCCAGTTGTTTCCAGTTGTTTCTTTTCAGTTGTTTCCAGTTGTCTCACAGTTGTTCCCAGTTGTTCAGTTGTCCCAGTTGTCTCACAGTTGTTTCCCAGTTGTCTCACAGTTGTTCAGTTGTTCCAGTTGTTCCAGTTGTTTCCAGTTGTTTCCAGTTGTCTCACAGTTGTTTCCCAGTTGTCTCACAGTTGTTTCCAGTGTCCAGTTGTTCCAGTTGTTTCCAGTTGTCCAGTTGTCTCCAGTTGTCTCACAGTTGTTTCCAGTTGTTCCAGTTGTCTCACAGTTGTTTCTCATGTTTCCACAGTTGTTCCACAGTTGTTTCCAGTGTTTCCAGTTGTTCCAGTTGTTTCCTCTAGTTGTCTCCAGTTGTTCTCACAGTTGTCTCACAGTTGTTTCCAGTCTGTTTCCAGTTGTTCACAGTTGTTTCCCAGTTGTTTCCAGTTGTTTCCAGTTGTTTCACGTTGTTTCAGTTGTCTCACAGTTGTTCCCAGTTGTTCCAGTTGTTTCACAGTTGTCTCCAGTTGTTCCAGTTGTTTCCCAGTTGTTTCAGTTGTTTCAGTTGTCTCACAGTTGTTTCCAGTTGTTTCCAGATTGTCAGTTGTCTCCAGTGTTTCCAGTTGTTCCAGTTGTTTCCAGTTGTTTCCCAGTTGTTTCCAGCTTGCCAGTTGTCTCCAGTTGTTTCCAGTTGTTCACAGTTGCTTTCCAGCTGTTTCCCAGTTGTCTCACAGTTGTTTCCCAGTTGTCTCCAGTTGTTTCCAGTTGTTTCCAGTTGTCTCCAGTTGTCTCACAGTTGTTTCTCAGTTGTCTCACAGTTGTTTCCCAGTTGTCTCACAGTTGTTTCCCAGTTGTTTCCAGTTGTTTCCCAGTTGTTTCCCAGTTGTCTCACAGTTGTTTCCATGTTGTCTCACAGTTGTTTCCAGTTGTCTCACAGTTGTTTCCAGTTGTCTCATGTCAGTTGTTCCAGTTGTTTCCAGTTGTTCACCAGTTGTCTCACAGTTGTTTCCCAGTTGTTTACCAGTTGTTTCCCAGTTGTTTCACAGTTGTCTCCCAGTTGTCTCACAGTTGTCTCACAGTTGTCTCACAGTTGTTTCCAGTTGTTTCCAGTTGTTTCCAGTTGTTCCAGTCGTCTCCCAGTTGTCTCACAGTTGTTTCCCAGTTGTCTCACAGTTGTTTCCCAGTTGTCTCCCAGTTGTCTCACAGTTGTTCCCAGTTGTTTCCCAGTTGTCTCACAGTTGTTCCCAGTTGTCTCCCAGTTGTCTCACAGTTGTTTCTCAGTTGTCTCACAGTTGTTTCCCAGTTGTTTCCCAGTTGTTTCACAGTTGTCTCACAGTTGTTTCCCAGTTGTTTCCCAGTTGTTTCAGGTGTTTCCAGTTGTTTCCAGTTGTCTCACAGTTGTTTCCCAGTTGTTTCCCAGTTGTTTCCCAGTTGTTTCTCAGTTGTCTCACAGTTGTTTCCCAGTTGTCTCACAGTTGTCTCACAGTTGTCTTCAGTTGTTTCCCAGTTGTTTCCAGTTGTTTCAGTTCCCAGTTGTCTCACAGTTGTCTCACAGTTGTCTCCCAGTTGTCCAGTTCTGTTCAGTTGTTTCCCAGTTGTTTCCCAGTTGTCTCACAGTTGTCTCACAGTTGTCTCACAGTTGTCTCACAGTTGTTTCCCAGTTGTCTCACAGTTGTTTCCAGTTGTTTCCCAGTTGTTTCCCAGTTGTTTCCCAGTTGTCTCACAGTTGTTTCCAGTTGTTTCAAGTTGTTTCCCAGTTGTTTCCCAGTTGTCTCACAGTTGTTTCCAAGTTGTTTCCCAGTTGTTTCTCAGTTGTTTCTCAGTAGTCTCACAGTTGTTTCTCAGTTGTCTCACAGTTGTTTCCCAGTTGTCTCACAGTTGTTTCCAAGTTGTTTCCAGTTGTTTCCAGTTGTTTCCAGTTGTCTCACAGTTGTTTCCCAGTTGTCTCACAGTTGTCTCAAAGTTGTCTCACAGTTGTCTCACAGTTGTTTCCCAGTTGTCTCACAGTTGTTTCTCAGTTGTCTCACAGTTGTCTCACAGTTGTCTCACAGTTGTTTCCCAGTTGTCTCACAGTTGTTTCCCAGTTGTTTCCCAGTTGTCTCACAGTTGTTTCCCAGTTGTTTCACAGTTGTCTCCCAGTTGTCTCACAGTTGTTTCCAGTTGTTTCCAGTTGTATCCCAGTTGTTTCCAGTTGTCTCACAGTTGTTCCCAGTTGTCTCTACAGTTGTCTCACAGTTGTTTCCAGTTGTCTCACAGTTGTTTCCAGTTGTCTCACAGTTGTTTCCCAGTTGTTTCCCAGTTGTTTCCCAGTTGTCTCACAGTTGTTTCCAGTTGTCTCACAGTTGTTTCCCAGTTGTCTCACAGTTGTTTCCCAGTTGTTTACCAGTTGTTTCACAGTTGTTTCCCAGTTGTCTCACAGTTGTTTCCCAGTTGTCTCACAGTTGTTTCCCAGTTGTCTCACAGTTGTTTCTCAGTTGTTTCCCAGTTGTTTCACAGTTGTCTCCCAGTTGTCTCACAGTTGTTTCCCAGTTGTTCCCAGTTGTTTCACAGTTGTCTCCCAGTTGTTTCACAGTTGTCTCCCAGTTGTTTCACAGTTGTCTCCCAGTTGTTTCCTCAGTTGTTTCCAGTTGTTTCACAGTTGTTTCCTCAGTTGTTTCACAGTTGTCTCCCAGTTGTTCTGTCACAGTTGTTTCCCAGTTGTTCTCCAGTTGTCTCCAGTTGTTTCCCAGTTGTCTCCACAGTTGTTTCCAGTTGTCTCACAGTTGTTTCCAGTTGTCTCACAGTTGTTTCCCAGTTGTCTCACAGTTGTTTCTCAGTTGTTTCTCAGTTGTCTCACAGTTGTCTCACAGTTGTTTCCCAGTTGTTTCCCAGTTGTTTCCCAGTTGTTTCACAGTTGTCTCCCAGTTGTCTCACAGTTGTCTCACAGTTGTCTCACAGTTGTTTCCCAGTTGTTCCCAGTTGTTTCCCAGTTGTTTCCCAGTTGTCTCCCAGTTGTCTCACAGTTGTTTCCCAGTTGTCTCACAGTTGTTTCCCAGTTGTCTCCCAGTTGTCTCACAGTTGTTTCCCAGTTGTTTCCCAGTTGTCTCACAGTTGTTCCCAGTTGTCTCCCAGTTGTCTCACAGTTGTCTCACAGTTGTCTCACAGTTGTTTCCCAGTTGTCTCCCAGTTGTCTCCCAGTTGTTTCCAGTTGTCTCACAGTTGTTTCCCAGTTGTCTCACAGTTGTTTACCAGTTGTCTCACAGTTGTCTCACAGTTGTCTCACAGTTGTCTCCCAGTTGTTTCACAGTTGTCTCCCAGTTGTCTCACAGTTGTCTCCCAGTTGTCTCACAGTTGTTTCCCAGTTGTTCCCAGTTGTTTCCCAGTTGTTTCCCAGTTGTCTCCCAGTTGTCTCACAGTTGTTTACCAGTTGTCTCACAGTTGTTTCCCAGTTGTCTCCCAGTTGTCTCACAGTTGTTTCCCAGTTGTTTACCAGTTGTCTCACAGTTGTTTCCCAGTTGTCTCCCAGTTGTCTCACAGTTGTCTCACAGTTGTCTCACAGTTGTCTCACAGTTGTTCCCAGTTGTCTCCCAGTTGTCTCCCAGTTGTTTCCCAGTTGTCTCACAGTTGTTTCCCAGTTGTCTCACAGTTGTTTACCAGTTGTCTCACAGTTGTCTCACAGTTGTCTCACAGTTGTCTCCCAGTTGTCTCACAGTTGTTTCCCAGTTGTTTCCCAGTTGTTTCCCAGTTGTCTCACAGTTGTCTCACAGTTGTTTCCCAGTTGTCTCCCAGTTGTCTCACAGTTGTTTCCCAGTTGTCTCCCAGTTGTCTCACAGTTGTCTCCTAGTTGTCTCACAGTTGTTTCCCAGTTGTCTCCCAGTTGTTTCCCAGTTGTTTCCCAGTTGTCTCCCAGTTGTTTCCCAGTTGACTTCTCCTGTACAGAGAAGTAAACAATTCATATATTATTTCCACACTTCTCCTGACCTTAATAATATCTCCCCTGCCCACACCTCATCCAACACCCCTCCCACGCATACCCCACTCATTCTTTTTCTACCTCAATATTTTTTATTGCTCCCTTTCTTATCCTTCCATTTATTTCCTAGCGTTTAAAAGTTATTCCCACCCGCCAAATTACCCTTCTTTCAACTAATAACCTCCCCTGACAACGATAGAGGATAGACAAACACTCTTATTATAACTCAGTTTCCCAAACTGGCAAACATCGGCGTATCTTCAAGGTAGACAGAATCATTCAAATCCAACCGTTCTCGTCTAGTAAAACAGTTCCCCTAATAAAAGGACCGGGATGTCAGCGGGAGAGCAAGAAGAATACCATAACATCTGCTCAATTAAGATACTCACATCTCTAGTACATATGTGTGTGCTTGTTAAGAACACGCATGGGTCGGTTCTAGCTTCAATTTACGCCACCTCACATACGCATGGGTGTCCACATAAATACTACCAGGGAGAGGTGAAAATAATTTTTTTTTTAAAGTTAGTAGTTTACTACGCGGAAACGAAGAAAAGTAAAATAAAACTACAATCATTTTTCAGGCAGTGTCTCCTCCCCTCCCTCTCTGATTTAAGGTAAGGACGCCCTGCTCACATAGTCAAAGGTTATTGTCCATAAGTCAAAGGTCAAGTTTCAGTGCCAGCTGTTTCTAAATAAAGACATTATTTGATTCTCTAAAAATAGTTAATTTGTATTTTTAATGTTTGTTGACTGGTATCGCCTACCACAGAGAGCCACAGAAAAAGTATAACGAGTACAAAGCAAGAGGAAGACCACGCAAAAGATAGACCGGCGGCATCAAGAACAGCATAACGAAAATGAATATCAGCTTACAAAGTGCCTTAAAACAAGCACACACAAGATCCCTACGTCCCCCTCCCCAACACTACTATAAAGAAGTAACTGATGGAAGAGAAGAAGAAGGACAAGTTGGCGTATAAACGCTATGATATTACCAAAAAGCAAGGTTCGTCCTTTGATTGAAAGAAGTATGACTTCCTGTAACCCCTACATAACAAACAAATGATTGAAAGAAGTATGACTCGCTGTAACCCCTACATAACAAACAAATGATTGAAAGAAGTATGACTCGCTGTAACCCCTACATAACAAACAAATGATTGAAAGAAGTATGACTCGCTGTAACCCCTACATAACAAACAAATGATTGAAAGAAGGATGACTCGTTGTAACCCCTACATAACAAACAAATGATTGAAAGAAATATGACTCGCTGTAACCCCTACATAACAAACAAATGATTGAAAGAAGTATGACTCGCTGTAACCCCTACATAACAAACAAATGATTGAAAGAAGCATGGCTCGATGGAACGCCTACATAACAAACAAATGATTGAAAGAAGTATGACTCGCTGTAACCCCTACATAACAAACAAATGATTGAAAGAAGTATGACTCGCTGTAACCCCTACATAACAAACAAATGATTGAAAGAAGTATGACTTGCTGTAACCCCTACATAACAAACAAATGATTGAAAGAAGTATGACTCGCTGTAACCCCTACATAACAAACAAATGATTGAAAGAAGCATGACTCGCTGTAACCCATACATAACAAACAAATGATTGAAAGAAGCATGACTCGCTGTAACCCTTACATAACAAACAAATGATTGAAAGAAGTATGACTCGCTGTAACCCCTACATAACAAACAAATGATTGAAAGAAGCATGGCTCGATGGAACGCCTACATAACAAACAAATGATTGAAAGAAGTATGACTCGCTGTAACCCCTACATAACAAACAAATGATTGAAAGAAGTATGACTTGCTGTAACCCCTACATAACAAACAAATGATTGAAAGAAGCATGGCTCGATGGAACGCCTACATAACAAACAAATGATTGAAAGAAGTATGACTCGCTGTAACCCCTACATAACAAACAAACAAATACAAAACAACACAATAGTTTTCTAGTATTGATCAATGGCTCTCTGTGGCCTAGAGGTAAGGGACCTGAAATGTCGCTCCAATAGTACTCAGTTCGATCCCCGCCATCAGCATGTTTTTGTCCCTCAGAGATCCCAGATCGCAATGTATGTGATACCCAGTTACTAGTTTCAACAGAGACGGACGATCAAACGTAGGCCGCCCCGTGTTCAAGTTAAGAACATAAAGAACAATTGGCAGGTCAAAATCAAGAAGAGCTGGCAAGATTAATTAGAAAGATAAAAAAAAAAAATTCTACCAAATTCACTATCTTCTAAATTACATCGGATAACTTCGCAGGGGCTACGGAGTTTGTGCATTGTCACTGAGATATTTCTGTGTAAGAAAGAGATCTGAGAAAATGGTTACTCATGGAAGTGCAATGATGGTCCTATTACTCAATCACTATTACTCAATCACTATTACTCAATCACTATTACTCAATCACTATTACTCAATCACTATTACTCAATCACTATTACTCAATCACTATTACTCAATCACTATTACTGTTTAGTTGTCAAATCTCGAATCTCATCATCATCACGCGCTGTGTCGGTTAACGTAGATATTAACAAATATAAATGTTGGTGATAACTTCTCTCATTCTATCATATACCTCTGTACAACATCTTCTTTCATTCTAGTATATACCTCCCTCTGTACAACATCTTCTTTCATTCTAGTATATACCTCCCTCTGTACAACATCTTCTTTCAATCTATCATATACCTCCCTCTATATAAGATCTTCTCTCATTCTATTGTATACCTCCCTCTATGAACATCTTCTTTCATTCTATCATATACCTCTATGCAACATCTTCTTTCATTATATTATATACCTCCCTCTATTTAAGATCTTCTTTCATTCTATCATATACCTCTATACAACAGCTCCTCTCATTCTATCATATACCTCCCTCTATATAACATCTTCTCTCATTCTATTATATACCTCCCTCTATGCAACATCTCCCCTCATTCTGCTATAAAGACAAGACAACTATGTCAGAATATTCTCTTAGTAACTAAACACAATTGTTGTAGAGACTTCAAGTCTGTCGGATAGCTATAGATCATCAGGTACACGTCTCACCTACGACTGCTTATAATGACTTTTCTTACGAGTACAAAGGTGATTATCTCCAGGTATGATATTTGCGTGCGGACACAAAGGAAAATGGAGAAATTGTTGAAGTGCAACAGAATGGATGGAGACAAGTCATCGCACGCAGGATTACATAGCTTGTATGAACGACTGTAGTGAAAGCTATGTCGGTTTAAAATATGTTTCAGAGCGATTTTCTACTTAGAATGCTTGCCAAAACGATTTACCAGATCTTGCGAGGGTTTTGGGTAACTGACAGGTCTGATTGTCGACCAGGTGTGCACTCACACGAAAACTGCAGTTTTCTTTGCACATCATGTCTTGTCTTGAAATGTAATGTCTGTGAGTAGAACTGCAAGGAAGACTCTCAGTTCTATTAATAGTTCAGAAATGTCAAGGATTCCTTGAAGTTTACACCAGACAATGGAAGGCAATCTTAAACAATATCTCGTCAGTAATAGTTGAAGCTCGACTTCCTGCTTTCATCATAAGCACCCCCTTGTAACAAACGTATAGTTTTGAGTTCAGATTTTCAAAACTTTACTGTGAAGCAGCATAATACCTACTTCATGGATACCTACTTCTTTTTTGCAATCGCTATTTTGATGATTATACCGTCAGACGCGTTCTTATGATGAAGTCGACTATTGTCTAGAGCTCATCTCTGGTGCCATGTAGTTTTGATGATTATACCGTCAGACGCGTTCTGATGATGAAGTCGACTGCTGTCTAGAGCTCATCTCTGGTGCCATGTAGTTTTGATGATTATACCATCAGACGCGTTCTTATGATGAAGTCGACTGTTGTCTAGAGCTCATCTCTGGTGCTATGTAGTTTTGAATGCAGTGTTGGGTTGTAGAACCAGCATCTCTTTCTTAGGGGACAGTCTTGCAGGACATGTTCTGTGATTTGATCAGCTGTGCCGCCGTGTGTTGGGTTGTAGAACCAGCATCTCTTTCTTAGGGGACAGTCTTGCAGGACATGTTCTGTGATTTGATCAGCTGTGCCGCCGTGTATTGGGTTGTAGAACCAGCATCTCTTTCTGAGGGTGACAGTCTTGCAGGACATGTTCTGTGGTTTGATCAGCTGTGCCGCCGTGTGTTGGGTTGTAGAACCAGCATCTCTTTCTGAGGGTGACAGTCTTGCAGGACATGTTCTGTGATTTGATCAGTTGTGCCGCCGTGTGTTGGGTTGTAGAACCAGCATCTCTTTCTGAGGGTGACAGTCTTGCAGGACATGTTCTGTGATTTGATCAGCTGTGCCGCCGTGTGTTGGGTTGTAGAACCAGCATCTCTTTCTTAGGGTGACAGTCTTGCAGGACATGTTCTGTGATTTGATCAGCTGTGCCGCCGTGTGTTGGGTTGTAGAACCAGCATCTCTTTCTTAGGGTGACAGTCTTGCAGGACATGTTCTGTGATTTGATCAGCTGTGCCGCCGTGTGTTGGGTTGTAGAACCAGCATCTCTTTCTGAGGGTGACAGTCTTGCAGGACATGTTCTGTGATTTGATCAGCTGTGCCGCCATGTGTTGGGTTGTAGAACCAGCATCTCTTTCTGAGGGTGACAGTCTTGCAGGACATGTTCTGTGATTTGATCAGCTGTGCCGCCGTGTGTTGGGTTGTAGAACCAGCATCTCTTTCTTAGGGTGACAGTCTTGCAGGACATGTTCTGTGGTTTGATCAGCTGTGCCGCCATGTGTTGCCGGGGCTCTCAAGGGGAGCAGAGAATAATAACACTGCAACTTACAAGGCATGTCGTAAGAGGCGACTGAGGTAGGGGTCTAGGAAGCTACCCTAGTAAATTAAAACGTAGCAGAAATCGAATATGCTTGCCTACTTTAGGCGCATAACTTGCACAACGTACACTTGCTCTTAGGCTTAAATCACATACAATCACAAAGAATGGTTAAGCAAGTGATATGGGGCATTCGAAGAAGAAGAAGACACAGGGACACAAAGGGGAATGAGACAATCAACTGAATACCTACCCGTATTTGTTGTAACGATCGTTCTTGTACGTGTTCTCTTGTGGTTAGTTGAGATCATCTGCTAGGCTGAGTCAGCGTTTTACGATTTATTACAAGCAAAACAGGGAAGAGAAAATGGATACTTCCGTAGACAACCTTCATTGTGTAGTCATAAAGAAATATAAATGTACTTACAGTAACAGAACAACATTTCGATGTTGGAGAAATATAAATGTACTTACAGTAATAGAACAACATTTCGTTGTTGGAGAAATATAAATGTACTTACAGTAATAGAACAACATTTCGTTGTTGGAGAAATATAAATGTACTTACAGTAATAGAACAACATTTCGTTGTTGGAGAAATATAAATGTACTTACAGTAATAGAACAACATTTCGATGTTGGAGAAATATAAATGTACTTACAGTAATAGAACAACATTTCGTTGTTGGAGAAATATAAATTTACATATTTGTACATGATCATCATTAAATAACTTTCCCTGAGCAAAACTTTGCCACTTTAACTGTCTTTATGAATTTTGGTAGGTGAGATAGAGTTCCTAGTCATATATGAGATGTTGGTAGGGGAGATAAAGTTCCTAGTCATATCGGAGATGTTGGTAGGGGAGATAAAGTTCCTAGTCATATCGGAGATGTTGGTAGGGGAGATAAAGTTTCTAGTCATATCGGAGATGTTGGTAGGGGAGATAAAGTTTCTAGTCATATCGGAGATGTTGGTAGGGGAGATAAAGTTTCTAGTCATATCGGAGATGTTGGTAGGGGAGATAAAGTTTCTAGTCATATCGGAGATGTTGGTAGGGGAGATAAAGTTTCTAGTCATATCGGAGATGTTGGTAGGTAAGATAGAGTTCCTAGTCATATCGGAGATGTTGGTAGGGGAGATAAAGTTTCTAGTCATATCGGAGATGTTGGTAGGGGAGATAAAGTTTCTAGTCATATCGGAGATGTTGGTAGGGGAGATAAAGTTCCTAGTCATATTGGAGATGTTGGTAGGGGAGATAGAGTTCCTAGTCATATCGGAGATTTTGGTAGGTGAGATAAAGTTCCTAGTCATATCGGAAATTTTGGTAGGGGAGATAAAGTTTCTAGTCATATCGGAGATGTTGGTAGGGGAGATAAAGTTTGTGGTCATATCGGAGATGTTGGTAGGGGAGATAAAGTTCCTAGTCATATCGGAAATTTTGGTAGGGGAGATAAAGTTTCTAGTCATATCGGAGATGTTGGTAGGTGAGATAAAGTTCCTAGTCATATCGGAGATGTTGGTAGGGGAGATAGAGTTCCTAGTCATATCGGAGATGTTGGTAGGGGAGATAAAGTTCCTAGTCATATCGGAGATGTTGGTAGGGGAGATAAAGTTTCTAGTCATATAGCTCCGTACTAATCATAGCGATAATGAAACTGTACAGCTCCGTACTAATCACAGCGATAATGAAACTGTACAGCTCCGTACTAATCATAGCGATAATGAAACTGTACAGCTCCGTACTAATCATAGCGATAATGAAACTGTACAGCTCCGTACTAATCACAGCGATAATGAAACTGTACAGCTACGTACTAATCACAGCGATAATGAAACTGTACAGCTCCGTACTAATCACAGCGATAATGAAACTGTACAGCTCCGTACTAATCACAGCGATAATGAAACTGTACAGCTCCGTACTAATCACAGCGATAATGAAAATAAAAGCTACTATGACAATGTTATATATGGGCATTTCAATTTGTTAAAACTTAAACAGTTCTGACATTTGAATATCGAGAAACATCATCGATTTATTTGTACTTTTATTTGACAGTTGGACAGGGACAAAAACCGGGACAAATGAGTGTCCAGAAAGCATTTTCGGGACACCACATTTTTTTGGGTTAATAGCTGGGACTGTTCCTGAAAACCGGCACGACTGGCAACCCTATAGGACGGTCTATATACTCGTAAAATTACGGCAAACAGACGCAAAGGTACACAATAATAAATGAAGATATCTCCAGCAACTGAGAATGTGTTGTTTGGCAGTTAGTTGACTGCACAGGATACTTGATGATGTAGAAAACATAACAGTTAGTGCCAATTAGAAAAGCCTGTCAGAATAGTTTCACTAAGATGTACATAATTCTGGGATATGGAAACACTGTATGACTTTTACTTGTCAGGCAAGTCAGATGTTTGATCTGTGCTGAAGGAAATGTGTTGTGTATGTTTCTTTGTGCTGAAGGAAATGTGTTGTGTACAGAAGTACAATGTGCTGCAGTTCAGCATGTGCTGTGCTGTGTATGTTTCTCTGTGTGTAACTGAATCCCCTCTGTTCCCATATGTGTTCCTCTGTCCTTCCTCGATGCTCATCTGTTCCCCCTGTGTTCCTCTGTTCCCCGCTATGCTCCTCTGTTCCCATCTGATCCTACTGTTCTATGTTCTTCTCTTCTCCCCTCTATGATCCTCGTTTACCATCTGTGGTTCTCCATTTCCCTATATTTGTATGTGCTCTATGCGCACCACTCTGATCATCTAGGAAACTCTACAGTCATCTAATGATACTGTATCCATCTCTGTCATCTTCTGTTATCATCTAGGAAACTCTACAGTCATCTAATGATACTGTATCCATCTCTGTCATCTTCTATTATCAAATGTGACCACGTACGATTACATGAATCTCATAGTTACAGAAAATAGAACATACTTGGGTTATTGTTAGTTATTCGCTGGTGCGCTCGCGCGCTGTTTGTAAATTCTCAAGCCATCCAGCAGATGGTGTCTTAGATCTGTTTTTTCTAGCCGGAAGGCCGATTCTAGGATGTAAATACTGGCCTCCGTCGGCATAGTTTCTGTATCTAAACAAGCTAATATTTACATCTCGTATCGTTTTATCCATCTACACTCACACTAGCAACCCTTCTCTCACCTGTCTACACTCACACTAGCAACCCCTCTCTCACCTGTCTACACTTACAACATCAATCCTTCTCTCACCTTTCTATACTCACACTAGCAACCCTTCTCTCACCTGTCTACACTCACAACATCAACCCTTCTCTCACCTGTCTACACTCACACCAGCAACCCCTCTCTCACCTGTCTACCCTTACACTAGCAACCCTTCTCTCACCTTTCTATACTTAACCGAATGAGACTTGCTTAGCACATGAAATAAATGACGCCTCTACGTAACCGTAACCGTGAACGGAATTAATTAAATTTGACGTTATTGTCACCAAATATCCTAACCTTTAATGCAGCGCTGTCCAGCGCTGCCACGCAGCGCCATATCGCCCATGAAATGCATCATTGGTGCCATATTTTACTTCGCCGGCTATAACGCTTAGAATTTCAAGAAAATATATTATTTCTCAATAACAGTATGTTTCAGTGTTTTCATAATCACATTTTTTTGTTTTAAATCAAAAGTTTACTAAGTGTTACGTTTTTGTGAACAGAACGGAGCTGGCCGGATTCGAACCTACGATCTTCGGAACGCAAGGCAAGGACTTAACCACTACGCCATGACTGTCTAGTCTTCCGCATATTCATAGAAGACGGAAGGCTAAACAGAGAGACAAAGGCTAGAGTGCAAATAACAAATGCTGTAGCCTACCAGCTAGCCCCATTCTTAAGGCACCCAAATATCTCACTGACAGCAAAACGGCAGATGATCAACAGCATTTTTAAAACATGCTTTGTGTTACCAGAGCCAAACATGGACAATGAGCAAAACACAGTAACAAAAAATAACTACATGTGAAATGAGGTGCCAACGAAATGTTACCAACAACACCAGAAAAGACAGTCACCAACATGAGCATAAAAAAGAAAGGTGTCGCAGAACCTTGTTTGAGTTACATTGAGAAACAAAGAATGAAGTGGTTTGATCACTTAATAAGATTGCATCCAAACTCTACAGTATACAGAGTCTTCTACAACAGAACATCGGGAAAGAAGGCAAGAGGAAGACCACGGAAAAGATGGTTAGATGGCGTAGCAGAATCCTGTGAAAGAGCAAAGATAACAATCACACAAGCCACCAGAACAGAGCAAGACAAAACAGAAAACCACTACACTGGGCAACAACCCGGTAGCAGTGTGACGACACAAGAAGAAGATTTAATTATTTATTTTGCATTACTTACGTAATACTGTATATACCTGTCTTTGTCCGTTCAGCCCATTTACTCAGTATTACCGCAACGTCCCCTCGGTTTTCTCCAGATCTGATCTAAATCGGTCCAACCACCTCAGATATGTAGGTTTCCATACATCGTCTTATTTCTTCTTGAGAAATAACAGGCCAAGAACATCCGAACCAACTGGTCTAGGCAAATATAATAAAATGTGCAGCCAATTAAAACCCGCGTTAACAAAAAGGACCAGGTATTCACAATACGTGATATGTGCCCACTATTCACTAACATAAATTATATCTACTTTTAGCAACACGTCATCTAAGTACAATATTCATGTAGAACGGACATATGTACGGTGCCCTGATGTAAACGTCTAGGACCAAGCATTCTGGTAAGACCAACCAGGTAATACTGTGACCTGCTTACGTTGATGTTAGAGGGAGGAAATGACACAAGAATTCAGAGTGGGTGTTTAAGCGATGATAAGATAGGTCTTATAGTCGCCGGCACTTGGCTTTGATAAGATAGTTCTTATAGTCGCCGGCACTTGACTTTGATAAGAAAGTTCTTATAGTCGCCGGCACTTGACTTTGATAAGATAGGTCTTATAGTCGCCGGCACTTGACTTTGATAAGAAAGTTCATATAGCCGCCGGCACTTGACTTTGATAAGAAAGTTCTTATAGTCGTCGGCACTTGACTTTGATAAGAAAGTTCATATAGCCGCCGGCACTTGACTTTGATAAGAAAGTTCTTATAGTCGTCGGCACTTGACTTTGATAAGAAAGTTCTTATAGTCGTCGGCACTTGACTTTGATAAGAAAGTTCTTATAGTCGCCGGTACTTGACTTTGATAAGAAAGTTCTTATAGTCGCCGGTACCTTTAAATGTTGCTCATCTAGTGTTATTAATCTAATACTAGTCTCAACGTCCTGTTATGCTACTACCAAAACTCGTTAGTTTTTTTTCTCTCTATTTTTTAATTGGGTCCTACTCGGAAGTCATTTGAAGGAAAGCTGACCGTAATATGTTTAAGTAAGTTTTATTGGTGCCATTAAAAATTAAAACTTAAATTCCTATAAAAATATCTTCACCACTTTCTGGGACTCTCGGCGGTTCTACGGTTTCCCAGTACTGCGACTGAGGTCTTCCCGTGTAAGAAAGAGATCATAGCACACATGTTACTCACCGAAGTGCAATGATCATGGTCAAAAAGCCGAGAATCGATCTCGTTAGTAGATCACTTCTTGAATTAATACTCACTTTGCCAGACTGCAGCGTTGTAACCTGCTTCCAGAACCAAAAGGTGGAGATATTTAAGGGTCTTTTTCAGCACAGTATAACTGACTCAGACGCTGATCTTAATCACTGCTTTACAGAGTCAATTAGAAATTATTGACTTGATCTTCGCATCGCCTTACTGTTTAAATTAATGTCTTTAAAACGTAGACCTCACTTAAATTTACTTAGCCTTCCAGATTTGAGAAGCATGTCGGGAGATAACTCTTATTTACGATAACTAAAAATGAAGTTGGTAGTTCTCTCCCTTGAAAACAATGGTGAAACACTAATTTCGCGGAAGGTGAGCAACACGCATGTCGTCATTTAACGTGCGCTACAGGTTACCATGGCAACTAACTATAATAGAAATCCAATGTACTATCCAGTAATTGGGGGTGAAAGCTGCACGAACGAACACGACGCTACTTATCCAATCAAATTGGAAAAACGTATTAGAATCGAGATAGTTAAATCAACCAAATTATACCACAAAGACGCCTAGCCCCTTTCAGCTCTATAAAAGTCTCAGCGTATGAACATATGCTGCATAATAGCAAACGTAGATGATTGGCTGGCGGAAAAGCCAAAGGTTCTCCAGATTTACGGTGTTCGTGGCACCGAATCGAAGGGTTACAATGTCCATGGCACCGAGCCGAAGAGCTGAAAGCTCAAGTGCTTCTGGATCGGGAAAAAAATACATATTCAAAATGTCACATATTCAAAATGTCACATATTCAAAATGTCACATATTCAAAATGTCACATATTCAAAATGTGGCTAGAATCACTACACATCCATATCCAAATAGGAAGCTAAAGCACATTTTAATATTAGAGATTTTGTTAATGATATTTCTGCAAGTTCTTGGTTATCAATAAGACAATAAACAAGGATTTAGGGACTTCGGAAAAAGCTAATTATTTTCATCTTCTTCTTCGTATCTCTAATCATGTTTTGACTTACATCGTCAGGATAAGTAGAGGTTGCTAGAACTAGTTTTGTTTGTATGCGCTTCATAAATAGTGTTTGACACCACTTCCGCTATCTATTTGGTCTACTTTTTCCGTGGATGTTATTTTGCTTTGTATCCGCTGTATCTGAGTAACATTTCTCTTTGAGGCACACTGTCTGTTGGTGATCTGCGTATGTTGCCAAACCAGTTAATTTGTTGTTTCCAGTACTGATGTTGTATCCACTTTTTTCTGATGTCTTCATGTTTAAACTGATCACTTCTTGATACTCCTAACATTTTGCGTAAACACTTCCTCTCTGTCGTGACACGTTTTATTCTATCATGTGACGTCAGCGTCCAGGTAGAATAATGATAGCATAATCCAATTATCAGACACTAAACTCGAAGTACAAACCTTATTTCTCTCGCCGCCTTAGCCCTTATATGAGCCTTTTTTTAACCATAACCAGCTATCTCTCCAGAAAAAGAACTTCATTTTGTCGTGTCTTACAAACAGCGTCGACTACACGACATAGAAAATCAGCGGATTGTTGCTGGAGTTACGGAGTTTATAATTAGTGTAATACGCTTGGCAGGTGTCGCACCATTTCTGCGAAGAGTGACAGAGACAGGCGGGATAACAGTGCAATATTGTAAATCCTTCACCACCAGATCCTTCACCGTCAGATCATTTTAAGTTCAAGGTACATGTTTTTAAAAAAAATACAAGCACTCGTGGAAGAAAGTAACCAACAGCAAACACCCACAAGACCCTGTCAGTATATTCACAAGACCCTGTCAGTATATTCACAAGACCCTGTCAGTATATTCACAAGACCCTGTCAGTATATTCACAAGACCCTGTCAGTATATTCACAAGACCCTGTCAGTATATTCACAAGACCCTGTCAGTATATTCACAAGACCCTGTCAGTATATTCAATAGAAAATAGCACACAACATTCTTCCGACTCAGAACAGTACACTGCAGGCAGAACAGTACACTGCAGGCAGAACAGTATACTGCAGACAGAACAGTACACTGCAGGCAGAACAGTACACTGCAGACAGAACAGTACACTGCAAACAGAACAGTACACTGCAGACAGAACAGTACACTGCAGACAGAACAGTACACTGCAGACAGAACAGTACACTGCAGACAGAACAGTACACTGCAGGCAGAACAGTACACTGCAGGCAGAACAGTACACTGCAGACAGAACAGTACACTGCAGACAGAACAGTACACTGCAGACAGAACAGTACACTGCAGACAGAACAGTACACTGCAGGCAGAACAGTACACTGCAGACAGAACAGTACACTGCAGACAGAACAGTACACTGCAGGCAGAACAGTACACTGCAGGCAGAACAGTACACTGCAGGCAGAACAGTACACTGCAGGCAGAACAGTACACTGCAGGCAGAACAGTACATTGCAGGCAGAACAGTACACTGCAGGCAGAACAGTACACTGCAGACAGAACAGTACACTGCAGACAGAACAGTACACTGCAGGCAGAACAGTACACTGCAGGCAGAACAGTACACTGCAGACAGAACAGTACACTGCAGACAGAACAGTACACTGCAGGCAGAACAGTACACTGCAGACAGAACAGTACACTGCAGGCAGAACAGTACACTGCAGGCAGAACAGTACACTGCAGACAGAACAGTACACTGCAGGCAGAACAGTACACTGCAGACAGAACAGTACACTACAGACAGAACAGTACACTGCAGACAGAACAGTACACTGCAGGCAGAACAGTACACTGCAGGCAGAACGAACCATCAAATGAAGATAATAAATCCTGTTCAGACTGCACGGTGTGTTTCATAGTAGCAACAATTTCACAGTCTAGATTGAATGTATGAAACCGTGCTACATAGTAGCAACAATTTCACAGTCTAGATTGAATTTATGAAACCGTGCTACATAGCAACAATTTCACAGTCTAGATTGAATGTATGAAACCGATGAAAAAGTAGAAGGAGAAGAAGATCTATTTCAGTAGAAGAAGTTTTAGAAGACATACTTCTAGCACTCGATGTTATCATAATTAGTCCCTGTTATCACTCCCCCTTCCCCAAGTGCACATAAGACCGAGATAAAGCATATCTACTCCCCCTTCCCCAAGTGCACATAAGACCGAGATAAAACATATATACTCCCCCTTCCCCACGTGCACCTAAGATAGATACAACATTTCCTCTCAATAACGTTTTGTTTTGTCTCTGTTTCTGTAGCTGTTAGACATTTTACAACGTGGTAGTCCCGGCCCACAGCCTACCACTTCTAGTTGTCTTTGCGACACACAAGAGTGGACTCTGGTTCTATTCTTTGCTACCTCGGAAACCGTACGTTTAACTTAACTACTAGTTCTTTGCTACCTCGGAAACCGTACGTTTAACTTAACTACTAGTTCCTTGCTACCTCGGAAACCGTACGTTTAACTTAACTACTGGTTCCTTACTACCTCGGAAACCGTGCGTTAACTTAACTACTGGTTCCTTACTACCTCGGAAACCGTGCGTTAACTTAACTACTGGTTCCTTGCTACCTCGGAAACAGTACGTTTAACTTAACTACTAGTTCCTTGCTACCTCGGAAACAGTACGTTTAACTTAACAACTGGTTCCTTGCTACCTCGGAAACCGTACGTTTAACTTAACAACTGGTTCCTTGCTACCTCGGAAACCGTACGTTTAACTTAACTACTGGTTCCTTGCTACCTCGGAAACCGTACGTTTAACTTTACTACTGGTTCCTTGCTACCTCGGAAACCGTGCGTTTAACTTAACAACTGGTTCCTTGCTACCTCGGAAACCGTGCGTTAACTTAACTACTGGTTCCTTGCTACCTCGGAAACCGTGCGTTTAACTTTACTACTGGTTCCTTGCTACCTCGGAAACCGTGCGTTTAACTTAACTACTGGTTCCTTGCTACCTCGGAAACCGTACGTTTAACTTAACTACTGGTCCAAGATAATATCCACGGCACTAAACTCCACCTTGTACAAAGCGCATACAGAGGCTCGCTCCAGGTGCCTCTTTTTTCGACCCGACGCCGACAGTCAAAATAGGGATAGAGAATAGCTAGACTATATAACACATCATAGATACTGTATTGATTGATTGATTGATTTATCGATTGATTTATTGATTGATTTATTGAGCTGCTGGATTCTCGTTCCAAAGTACTCAGTTTGTTTCCCGCATGGAGCGATGGGAACTTTTCAGAGATCTATGATCTGAATGTATGAGAGATCGAGTTCATAGTCCTATCGGAGATGGGCGATAAACCGGTGATACCGTGTTCGAGTTAAGCACGTAAAAATCACTTGGCGCAGTTGAAAATCACTTGGCGCAGTTGAAAATCACTTGGCGCAGTTGACAATCACTTGACGCAGTTAAAAATCACTTGGCGCAGTTGAAAATCACTTGGCGCAGTTAAAAATCACTTGGCGCAGTTGAAAATCACTTGGCGCAGGAGTTGAAAATCACTTGGCGCAGTTGAAAATCACTTGGCGCAGTTGAAAATCACTTGGTGCAGGAGTTGAAAATCACTTGGCGCAGTTGAAAATCAATAAGAGTAAGTTACAAAATTGCTGCCGGGGCAAAATTCATTCAAATAAAACGATACATTTCCACCATGTTCAAAACTGGCACCAGGAACTCTCGTCGTTGCTACGAGGTTCGTGTACTGCCGTTGAGATCTTCCTGTATAAGAAAGTGATCAGAGCACACATGGTTATTCACTAAAGGGAAATGATCATGTTCCTATCATTGAATCAATCAATGACTCAATAAATGAATCAATCAATGACCCAATCAATGAATCAATCAACGAATGAGTGAATGAATGAGTGAATGAATGAATCAATCAATGAATCAATCAATCAATGAATCAATCAATGAATGAATCAATGAATCAATCAATGAATGAATCAATGAATCAATCAATGAATCAATCAATGAATCAATCAATGAATCAATCAATGAATCAATCAATGAATCAATCAATCAATCAATCAATGAATCAATCAATGAATGAATCAATGAATCAATCAATGAATCAATCAATGAATCAATGAATCAATCAATGAATCAATCAATGAATCAATCAATGAATCAATCAATGAATGAATCAATGAATCAATCAATGAATGAATCAATGAATGAATCAATGAATCAATCAATGAATGAATCAATGAATCAATCAATGAATCAATCAATGAATCAATCAATGAATCAATCAAGGAATCAATCAATAAATCAATGAATGAATCAATGAATGAATCAATGAATGAATCAATGAATCAATCAATGAATCAATCAATGAATCAATCAATGAATCAATCAATGAATCAATCAATGAATCAACGACAGATAATGTGATGAGACAGCAAATCATGCCACTCATACTTGCATAACTAGATACACGACATACAATAGAATGATAGATCTATCATGGCGCAAGGAAATGGCATTAAATGGCACCTTGAGTTAGATGGAAGCACGCACAGGCGACAGAAAATAAATTGGCGAATCTGACGTGCCTGAATTAGAGTTGTTGAAAGACCAAGGTATTAATTATTGAAATCAACACTGTCGTCTACCCAAGCAAGTAAATGGGAGGGAAGACTCCATAGTTACGCCCAAGGACGACACATTCTCTCTAACATGATGTCAGCAATTATTCTAATTGTTGCGTTGCAATTTCAGGCAGCTAAATGGTTGAGAAATGATAGTTTGATCATTTCATGAGTTGCAAATAGATTGATGATGCATGTAGTAAATATATATATATGTACATAAGATAGACAAGTGGTTGGATAGACGGATGGATGATAGATAGGCAGGAAGGTAGGTAGGTAGGTAGGTAGGTTGGTAGGTTGGTAGGTAGGTAGTATGTAGGTAAGTTATCATTTTTATTTTTATTATGAATTTGTTCCGGGCAGCCGCTTTTCATACTTCTTCTTTCGAGTTGTGAGCTATCTTGGGTTCTTTTACGCGCTATAATTGTACACGTGACATATGTTTTATCATCTGTCTCTCGCCCGTGTCTTGCCAGGGGTCTCAAGGGGAGCAATGAATAGTACCACTGCGACCTACATGACATATTGTAAGAGGCGACTGAGGTAGGGCCTAGGGAAATTACCCTAGTAAATAAAAATCGTCGCAGAAATCTGACCTAATTGTGATCGCATAACTGGCACAACGTACAGTCGCTCTTAGGCTCGGATCACATACAAATCACAAAAAGTAGTTAACAAATGGTCGATATGGAGCGTTCGAAGGAAAAGAAGAAGAATCGTCCGTCTCCGATGTGACTAGGAACTTGACCTCACCTACACTGAGATCATTATCGGTCTATTCGTCTTTCTGCCTCTCTGCTTTATCTGTATAGTCAAGTCTATTGTTGTTATATTCAGCACTAGTAGATTCTGCTCATGAAATATCATCATTAAATACGATATGAACTACTAGTAGATTCTGCTCATGAAATATCATCATTAAATACGATATGAACTACTAGTAGATTCTGCTCATGAAATATCATCATTAAATACGATATGAACTACTAGTAGATTCTGCTCATGAAATATCATCATTAAATACGATATGAACTACTAGTACAACATCAAGTTGAAAATCAATATTTCTCTACGTTGAAGCCAGCATCAAACAAGATCTGTTGATGTCTTCGCTACAGCATTAACCTGTCATCTCAGGTAATCGAGGTGAAACTACCTTGTTAACTAAGATAGCAGGTTTCTCTAATGGCTTATCTAATTTCATTGCTAATATAAGACACGAGTAAATTACCAGCCATTTTCTGGAGTTGCTAGGGAAACGTGTACGATTTCCGGATTTTTTCAATGTTGGAGATGGGGAGGTTAGGAAGACATAAGGATGTTGTTGGTTTTGAATGTTGGAGATGATGAAGACAGGAAGACATACATAAGTTGTTGGTGTTGAATGTTGGAGATCATGAAGACAGGAAGACATACATAAGCTGTTGTAGGAGAATGTTGGAGATGATGAAGACAGGAAGACATACATAAGTTGTTGGTGTTGAATGTTGGAGATGATGAAGACAGGAAGACTTACATAAGCTGTTGTAGGAGAATGTTGGAGATGATGAAGACAGGAAGACATACATAAGTTGTTGTAGGAGAATGTTGGAGATGATGAAGACAAGAAGACATACATAAGTTGTTGGTGTTGAATGTTGGAGATGATGAAGACAGGAAGACATACATAAGTTGTTGTAGGAGAATGTTGGAGATAATGAAGACAGGAAGACATACATAAGTTGTTGTAGGAGAATGTTGGAGATGATGAAGACAGGAAGACATACATAAGTTGTTGTAGGAGAATGTTGGAGATGATGAAGACAGGAAGACATACATAAGTTGTTGTAGGAGAATGTTGGAGATGATGAAGACAGGAAGACATACATAAGTTGTTGTAGGAGAATGTTGGAGATGATGAAGACAGGAAGACATAGGGATGTTGTTGGTGTTGAATGTTGGAGATAGAGAGGACAGGAAGACATACAGAGGGTGTAGGTATAGAGTGTTTTCTTTAGATGTGGAAGACAGAAAGACATACATATGGTGTGTGAGGTGTATTCGTGTTGATTCATTATTTTCCCTCTCTTTTGTGTCTTTCTTCCTCTTGGTATTTCCTCTTTTGTATCTTCCTCCTCTTTTCTCCTCTTTGTACTTCCTCTCTTTGTATTCCTCCTTTTTGTATTCTCCTCTCTTTGAATCTTCTCCTCTTATACCTTCCTACTTTTGTATCTTCCTCCTCTTGGTATCGTCATCCTCTTGAATCTTCTCATCTTCTACCTTCCTCCTCTTGGTACTTCCTTTTGGTACCTTCCTTCTTTATCTTCCTCTTTTGATATCCTTCCTCTTTGATACCTTCCTCTTTTGATACCTTCCTTTTTGATACCTTCCTCTTTTGATACCTTCCTCTTTTGATACCTTCCTCTTTTGATACCTTCCTCTTTTGATACCTTCCTCTTTTGATACCTTCCTCTTTTGATACCTTCCTCTTTTGATACCTTCCTCTTTTGATACCTTCCTCTTTTGATACCTTCCTCTTTTGATACCTTCCTCTTTGATACCTTCTCTTTTGATATCTTCCTCTTTTGATACCTCTCCTTTTTGATATTTCCCTCTGACCTTTTAGTGCTTTCCTCCTTTTGATACCTCCTCTTTTATATTTCCTCCTTTTGGTGCTTTCCTCCTTTGATACCTCCTCTTTTTATATTTCCTCCTTTTGGTGCTTTCCTCCTTTTAACACCTCTTTTATATTTCCCCTCCTTTTGGTGCTTTCCTCCTTTTGATACCTCTCTTCAATTTGCATCTCCCCCCTCATCTGCCTTTCTTCTCTCCGTATCTAGCGCCGTGCCGTGCTATGATGCAGAGAGGCGGCCACATCAGGCGGCACCGTAAGAGGGGCGACATAAGCAATCAAAACACAATTACAAGTGAAGGTTATTTTAAGGAAAACCATTTGAGGGGCGGCATTTCGAAGACTTGCATCATGCTGAGAACATATACCGCACGGCCCTGTCCGTATCAACTACATACAGGGTGTTGAAGATTAAAGCAGCCCCATTGACAAATCGAAAGTTGCCAGATAATCTAACGCGCTATGTTTATGTACTATTTAAACCGGTTCTGACTAGCTCGTTTTACGTCACATTTGTTCATCGCCCCTTCCCGCACTACAATTACATACCGTCACATAACCTTGACCTATACTACGTCATAACTGAACCTTCTCATTTTCATACATATATGCCAGATTGACTCCATTTACAGGCTGCTATTATCTTGAACACCCTGTATTTCCCTTATACACATATGGTAGGTAAGCACGTCTGTCTACAGGAAACTGCTTCATATGTTTTGCTCTGTATGACCAGTACGATATCAAACCAGATACACCTGCACGTGGCTGTAACCTAATTTCAGGTACTCAGGTTGAGTGCATTTCTAGCCTGTACGTGAGATTGAATCTGTCTAATTGTAAGAAGCAAAGTTTTAGAAATGAACTTGTTGGTCGTCTTCAGGGGAAGGTAACTGTTGGTCGTCTCCAGGAGAAGGTAACTGCTGGTCGTCTCAAGGGAAAGGTAACTGTTGGTAGTCTCAAGGGTAGATAACTGCTATAATATTATTGTATTTGGCGAGCAAACAGTATTTCCTGATGTGGATATCCTCCACGTCAGCGCTGTCCAACGTTTTTTTTTAAATATTGGGGCGCATATGACTGATGGTTATAGAGGCGCGGACGCCATGTGACATATACTATACTACACTGTGTTGAAGATAAAAGTAGCCCCATTGACAAATCAAAAGTTTCTAGGTACACATTGCGTTTTGTCTATTTACCATTTAAACCGGTTCTAACTAGCTATTCCTTTTGTCAAATTTGTTCATCGCCCCTTCCCGCACCAAAATTACACACAATCACAACAAGACTCGCTCACATGAGCTATGAAACAAGACTCGCTCACATGAGCTATGAAACAAGACTCGGTCACATGAGCTATGAAACAAGACTCGCTCACATGAGCTATGAAACAAGACTCGCTCACATGAGCTATGAAACAAGACTCGGTCACATGAGCTATCAAACAAGACTCGCTCACATGAGCTATGAAACAAGACTCGCTCACATGAGCTATGAAACAATGAAAATCGTGGCATATCCTTTACAGGACGTAGCCATCAACCACATTAAACGAGTCGTTGATTTTCTAGTCACCACTTATACGTTCAGTAGTTTGCCGTTGCTTTCTAAATGGTGAGGTCTATTTTTACCTTTCACAAAATCCCACGGAAACGAATTTGCTTCCAAATTTGCTCACTGCGGAGTTTGAGCCAGGTACGCTTGGGTTGTGATCGAGCTCACTAGCGCTTAAGCTACAGACGCCCACACTTGATCTATACTACGTCATAAGTGAACCTTCTCCTTTTATACTACGTCATAAGTGAACCTTCTCCTTTTCATAAACATATGCCAGATTGGCTTCTTTGACAAGGCTACTTTTATCTTGAACATCCTGTATTATTACTACTAATAACAATAGTAATATTAATATAGCTAAGATGACAACGCCGTCTCCAGTGAAGAAAACAAAAACTAAATGGTTGGTTTAAGGGGCAGTAAACTGGTTACAAAATAAACCATGATTGCTCAAGTGAGAAGATTGAGTTCGTGGGAGTGCTGGAACAAAAATTGACCACAAAATAATTTGCTTTCTGAAAAACTGATTAATCTTAAAGCTGACGGAGTAAAATAGGGTGCCGTGAATGTATGACACGGGCGCCATGGCGGCCACTGGCACCGCTTTGAACAGAACTGCTCCATGTGTATAGAACAAACTACTATAGCAAAGGTTAACCATTGTGTCGATATTGTTATAGTTTAAGAACCGTTATCATAACATCCAGGGCATACCCAGAGATTCAAATTCTGATTCAGCAGGATATGTCTTTTTCTTTTCTTTCTTCTTTTTATCGTCCCACTGTTACCAGGTTGTTGCCCAGTGTCGTCACACAGTTACCGGGTTTTTGCCCAGTATCGTCACACTGTTACCGGGTTGTTGCCCAGTGTCGTCACAGTTACCGGGTTGTTGCCCAGTGTCGTCACACAGTTACCGGGTTGTTGCCCAGTGTCGATACACAGTTACCGGGCTGTTGCCCAGTGTCGTCACACTGTTACCGGGTTGTTGCCCAGTGTCGTCACACAGTTACCGGGTTGTTGCCCAGTGTCGGGGTTTTCTGTTTTTGTCTTACGCTGCTCTAGTGGCTTGGGTGTCATCTATCCATCTGTTTCGTGGTCTTTCTCTCGCCTTCTGTCCTGTTGTTCTCTCCGAAGACTTATGTCCACCTTCTGTTCTGGTGTTCTCTCCGAAGACTATGTCCAACTTTCTGTCCTGGTGTTCTCTCCGAAGACTTATGTCCAACCTTCTGTCCTGGTGTTCTCTCCGAAGACTATGTCCAACCTTCTGTCCTGGTGTTCTCTCCGAAGACTATGTCCAACCTTCTGTCCTGGTCTTCTCTCCGAAGACTATGTTCAACCTTCTGTCCTGGTGTTCTCTCCGAAGACTATGTCCAACCTTCTGTCCTGGTGTTCTCTCCGAAGACTATGTTCAACCTTCTGTCCTGGTCTTCTCTCCGAAGACTATGCCCAACCTTCTGTCCTGGTGTTCTCTCCGAGACTATGTCCAACCTTCTGTCCTGGTGTTCTCTCCGAGACTATGTCCAACCTTCTGTCCTGGTGTTCTCTCCGAAGACTATGTTCAACCTTCTGTCCTGGTCTTCTCTCCGAAGACTATGCCCAACCTTCTGTCCTGGTGTTCTCTCCGAGACTATGTCCAACCTTCTGTCCTGGTGTTCTCTCCGAAGACTATGTCCAACCTTCTGTCCTGGTGTTCTCTCCGAGACTATGTTCAACCTTCTGTCCTGGTGTTCTCTCCGAGACTATGTTCAACCTTCTGTCCTGGTCTTCTCTCCGAAGACTATGCCCAACCTTCTGTCCTGGTGTTCTCTCCGAGACTATGTCCAACCTTTAGCTTTTGTGCAACGATTGCTGATTTCGCTATCGATACTTCCATCTACTGTGAAAATTGCTCCTAAGTATTTGACCTCAATTGTTTGTTTTATGTCTACGTTCTGGAGTTTTATTGTAAGGCTTTCTGGTTGTCTACTTATTGCCATTGTCTCTGTCTTTATTATATTTATTTTCATGTTGTACTCCTCACCCTTGATGTTAACTAAGTTCAAATGGTTCTGGAGAGATTCTTCATTTTCTGCAATCAGTACTTGGTTATCTGCAAATAAAAGTTCTGAAATATTATTTCCTTTCTCTATTCCTGCTTCTCTACTTATGTTGTCTAGTTATGTTGGTAGTTGACTCTTACTGCGTCTCTACTTATGTTGTCTAGTTATGTTGGTAGTTGACTCTTACTGCGTCTCTACTTATGTTGTCTAGTTATGTTGGTAGTTGACTCTTACTGCGTCTCTACTTATGTTGTCTAGTTATGTTGGTAGTTGACTCTTACTGCGTCTCTACTTATGTTGTCTAGTTATGTTGGTAGTTGACTCTTACTGCGTCTCTACTTATGTTGTCTAGTTATGTTGGTAGTTGACTCTTACTGCGTCTCTACTTATGTTGTCTAGTTATGTTGGTAGTTGACTCTTACTGTTTCTCTACTTATGTTGTCTAGTTATGTTGGTAGTTGACTCTTACTGTTTCTCTACTTATGTTGTCTAGTTATGTTGGTACTTCTGTTCGGAAATGGAAAAGAGCAGATTTGAATAAACTGTTTTATCAAAAGACATTTTTCAGGGAGAAGCACTTGTTCACCCCCTCTCTTCCTACCTCCACCCTCTTACCTTAACGTATAGACACCCATGGTCTCAGTTTCAAGAGCTATTACTCCCTATACAAAAGAAATAAACATACTGATAGTATCAAGAAAATGCCAGTGATATACTGTAGCAATCCGTCTATGAGGCGGAGACTGTACCCCATGCTATCTCATATAACATTCTGCTCTGTTTGATCATAACTTTGTTGCATATGTTGTTGTGAAATGTACCTGGTTATTTGATGATGAAGCATTGCACGTCTGTACAGGTACATCATTCTGTGAACCCAGCCATATGTTACATGCAACTGACAGACGATACAAGTGATGATGTTGTTATTGTTTATATCGATAGACCTGTACATCGCGGTGAGAAGTGAAAAGGTTGGGGTTTCTTAGCTAGCATGCATGGTCGAGTTTGTTGCAGAGCAAAGAGAAGCATACAGGACAACTACTTCCAGTATGAGAATGGAGATTGAGTCCATTACTGTTGCCCTTCATTGGCTCTCTGGGACTCCTTTTAATTTGGCAGTTGTTGTCTCTGACTCTCAGTCGATGATTTGGAAGATCCAGTATGACATGTTGCGGTTATGATTGGATGTCTCCTATAGAGGTTTCCAACCTTCAGAGACTCGCGTGGATCTACTGTCCTGTTCATGCGGGTGTTCACGGCAACGAGATAGCTGATATGCTTTCATCGAAAGCACCGATTGTCGGGGAGTTTAGGATAGATAATGAGGAAGTTCTTCGGTCTTTTGGCGACCTACAGTTGGATGAGGACATTAAAATTGATGTTGTGACAATCTAGTGGTTATGTTCTTCGGTCTCTTGGCGACCTACAGTTGGATGAGGACACTAAAATTGACGTTTAATCAATCCAGCAATTTAAGGAGTTTGGTGACCTACAGTTGGATTAGGACATTAAAATTGATGTTGTGACAATGTTGTGTCTTGGCAAACTGTTATAATGGGAAGGGGTCTTTACAAAGTTTATGTCGTGCAAAGGGGACGGTGGGCTGAAAAAGTTTGGGAATCTATGCTTTAAACATACAATCATAAATTGATTGTTCTGATTGAATCAATCAATATCAGCACATATACAAGCACACACACACACTACTATACATAAAACCATACATATACAAGCACATACACACACACACTACTATACATAAAACCATACATATACAAGCACACACACACACACACTACTATACATAAAACCATACATATACAAGCACACACACATACACACTACTATACATAAAACCATACACACATACACTACTATACATAAAACCATACATATACAAGCACACACACACACACACTACTATACATAAAACCATACACACATACACTACTATACATAAAACCATACATATACAAGCACACACACACACACACTACTATACATAAAACCATACACACACACTACTATACATAAAACCATACATATACAAGCACACACACACACTACTATACATAAAACCATACACACACACTACTATACATAAAACCATACATATACAAGCACACACACACACACACTACTATACATAAAACCATACACACACACTACTATACATAAAACCATACACACATACACTACTATACATAAAACCATACATATACAAGCACACACACACACACACTACTATACATAAAACCATACACACACACTACTATACATAAAACCATACATATACAAGCACACACACACACACTACTATACATAAAACCATACACACACACTACTATACATACAACCATACATATACAAGCACACACACACACACACTACTATACATAAAACCATACACACACACTACTATACATAAAACCATACATATACAAGCACACACACACACTACTATACATAAAACCATACACACACACTACTATACATAAAACCATACATATACAAGCACACACACACACACTACTATACATAAAACCATACACACACACTACTATACATAAAACCATACATATACAAGCACACACACACTACTATACATAAAACCATACACACACACTACTATACATAAAACCATACATATACTATGAGATGTGATGTCAGAGACTGATCATCTATATATATTCCAGGAATGATTGAAGTCGATTTTGTTTTCTTAACAACACAACACGCTTCTATGCATCCCATTTGTTTAATGTGTACGAAAATAGATATTTAAAGTGCTGACTTGGAAAACTATACATTTCTATGCAGTTAATGTATGTCCGAGTCTTTTGATGTCTGTCTGTGTGTCTTTTACTGTCTGTCTGTCTGTCTTTTAATGTATGCATGTATTGTTTGATGTCTGTCTGTGATGTGTGTTGTATGATTGTGTTTTTGTTGTCTGTGCTGTGCTGTTTAATGTATATATATATATGTCGTTTAATGTATGCGCTGTTTAATGTCTATCTGTATGCGCTGTTTGATGTCTATCTGTGTGTGTTGTTTGATGTCTATCTGTGTGTGTTGTTTGATGTCTATCTGTGTGTGTTGTTTGATGTCTATCTGTGTGTGTTGTTTGATGTCTATCTGTGTGTGTTGTTTGATGTCTGTCTGTATGTGTTGTTTAATGTCTATCTGTATGCGCTGTTTAATGTCTATCTGTATGTGCTGTTTGATGTCTATCTGTGTGTGTTGTTTGATGTCTATCTGTATGTGCTGTTTGATGTCTATCTGTGTGTGTTGTTTGATGTCTGTCTGTATGTGTTGTTTGATGTCTGTCTGTATGTGTTGTTTGATGTCTGTCTGTATGTGTTGTTTAATGTATATCTGTATGTGTAGTTTAATGTCTATCTGTGTGTGTTGTTTGATGTCTGTCTGTATGTGTAGTTTAATGTCTATCTGTATGTGCTGTTTGATGTCTATCTGTATGTGTAGTTTAATGTCTATCTGTATATATTGTTTGATGTCTGTCTGTATGTGTAGTTTAATGTCTGTCTGTGTGTGTTGTTTGAGGTCTATCTGTATGTGTTGTTTAATGTCTGTCTGTATGTGTAGTTTAATGACTGTCTGTGCTTCATCAAACTAAAACCCATTTCGTCGACTAAAACTATTTACAAATGATTTTCTCTTTCACAGAAGAATGTGTGACAGCCCTTGGTATGCAGTCCTACGAGATATCAGACAAAGCCATCACAGCCAGCTCCTCATATGACAAGACGTCAGTAGGTCCAGAAAATGCCAGGTCAGTGAAGCAGCACATACGACACGTAGTTTGTGAAATAGTAGCTCTCATTGATGTGATATGAGCGAGTCTCAGACACTTTACCCATTCCAATAAGGGAGGCGTTATTCACAGTCGACTGTGAATAACCACTTCGTTCCGATAATTAGGAGTTAAGTTTGGACATGCCAGGCAGTGTTGTCTTCGTGGTAGAGAGAGAAGATATACTAATCAACTTCTCATGGGTACAGTGAGCAAGTAGAATTTGGGATGGCTGCTGCAGCAGATGACAGAGCAGGCATGGGAATGTCCAATGTGCCGTGACGTCGATAGCGTAACATAACATAACATAGTATCCAACAATTGGTGAAGTAGATAGTAACATCACTAGACATTTAGTGACGTAGATAGTAACATCACTAGACATTTGTTGACGTAGATAGTAGCATCACTAGACATTTGGTGACGTAGATAGTAAGATCACTAGACATTTGGTGACGTAGATAGTAAGATACTAGACATTTAGTGACGTAGATAGTAACATCACTAGACATTTGTTGACGTAGATAGTAAGATCACTAGACATTTGGTGACGTAGATAGTAACATCACTAGACATTTGGTGACGTAGATAGTAACATCACTAGACATTTGGTGACGTAGATAGTAACATCACTAGACATTTGGTGACGTAGATAGTAACATCACTAGACATTTGGTGACATAGATAGTAACATCACTAGACATTTGGTGACGTAGATAGTAACATCACTAGACATTTGGTGACGTAGATAGTAAGATCACTAGACATTTGGTGACGTAGATAGTAACATCACTAGACATTTGGTGACGTAGATAGTAACATCACTAGACATTTGGTGACGTAGATAGTAACATCACTAGACATTTGGTGACGTAGATAGTAACATCACTAGACATTTGGTGACGTAGATAGTAAGATCACTAGACATTTGTTGACGTAGATAGTAACATCACTAGACATTTAGTGACGTAGATAGTAACATCACTAGACATTTGTTGACGTAGATAGTAACATCACTAGACATTTGGTGACGTAGATAGTAAGATCACTAGACATTTTGTGACGTAGATAGTAAGATCACTAGACATTTGGTGATGTAGATAGTAACATCACTAGACATTTGGTGACGTAGATAGTAACATCACTAGACATTTGGTGACGTAGATAGTAAGATCACTAGACATTAGGTGACGTAGATAGTAACATCACTAGACATTTGGTGACGTAGATAGTAAGATCACTAGACATTTGGTGACGTAGATAGTAAGATCACTAGACATTTGGTGACGTAGATAGTAAGATACTAGACATTTAGTGACGTAGATAGTAAGATCACTAGACATTTGGTGACGTAGATAGTAAGATACTAGACATTTAGTGACGTAGATAGTAAGATCACTAGACAATTGGTGACGTAGATAGTAAGATCACTAGACAATTGGTGACGTAGATAGTAAGATCACTAGACAATTGGTGACGTAGATAGTAAGATCACTAGACAATTGGTGACGTAGATAGTAAGATCACTAGACATTTGGTGACGTAGATAGTAAGATACTAGACATTTAGTGACGTAGATAGTAAGATCACTAGACAATTGGTGACGTAGATAGTAAGATCACTAGACAATTGGTGACGTAGATAGTAAGATCACTAGACAATTGGTGACGTAGATAGTAAGATCACTAGACAATTGGTGACGTAGATAGTAAGATACTAGACATTTAGTGACGTAGATAGTAACATCACTAGACAATTGGTGACGTAGATAGTAACATCACTAGACATTTGGTGACGTAGATAGTAAGATCACTAGACATTTGGTGACGTAGATAGTAAGATCACTAGACATTTGGTGACGTAGATAGTAACATCACTAGACATTTGGTGACGTAGATAGTAACATCACTAGACATTTGGTGACGTAGATAGTAACATCACTAGACATTTGGTGACGTAGATAGTAAGATCACTAGACATTTGGTGACGTAGATAGTAAGATCACTAGACATTTGGTGACGTAGATAGTAACATCACTAGACATTTGGTGACGTAGATAGTAACATCACTAGACAATTGGTGACGTAGATAGTAACATCACTAGACAATTGGTGACGTAGATAGTAAGATCACTAGACATTTGGTGACGTAGATAGTAACATCACTAGACAATTGGTGACGTAGATAGTAACATTGGTGTTTAGCACTCTCTCACAAATGTAAACTGTGTAACGGGAACTCATAGCATGGAACTGAACATTGCTTTGGTATATACTAAATGATGTTGAAAATGAAAATCGTGGCATATCCCAAAGAACGTAGCCATCAACCACAGTAAACGAATCGTTGATTTTTCTAGGCATCACTTATACGTTCAGTAGTTTGCCATTGCTTTCTTAACGGTGAGGTATATGTTTACCTTTTGTAAAAATCCCACGGAAACGAATTTGCTTCAAACTTGCCCACCGTGAGGTTTAAAATGATGTTACTGGTTGATATTTTACTAGTCACTAGCCACTCTGTGGCTAAGTGGTTACTCTCTTTGCCTTGTCAATTAAAATGATGTTACTGGTTGATATTTTACTAGTCACTAGCCACTCTGTGGCTAAGTGGTTACTCTCTTTGCCTTGTCAATTAAAATGATGTTACTGGTTGATATTTTACTAGTCACTAGCCACTCTGTGGCTAAGTGGTTACTCTCTTTGCCTTGTCAATTAAAATGATGTTACTGGTTGATATTTTACTAGTCACTAGCCACTCTGTGGCTAAGTGGTTACTCTCTTTGCCTTGTCAATTAAAATGATGTTACTGGTTGATATTTTACTAGTCACTAGCCACTCTGTGGCTAAGTGGTTACTCTCTTTGCCTTGTCAATTAAAATGATGTTACTGGTTGATATTTTACTAGTCACTAGCCACTCTGTGGCTAAGTGGTTACTCTCTTTGCCTTGTCAATTAAAATGATGTTACTGGTTGATATTTTACTAGTCACTAGCCACTCTGTGGCTAAGTGGTTACTCTCTTTGCCTTGTCAATTAAAATGATGTTACTGGTTGATATTTTACTAGTCACTAGCCACTCTGTGGCTAAGTGGTTACTCTCTTTGCCTTGTCAATTAAAATGATGTTACTGGTTGATATTTTACTAGTCACTAGCCACTCTGTGGCTAAGTGGTTACTCTCTTTGCCTTGTCAATTAAAATGATGTTACTGGTTGATATTTTACTAGTCACTAGCCACTCTGTGGCTAAGTGGTTACTCTCTTTGCCTTGTCAATTAAAATGATGTTACTGGTTGATATTTTACTAGTCACTAGCCACTCTGTGGCTAAGTGGTTACTGTCTTTGCCTTGTCAATTAAAATGATGTTACTGGTTGATATTTTACTAGTCACTAGCCACTCTGTGGCTAAGTGGTTACTCTCTTTGCCTTGTCAATTAAAATGATGTTACTGGTTGATATTTTACTAGTCACTAGCCACTCTGTGGCTAAGTGGTTACTCTCTTTGCCTTGTCAATTAAAATGATGTTACTGGTTGATATTTTACTAGTCACTAGCCACTCTGTGGCTAAGTGGTTACTCTCTTTGCCTTGTCAATTAAAATGATGTTACTGGTTGATATTTTACTAGTCACTAGCCACTCTGTGGCTAAGTGGTTACTCTCTTTGCCTTGTCAATTAAAATGATGTTACTGGTTGATATTTTACTAGTCACTAGCCACTCTGTGGCTAAGTGGTTACTCTCTTTGCCTTGTCAATTAAAATGATGTTACTGGTTGATATTTTACTAGTCACTAGCCACTCTGTGGCTAAGTGGTTACTCTCTTTGCCTTGTCAATTAAAATGATGTTACTGGTTGATATTTTACTAGTCACTAGCCACTCTGTGGTTAAGTGGTTACTCTCTTTGCCTTGTCAATTAAAATGATGTTACTGGTTGATATTTTACTAGTCACTAGCCACTCTGTGGCTAAGTGGTTACTCTCTTTGCCTTGTCAATTAAAATGATGGTACTGGTTGATATTTTACTAGTCACTAGCCACTCTGTGGCTAAGTGGTTACTCTCTTTGCCTTGTGAGTCGAAGGTCTCTGTGGCTAAGTGGTTACTCTCTTTGCCTTGTGAGTCGAAGGTCTCTGTGGCTAAGTGGTTACTCTCTTTGCCTTGTCAATCGAAGGTCTCTGTGACTAAGTGGTTACTCTCTTTGCCTTGTCAATCGAAGGTCTGTGTGGCTAAGTGGTTACTCTCTTTGCCTTGTCAATCGAAGGTCTGTGTGGCTAAGTGGTTACTCTCTTTGCCTTGTCAATCGAAGGTCTGTGTGGCTAAGTGGTTACCTTCTTTGCCTTGTCAATCGAAAGTCGTGGGTTCGAATCCAAACCACACCGTTCTGTTCACGAGTGCAGTTTTTACAAAGACCCTAGGATTGTTGCCGGAGCTACGGAGTTCGTGCTTTGTGCAATACTCTCGGCAGGTGGCGTGCCATTTCTGCGGAGTGGGGCCGAGCCATGTGGGGTAAAATCCGGTGCAGTGAAGTCAATCCTTCGGCTTTAAAACCATTAAAACCCTTTATAGCTTGTTGTGATCAGAACGTTACCCCACTTCCAGTCCTTCGAAATTGCTCTCTCTTATAGCCAGATGTCTCCAACTCTGCAGCCGGCATGCTTAAATCAACAATTACATTCTAAATTCATATGCTCCGTGGTCTTCCTCTTCTCCTCTTTTCCGGGTTGGCTCCTTCCATAATTGTGTTCTCCAACTCTTCGTATCTTTTTATATGTTCTATATATCTCAATTTTCTCATATTTTTATATGTTCTATATATCTCAATTTTCTCATATTTTTATATGTTCTATATATCTCAATTTTCTCATATTTTTATATGTTCTATATATCTCAATTTTCTCATATTTTTATATGTTCTATATATCTCAATTTTCTCATATTTTTATATGTTCTATATATCTCAATTTTCTCATATTTTTATATGTTCTATATATCTCAATTTTCTCATATTTTTATATGTTCTATATATCTCAATTTTCTCATATTTTTATATGTTCTATATATCTCAATTTTCTCATATTTTTATATGTTCTATATATCTCAATTTTCTCTTATTTTTATATGTTCTATATATCTCAATTTTCTCTTATTTTTATATGTTCTATATATCTCAATTTTCTCATATTTTTATATGTTCTATATATCTCAATTTTCTCTTATTTTTAGCGTTTGTCTGCTATGAATTCAGGCGTAGTCTAATATGGAAACGTCGACTAATTTTTGGCGTGAAAATTTACTCTCCTTATTATTAGTATCCCTCAACATTCAGGCATACATTACTCCGACTTCTGAGGTACATGTAATTTAGATACCCAAAATAAAGGATCAGGAAACCTGTAGTCCAACCGCATAACGTGTGCACACCGAACAATTGACCTCTAACCTCGGAATTAGCACGACAATTAGCTACTAGCAATGCGTGTTATCTGCTTCGTTATCCGCGCCCTCATTTTCTCATTAATGGTGTTCTTCTTCTTCTTCTTCTTCACCCCTAGGGAGATATGGGTCCGCAATCAAGGTCTTCCCAGCCCTCATATCCAAAGCTATCTTTTCCAGATCTTTCCACTCTCTCCCCATCTGCTTGCATTCTCTCGCATCCATGTGTTCCTGGGTCTTCCCTTACCTCTATGACCCTGGCGGCTCCATCGAAGGGCCTTTCTCTTCAAATGGTGTTACTACGCTAAATATTGACACTCTACTGCACAATATGAGTATGTCTAACGGCTTATGTTATATTACTGATGTCTAACGGCTTATGTTATATTACTGATGTCTAACGGCTTATGTTATATTACTGATGTCTAACGGCTTATGTTATATTACTGATGTCTAACGGCTTATGTTATATTACTGATGTCTAACAGCTTATGTTATATTACTGATGTCTAACGGCTTATGTTATATTACTGATGTCTAACGGCTTATTTTATATTACTGATGTCTAACAGCTTATGTTATATTACTGATGTCTAACGGCTTATGTTATATTACTGATGTCTAACGGCTTATGTTATATTACTGATGTCTAACGGCTTATGTTATATTACTGATGTCTAACGGCTTATGTTATATTACTGATGTCTAACGGCTTATGTTATATTACTGACTGGGTTTCACCCATGTGTTGCCGGGCTCGTAAGGGAGCAAAGAATAGTAACACTGCGACCTACAAAGCATGTCGTAAGAGACGACTAAGGCAGGGGCATAAGCTACCATATTAAATAAAAAGCATCGCAGAAATCGGATGTTTTGGCCTACTTGTATGCGCAGAACTGGCACAACTTACAATCGCTGTTATGCTCAGATCACATAAAAATCACAAAGATTGGTTTAACAAGGGGTCGATATGGTGCGTTGGAAGAAGAAGAAGCTGAGTTGGTTTAAAATGTGCTCTGCCTCAGGTAACTACTATTCATATTTTCTCTTATTTTGTAATCAGTTTAAAATTTCAACGAATCCATTCTTTCATTCAATCAGATACTTTTCTGTTATATAAACATTGCGTGCAACGACATTTTTAAATCAAAAACGAACATACCAAACGGAAAGGGAGGTAATTGCTTGAACTAAAACCACATTTCCATTAGAGTTATCTTACGTAAGAGAACCCGAGTGCTGATGTAACTCGACCAGGTACCAACGAATCTCCATCTTTTCACATTGACTTCTAAAACAACAATCCACCAGATGTTGGAAGGAACAATCGGCAATGAATGTGTGACCATCTGTGTTGGCTGTGAGGTCAGAATATAGATCTAATAGTATGTTCAGTATGTCTTGTATCAATTTTGTTATTTCTGGCGGTGACTGAGTACGATATAAGAGGCTCAAGTTGCTGCACTGAATTGCTCACTTCTACCGGCTACTGTTAGCATCATGGATGGCTCTATGCTGCCCGTACTCACGGTCAAATAGATTCTCTTTCATATTTAACCGAATTAAGGATATATTGATAGATAGGATCATCATTACACTTTGGTGAGTAGCCATGTGTGCACTGATATCTTTCTTACACAGAGATATCACAGCGGCGGTGCACGAACTCTCAAGGCCACCCCCGATGTAAGTTAGAAGATGATGAAAATATTTGGTAGCAATCTTATTTTTTAATCATTCTAATGAATTTTGTATAGACAGCGTATTTCCAGCCTGTTCTTCTCGATTTTTAAGTAACTGCTAAGAGTTTCATTACGTGTTCAACTTGAACGGGACCTACGTTTAAGTAACTGCTAAGAGTTTCATTACGTGTTCAACTTGAACGGGACCTACGTTTTATCGTCTGTCTCCAATAGGACTAGAAAATCTCATCTCACCTGCACTGAGAACAAGGATCTGTGGACAAATATCCCGATGAGGTTCTGTGCTCTTCTCTTGTTGCAAAGGTACTCGGTTTGTTCCTTCATGGAGCCACTAGTTTGTTCCTTCGTGGAGCCACCAGTTTGTTCCTTCGTGGAGCCACCAGTTTGTTCCTTCGTGGAGCCACCAGTTTGTTCCTTCGTGGAGCCACCAGTTTGTTCCTTCGTGGAGCCACCAGTTTGTTATTTTCACTTAATGTGGGCTTGGATAATTCGTTCACAATATTATATTTGAAAACGCTCATGTCCGTTTGTTCTGAATATATTTGTTAAATGTCAGTGTATCACGACGATATGTTGCATCTGCAAATATGCATCATCACCAATATCTTGCCCTGGGCAGAACATTGTCACCCTAACAGTACTTCGAAATTTCTCTCTCATAGGCCTCTGCAGCCGTCATTCTGAAATCATCAGTTAGATCCTGAATCTATCTTCTCCGTGGTCTTCCTCTTCTCCTCTTTGCTGGGATGTTTCCTTCCATAATGGTCTTCTTCAACCCTTCGTGTCTTTTTATATGTCCAAAATATTTCAATTTTCTCATTCCTATTTGTAGCATCAGCCAGTATTCTTTGATTTTGAGTTCTTTCTGGATAGATCTATTTGTTCTCTTCTCTGCCCATGATATATGGATGACTCTTCTGTAACACTTATATTCAAAAGCACATATATGTTTTCATACTGCCTTGGTAAATATGGATCATCATCATCAGGCGCCGTGCCGGCTGGCGTCGACGATCATGGATCTCCAGAAATCTATGTACCAGAAGTGTGCTGTCATCTCAGATGTTGACGCTTTTCCATGCTATACGTCAGATTTGTCTAAAATTTTCTCTCTGTCTTACTCTGTCTCGTCTCCCTCGATTTTACCAGTTGTTACAATGTGTTCTAAACCTCCCTTCTCATCACATGTCCGAAAAATGATGACTGTCTCTTTCTTATATTGGCAATACGTTTTTCTCTGTGCATTGACCTCATTCAGCACCTCCACATTTGTCATTTTAGCAGTGCGTTGGATTCTCATCATTCTTCTGTAAAATCACATCTCTGGCCTCCAGAGATTTTTCTATCTGTTTGTTTACTATCTATGACTAACATAAATATGCAAGCTTCTACGTAATCTGGATTCTTCTTACATTATCTGTTCCACTTCATAAATATTGAAATTGCGAAGTTTTCATCGGACGAGGTTTCATCTTCTTTGAATTTCTGTCAACACATCTCATTTGCATGCTGTAAATGAAGCAAGACATTCGAAACTGTTCGCTCTCGTCAATATCTTGACATGAATAAATATATCAGTTGGGATGTTTATTTTACCAGTTGTTTTGTTTTTCTCACATTAAGACATATTTTGTTTAAATTTTTCTTCTGAATGGCCATTATTAATTTCTTAATATTTGATAACCAGACTGTGTCGTCAGCAGATCTATTTTTAGATATGTCTTTCCCTTCTATTACACACATGATTAAAGTGCTCTTTTTACCTTCTTCTCTTCTCTTATAGTCATCGTGCTGTTGTCGGTGACTACATTCGTCATTGGTGTGATGTCTTGTATAACATCAATCTGATATATATCATTGTCACACACTCCAACAGCTGCCATCTGTTCACTGTGGAGTGCATTTTAATATCAGCTTTTGGGAAGCTTATTTCTTTAACTATATTCCACAATGAAAAATAATAAGAAAGGCCTACGCAACAACTCTTAATATGAGTTTATAGTTGACTGTGGAGAGGCCTACGCAACAACTCTAATATGAGTTTATAGTTGGCTGTGGAGAGGTCTACGTAACAACTCTAATATGAGTTTATAGTTGGCTGTGGAGAGGCTTACTCAACAACTCTTAATATGAGTTTATAGTTGGCTGTGGAGAGGTCTACGTAACAACTCTAATATGAGTTTATAGTTGGCTGTGGAGAGGCTTACGCAACAACTCTTAATATGAGTTTATAGTTGGCTGTGGAGAGGTCTACGTAACAACTCTTAATATGAGTTTATAGTTGGCTGTGGAGAGGCTTACGCAACAACTATAAGTAGTTTGACAATGGAGGTGCGGGCGGTTACAGAGGCGGTGATGTGGTTGACATCTCATAACTATTCTCGTTTCATACTCAGTGACTCCACGAGCATGATTCGTAAAGTTGAAACAGGAATGGTGATATGAAACTAAAAGTGCAGAGGTAGGTAAAGGTACAGACAGGAATCAGAGAAATCACCTTCATTTTTGTGCCTGGGCACGCGGGAGTCATGAGTAATGAACGAGCTGATAGATTGGCTGGCATGGCTACAATATCAGGCACGCGGGAGTCA
This sequence comes from Arion vulgaris, assembly GCA_020796225.1. Taxonomy (NCBI): domain Eukaryota; kingdom Metazoa; phylum Mollusca; class Gastropoda; order Stylommatophora; family Arionidae; genus Arion; species Arion vulgaris. Next base: position 47,962,283 of record CM036758.1, read on the forward strand.
TGAGTAATGAACGAGCTGATAGATTGGCTGGCATGGCTACAATATCAGGCACGCGGGAGTCATGAGTAATGAACGAGCTGATAGATTGGCTGGCATGGCTACAATATCAGGCACGCGGGAGTCATGAGCAATAAACGAACTGATATATTGGCTGCTACAATATCAGGCACGCGGGAGTCATGAGTAATGAACGAGCTGATAGATTGGCTGACATGGATACAATATCAGGCACGCGGGAGTCATGAGTAATGAACGAGCTGATAGATTGACTGACATGGATACAATATCAGGCACGCGGGAGTCATGAGTAATGAACGAGCTGATAGATTGGCTGGCATGGCTACAATATCAGAGGGAACTGCTATGGATCGAAATGACATTCTTAACGCATTGAGAGAATTCTTCCTAACAGAGGAGTTTCATGACTGTGAATCTCATTCGCTGGCCAGATTGAGAGAGATATTTGTACAAACTTGTGAAGAACGACATAACAGATATGAAAAACGATTGATTAATCAACATCGAACTGGCTTGTTGGGCTGCTGGATTTGTTTAGCCGAAGATCGGATCACATATGAACATTTAATGACCGAATGATCCATTTAACTTTATTTTTGCACCAGACCATGTGAGATTACAAAGAAATGAGCTTGCATATCACATGGCTGATACAGCAGTGATCGAGGAAAGACATTCAATGGATAGTGCAGATATCATCAATGTCATAAGAGAAGCAGGTTCTATAGATGACTGTGAAAACATGTCTAAACTTGCTTACCTATCCAGAATAAAGGAGATGATAGATAACAATGGGAACTGCCAGACATAAAGACTTTGTTAGAGACATGAGACATTTGTTTAATCAGCACAGAACAGGTGTAATCAGTCGTTATATGCTGATAAATCTATTGGGAAAAAGATCGGAACACCTATAAACCTGTCCGGAGTGCAGTAATCACACAATCTTCGATACATTTGTCCTATGATTTGATTTGCTTTAGTGCATTTATTTTGGAATAACTAACGAAATCCATCATAGATGCAATAAAGCAAATCAAATCATTGGATAAATGGCACCAATTTTGAAATGCAAACATGTTACCAAAACATGAATACAAAAAACAGTATTAACACAATGTTTAACACAATATTTCTCCCAAGAAATCAGTGCCAGACTTTGACACCAAACGACAGAAGAAAACTAGTCACTCCTTTGAATTGTTTACGTAGACTTGGACGTTGACACCAAACGACAGAAGAAAACTAGTCACTCCTTTGAATTGTTTACGTAGACTTGGACGTTGACACCAAACGACAGAAGAAAACTAGTCACTCCTTTGAATTGTTTACGTAGACTTGGACGTTGACACCAAACGACAGAAGAAAACTAGTCACTCCTTTGAATTGTTTACGTAGAATGCTGGGGGACCGGTTTAGAAATGGGTACATCAATACTTAACTTTATTCAAGAAACAACAAACTAAATGGTACGGATGCATAAGCAGATTACCAACAGACAGTGCAGCGTCTCAAAGAGCAATGCTGCTATAAAACAGTGGAAACAAAACAAAAGGTTATCCTCGCAAAAAGGTGGACCTCAGAAATAACAGAGGCTACGAAAAACACTATTTGGGAATTAAGCGCACACAAAAGCCAGTTCTATACATTTTTCTTATCCCGACGCTGTGAGGCAAAACAGGATAAAAGAAAGAAGAAAAAAACCCAAATAGTTTGTCTTGCACGAAGAAGTTCTTGCTAATAGAATTCCAAGATTTATCTTCCTTGCTGGTCTATAATTCTAGCTTACACATTTAAACCGTGTTCAAGTAACTACGTCAGCATTTACCGATTACTAAATCAAAATGGAGCTGGCGAAAAAATGAGCTAATCTAATCTTCTGCTAACTTTCCTTTATAAATCTTTTCAATATGATTATATTTATGTATGATTTTAAAGACTCGGATATCTAATTTGTAATATTTGTCAGTATATATGAACGATGGAAGCTGTAAGCATGCAAATGATAAAAACGACTCAAGGCATGTGGAAAACATGCGGTCCGTCACGCTTTTTATTGGATACTAGAAATATATTATTAATTTTCAGGTTATCGTTCGAAAACATTCTATATTTTGTGTTGGATCCTTGTGTATAAACCGGTACTGGTGTAGAGCTGTTGTTGGGATATGGAAATATTATATTTTTAGGAACAGGGATAAATGGTCACGGATATCACATATTACATCACTATTGTCTATTCCCAGGTGGAAGATGTAGTTGGCTGTCCACTCTTGCTGTTAAGCGTAGGGATGGGAGCTTTAATTTGCCTTCTAGGGCTAGATGAGTCGCCCTTGTGTTATATCCGTGTTTATGTAGTGTGGTCTTTATATTGTCTGTCCATCTTTTTCTTGGTCTTCCCTTAACTCTAGTATCCGATCTCTTTTATTGTATGCTGTTATTGGTGGTTTGTTGTATTTCATTCTCATTAAATGTCCAAACCACTGCATTTGTTGTCTTTCGATGTATTCGGTGCATGAAGTAATGCCCACTCTGCTTCTGATGTTCTCATTTCGTAGTCTATCTTTCCTGGTGACTCCACTGCCTTCCTCAAGCATTTCATTTCACACGTGGTGAGATTTCTGTGATGTGTTGCTGTAAGAGACCAAGCTTGGCACTGGTAACAAAGTGTTGGTAGGAAAATACATTTTATCATCTGTCTTTTCACTTCCATCTTGATCTTTGGGCGTTGTAGTAATGGTGCCAGCTGGTAGGCCACTGCATTTGCTTTTGACACCTTGTCTCTATTTCTCTATCGAGTTTTCCGTCCTGGTATTACATCACACTGGTGTTAAAACTGTATCGCTTGATAGCCCATTCAATATTCTATCCAACCATATATAACATAATAATAATATGATTCCTCTCGTATCGCTATACGTTACATAGGGCCTGCAAGAAATTTTTCCATACCGCTCTATCCTTAACAACTCGCTCAATCTCCTCCATGGAACTGATACCGATATTTCTTGCCTCTCTCAGCAAAGTTCGTTTCAGGGTCTCCTTATGTCGATCTCTCTTTCTTGAACCCTTTGCATCCCGCTCCAATTCCTGCTTTGATATTCGTTGATAATTTCTTCTCAAGGTGTGTCCAACATATCTCCATCTTTTCCTTCTTAAATAACATGCCTATGTTCAATGCAAGGAACTTAAATGGTTCGCAATATTGGATATCAGAAAAGTTCAAGCGCACAGAAAATAACCCCATGCACCAAACAATCAACGAACCAACCAAAAACCGCATACAAAGACACAGCTTCCATCACTTGTTAAAATCATTCTCTGCAAAAACATGGACATCCTCTCAAAAGACCCAGCAACCTGGAAAATGATAGTACCATTCAATAACACAGCCCTACAGCCCAATTTCACAGTGATAACAACAATTCCAAATGTAGACAAAAGGGTGAAGAAACAGGTCCCATCTTGAGAGTAAAGACACTAGAACACATTGACACCTCAGACCCCCATCCCGAGTGGGCCCATATACACACAGACGGATCATCAGACACGACAGCGAGGAAAGGAGGGGACGGAACCATCATCATACTCCAAGACGGCACCACACTAACAAATTCAAGTGCCACTGGAGAACTATCAACAAATTTTAGAGCCGAACAACAGGCAATTGTGGATGCCTCAAAATACTGCAGCAAAGAAACATCCAAAACAACAAACTTGTCTTCCTTTGTGACTTCTTGTCAGTCCTGCAGGCCACACAACGGCAACCACAAGATAACATGGAAAGAGAGCTGACACTACAGCTAAACAAGCTCTCAGAACACAACAAAATTATTTTCCAGTGGATACCAGCCCACTGTGGCGTTCCAGGAAATGAGAGAGCAGACATGCTGGCTGAGGAGGGAACAAAACTTACACAACAGAAACACCCAATGTCACTACCAGAAATCAAGACACATATCAAAAGAAAGTACAAAGAGGTATGGAGGCAACAAACCCACAGCAAATACCCACAAGATCCCATCAGCAGACTAAATAGAAAACAGCACACAACAATCTGTCGTCTGAGAACAGGTCACTGCAGGCTCAACCATTGCATGCCAGACAGAAACACAGACTCCAGAGCACATCCTGCAGTCATGTCCATCATACATACACCAAGGGGGAGGGGTTTTGGGGAGTCAGGGATTGGTAGTACCTCTGGTAAGGATAGCTATCACGCCGTTTTAAGGGCCCATCCCCCGTTGGTCCAAACCTGACTTCCAGTTCACGCCTGTGGCTCCTAGTAGCTGTCAGCATGCGACAGTGGCCACCCCCGGGCAACGGCTTTGACAGGCCGGCTAAACCAGGCGCGGGTAACCGATCCGGTACTAAACCAATAGGTGAATCCTGGTATGCCTACCCTGCATGCGAAGACTGGACTCGACAGAATGTGCGGAAGAAACTATACGTTCAACGGACAAGAAGGCGTCTGCCAGTACGCACTGCGGAGCGTATTGAGCACGGCCAGGCACGTAGAACGCCCTGGTAATCCGCTGCACCCAGATCTTTCTCCAGCCGTCTCGACTTTGTCCTGCCACTGGACACAGAAGGAACTGGGCGAGAGAGTGAGATCGACGAACTGCGCAACTCTTTCTCACTTTAAACCAAATCATCGTGCAAGTCACTATTTAATACATCCAGCGGCAAGGCAACTGCAAGAAAAATGCCAAGAACAACATCATGACCTATACACAGCGTTCATCGACTTGACCAAGGCGTTTGATACGGTCAGTAGAGAAGGTCTCTGGAAGATCATGGCTAAATATGGCTGTACTGAAAAATTCATCAAGATTGTGCAGCATCTGCATGAGGGGATGCACACCAGAGTGCAGGACCAAGGTGAGCTATCAGAGCCTTTTCCTGTCCTAAATGGAGTCAAACAAGGCTGTGTGATTGCACCAACTCTGTTTAGCATTATGTTTTCTGCCATGCTGACAGATGCATTCAGAGATGGTAGGTAACATAGATGTCAACATCAAGTATCGTACAGATGGAAAACTCTTCAATCCAAGGAGACTTCATGCAAAAACAAAAGTAAAGTCTGATACCATCAGAGATCTCCTATTTGCTGACGACTGCGCCCTCACTGCCAACACTGAGGCAGATATCCAGACTAGCATGAACAGATTCTCACAAGCCTACTCCAACTTTGGTCTTACCATCAATACCGAGAAATCTGAAGTCATGTACCAACCAGCTCCTGGAAAAGTATATGTCGAACCAAATATTACAACAAGCGGCAGGAAACTGAAAGTAGTGGACAGATTTACTTATCTTGGAAGCACACTGTCCCAAAATGTCACCATAGATGATGAAATAAATACCAGAATCTCTAAAGCTAGCAGCACCTTTGGCAGACTACATATAAATGTCTGGCACAGATGTGGTATTGGCCAAGCCACAAAACTGAAGGTATATCGAGCTGTCGTGCTCCCAGTCCTTCTTCACGCATGCGAAACTTGGACTGTATATCAGAGACACGCAAGGAAGCTAAACCACTTTCACACAGTCTGCCTTAGGAAAATAATGAACATCAAATGGCAGGATATAATCCCAGATACAGAGGTCTTAAAAGAGCTGCTCTCCCCAGCATCTACACAATCTTGATGCAGTCCCAGACAAGATGGGCAGGACATGTGGCTCGAATGCCAGATTGCAGAATACCCAAACGACTCTTTTATGGTGAGCTGCAAAGTGGTAAACGCTCACAGGGGGCGGCAGAAAAAGCGATTCAAAGATACACTCAAGAACTCGATGAAATCTTTTGGCATAGATGTCAACAACTGGGAGAATGCTGCTCAAGACAGATCAGCCTGGCGCACACTTCTTCGACACGGTTCCTCGGCCTGCGAGGCAGATAGAACAGCACGGATGGAGCAAAGACGTCAAAACAGAAAGGCAGTAAAACTTCCCACAAGTGCAAGTATACCTTGTCCACACTGTACACGAACATTTCAAGCCCGTATCGGACTCACTAGTCATCTACGCACACACAGATAAACATAGAGCAACTACATTCCCTTGGATGAAAATGTGTGTAGTCATCATCACCCGTGATGGACGAGCATCACATACACCAACGAAATGAACATGGCCTCATGAACAAAGTTTACAGACCAAGCTATGGGGAACTCGAAGAACTCCAACTGACATGCAGCTTCATAGAGGCAATCCATCTCATAGTTTATACGAGCATATGAAACCGAACGCAAAGAAGAAGAAGAGAAGTAGCAAGTCATCATTAAGAAAACAAATCATAAAAACATCTTGACGTTAAAGAGTTAAGTGAGAGAAGGCAACGGGTGTACTACAACGCTATAAAAAAATTAAATTAAATGTGATAGTCAAGATAAGAGTGAGGTATCAAGGCCACACGAACCAACAACAGGATATATCTTTACGCACACATGGGAATGAGCCACAATAGAAGAGTCACTTTAGAAGAAGCAGGGATCATTTGAGAAGAACTAAGGATCACTTGAGAAGAAGCAAAGACCACATTAGAAGTACCAATTACCACTTGAGAAGAAGCAAAGACCACATTAGAAGAACCAAACACCACTTGAGAAGAAGCAAAGACCACATTAGAAGAACCACGTATCACTTGAGAAGAAGCAGACCACATTAGAACCAAATAACACTTGAGAAGAAGCAGAGATCACATTAGAAGAACCACGTATCACATGAGAAGAAGCAAATCACATTAGAAAAACCAAATATCACTTGAGAAAAAGCAAAGATCACATTAGAAGAACCACGTATCACATGAGAAGAAGCAGACCACATTAGAAGAACCAAATATCACTTGAGAAGAAGCAAAGACCACATTAGAAGAACCACGTATCACATGAGAAGAAGCAGATCACATTAGAAGAACCACGTATCACATGAGAAGAAGCAGATCACATTAGAAGAACCAAATATCACTTGAGAAAAAGCAAAGATCACTTTAGAAGAACCACGTATCACTTGAGAAGAAAGATCACATTAGAAGAACCACGTATCACGTGAGAAGAAAGATCACATTTGAAGAACCAAATATCATTTGAGAAGAAAGATCACATTAGAAGAACCACGTATCACTTGAGAAGAAAGATCACATTTGAAGAACCAAATATCACTTGAGAAAGAAGATCACATTAGAAGAACCAAATATCACTTAAGAAGAAAGATCACATTAGAAGAACCAAATATCACTTGAGAAGAAAGATCACATTAGAAGAACCAAATATCACTTGAGAAGAAAGATCACATTAGAAGAACCACGTATCACTTGAGAAGAAAGATCACATTAGAAGAACCACGTATCACATGAGAAGAAAGATCACATTAGAAGAACCAAATATCACTTGAGAAGAAAGATCACAATAGAAGAACCAAATATCACTTGAGAAGAAAGATCACATTAGAAGAACCAAATATCACTTGAGAAAAAAGATCACATTAGAAGAACCAAATATCACTTGAGAAGAAAGATCACATTAGAAGAACCACGTATCACTTGAAAAGAAAGATCACATTAGAAGAACCACGTATCACATGAGAAGAAAGATCACATTAGAAGAACCAAATATCACTTGAGAAGAAAGATCACATTAGAAGAACCAAATATCACTTGAGAAGAAAGATGACATTAGAAGAACCAAATATTACTTGAGAAGAAAGATCACATTAGAAGAACCAAAATAGCACTTGAGAAGAAGCAAAGACCACATTAGAAGAACCACGTATCACATGAGAAGAAGCAGATCACATTAGAAGAACCAAATATCACTTGAGAAGAAAGATCACATTAGAAGAACCACGTATCACATGAGAAGAAGCAGATTACATTAGAAGAACCAAATATCACTTGAGAAAAAGCAAAGATCACATTAGAAGAACCACGTATCACATGAGAAGAAAGATCACATTAGAAGAACCAAATATCACTTGAGAAGAAAGATCACATTAGAAGAACCAAATATCACTTGAGAAGAAAGATCACATTAGAAGAACCAAATATCACTTGAGAAGAAAGATCACATTAGAAGAACCAAATATCACTTGAGAAGAAAGATCCCATTAGAAGAACCAAATATCACTTGAGAAGAAAGATCACATTAGAAGAACCAAATATCACTTGAGAAGAAAGATCACATTAGAAGAACCACGTATCACATGAGAAGAAGCAGACCACATTAGAAGAACCAAATATCACTTGAGAAGAAGCAAAGATCACATTAGAAGAACCACGTATCACTTGAGAAGAAAGATCACATTAGAAGAACCAAATATCACTTGGGAAGAAGCAAAGATCACATTAGAAACAAATACAAGAAGTAAATACAATGTTACCAGCTAATAGTATACAACAGCACAGTTCAACGCAGCTCCTGCGGAAGTGCCCATGTCATACATTCATGGCACCCTTCTATTTTACTGTTCCGGCTTTAACATTAATCAGATTTCAAGAATACATCATTTTGTATCGCTTCCTAGAGCACGATCTTCCGGCTTTTGAAATCGTGTTTGTTATATTTTGCAATCATTGTACTACGCCCTTAACCACATCCTTTGCTTTTTTCACAGGAGAAAGCGTTGGCTTCTCAACTATATTAACATCAGTTTTGTTATTTTAGCTAAATCGAGCATAGATGCAATAAAGCTAGTCAAATCATAGGACAAATGATGCACAATTTTAAAGTGCAAACATGTCACAATGAACACTAAAATACAACCTTTCTCCCCACATTATGCTACCAGCGCCAAACCTGGACGCTGACATCAAATTATACAAGAAAGCTAGTCACGGCAGAGATGAAGTGTCTATGCCAAATGCTGTGAGTATCAAGAAGAGACCGATTTAGAAATGAAGACATAAAAAAAAAGTGAGTACAACATCAATACAGATCTTCATCAAGAAACAACAAATTAAATGGTTCGGCTACATAAGCAGATTACCAACAAACTCAAAGAGCAAATTTACTTCGATGCAGTGGATAAAAAGCAAAAGGCCGTGCAAGCAAAGATGGACCTCAGAGACAGATAACAGAGGCAACAAAAAACACTGCTTATGAAGCGCAAGCAAAAGGCCGATTTATAAATGTTTTAATCTTGACGATGTGAGACAAAACAAGATTAGATAAAAGAAAAATATTGTTTGTATAAGTTGTATTACAATAAATGTTACAGAATAGTACTCCGTATATCATGGACAGAGAAGAGAACAAATAGATCTACATAGAAAGAACAATCAAAGAAAACTATCTGATGCTACAAATAAGAAAATTAAAAATTTTGCAATAAATAAGAAAGAGAAAATTGAAGTAATTTGGACATATCAAGAGACACGAAGGGCTGGAGAAGACCATCATGGAAGGAGGCATCCAGGCAAAGAGGAAACGAGGAAGACCACTGAGAATATGGATTCAGGATGTAACTGATTGTTTGAGCATGACCGCTGCAGAGGCAGGACATCTGATATATGAGAGAGAGTCGCCCGAGTGGTTACCGGGGCCCAAATTTGGGGTGTAAAGAATAGAACCACTGTTACCTGCCAAGCATGTCGTAATAGGCGACTAAGGAGGTTTGCTGAAATCGGATGCACATGTCCTAAATGTGTAGAAGTCTATGCGTTTAGGGACCTACCAAACCAATGTGCAACATATACAAGTTCTTGTCAAAGATCAAACATATCATAAAGAGTGATTAATATTGGTCGTGAAGAACGAACGCAAAGAAGAAGATGAGAGAGAGAAATTCGGGCAGACTGTTATGGTGGCAAAATTCTGCTCCGGACAAACTATTTGATAATGATGAGTATTGCAACTATCTCATGACATCCATGCCACTACAATTATCAATCAGGTGATGCGCCCCAATATGTATATTTAAAAAAAACGTTGGGTAGAACTGGTATACATTGTTGTTTGTGTCACTGACAAAAGTCACTATTTCTGTACAGAATCCGTCACGAGAAAAAAGGCGGAGCATGGTGTCCACGGCGTCAGATTGAAGAAAATGTCTACGAGTACTTGCAAATAGACTTGGGTAAACTCAAGGTCATCACAAAGGTCGAGACTCAAGGACGTTTCGGTAATGGCCAGGTAAGAAACGTTTCTATAAGCCATATTTCGGAAATTTGACTATTTTTCAGTTTAGCTAGTCAGAGAATTTGTTTAATATATGCAGGCTTAGTTTTTGTTAATATTATAAAATTGTCGTCTATACTTAATATTATAAAATTGTCGTCTATACTTAATATTATAAAATTGTCGTCTATACTTAATATTATACAATTGTCGTCTATACTTAATATTATAAAATTGTCGTCTATACTTAATATTATAAAATTGTCGTCTATACTTAATATTATAAAATTGTGTTCTATACTTAATATTATATGTAACATTATAATTATTATTATATTAGTATATTATGAGGGCGGGGAAGGGAGGGGTGTCTATCTAGCGTAACTGTTAAGTGCTCTCGTTTCAAATGTATTCGGTTCACTGCTTTGTGGCGACATTGGGACATTTTTTCAGAGATCCCTGATCTCAGTATAGGTGAGATCGAATTCCTAGTCCTATCGGAGACGGACGATATAACTTTCAAATTGAACGCGTCAAAAAGAACTATGACAGTACAAAATCGAGAAGAGCAGGCTGGAAATGTTCTGCCCGCGCAAAATTAATTAGAAAGATTAAAAATTAAAAACTTCTACAAAATATTTTTACCATCTTCTATATTACATCGGGGACCCTCACTGGTGCTTCGGAGTTTGTGCACTGCCGTTGAGATCTCCTTACGTAAGAAAGAGATTGAAGCACACATGGCTACTCACCGAAGTGCAGTGATGATAGTTATATATATCACTCAATCAAACAATTATGATATTATTATATTTATTATCATTGTATTATTTCTGACTGTAATACTTCATAAGTAAGATTTCTGACTGTAATACTTCATAAGTAATATTTCTGACTGTAATACTTCTTAAGTAAGATTTCTGACTGTAATACTTCATAAGTAAGATTTCTGACTGTAATACTTCTTAAGTAAGATTTCTGACTGTAATACTTCATAAGTAAGATTTCTGACTGTAATACTTCATAAGTAAGATTTCTGACTGTAATACTTCTTAAGTAAGATTTCTGACTGTAATACTTCATAAGTAAGATTTCTGACTGTAATACTTCTTAAGTAAGATTTCTGACTGTAATACTTCATAAGTAAGATTTCTGACTGCAATACTTCATAAGTAAGATTTCTTACTGTAATATTTCTTAAGTAAGATTTCTTACTGTAATATTTCTTAAGTAAGATTTCTTACTGTAATACTTCATAAGTAATATTTCTGACTGTAGTACTTCATAAGTAAGATTTCTGATTGTAATACTTCATAAGTAATATTTCTTACTGTAATACTTCATAAGTAAGTTAGAAATATCTGGTTGAGTATTATAAATAGTCAACAAATAGTATGTAACGATTGATAAGTAAAGAATAAGTAATGAGTTATTGTTGCAAACAACGAATAGTGAATCATACTTAAAAGTAATTGAAACGTACATCTCTCTTACCCACTAATGTCGTTTGTGAATATTATACGAGGCATGTATGTATTCACATCATATATTCCCTGCAAGGTTTTTCTTTCATGACGTCAATTATAATGAATTCAAGCACTCCCGAGTTGTACTTTCAGTTTTAGCATTGCCTATTTCCCATCAAAGAAGCTGTTATACCCTAGTTCTCCCCTTACAATCTACAAACAGGAATGTGGCAGACTTGAGCTATGCAAATTACATTGGATGCCCTAGTGACGACGACTCTTACATAGAGATTGTGCAAGCTTGTTTATCTTTCATCCAGCATTACAAACCTTTGTTTTCTAGCTGACACGTAACGCCGTCACTTCCATGAAAGTGGGCTGCGAGGGAAGAACGGATCGCGTTACAGAAGAGTAGCTGCCAGTTACCGCTCCATGAAATCTGAAAACAGTTTTGGCAATCAGAAATGCTAACCGTTTCTTTCCCCCCTTTATCTGCTTTCAAAAATGGCTTCTTATGTTTGTATACAGCATTTAAGAAAACACCAGAGACAGTGGTGCTGAGAATTGATCAACAGAAAGCAAAACTAACATCAACAAACACATATCACCATTACCGTCACTCTTGTTTGTTGTAGCAGCAATCACAACGTTATTCTCATGTCTGCTGGGTCTGATTACAGACTGTGACGTATTAGAAGGCCACATGTGGGACATTTGTAATTGACGCGCTCAACAACAATTGACGCATGTTAGACAACAAGAATATTACAAGAATTGTTTCGTTAAAAGCAATCGACTCCGCAGCCACAAGAATACAAAATTCATGATTCGTGTTTTTGGCTAAGTTTACATGTGGACTAGTATCGCATACCACAGAGAGTCACACAGAAAAAGTATGAGTACAAAACAAGAGAAAGACCACGCAAAAGATTGCACGACGGCATCAAAAACAGCCTTACAAAAATGAATATCAGCTTACAAAGTGCCTTAAAACAAGCACACACAAGATCACTACGCCCCCACCCCAACACTTCTATAAAGAAGTAAATGGTGGAAGAGAAGAAGAAGTACATGTGGACAAGCATATCAAACAGCAGAGCATATACTTCAAGACTGCTCCGAATATGATATACTGAGACAAACTTACTGACCTAATGAAACAATACTGGACAGAAAACTGCACGGACCTCTGTGTCAGCTACAAAGTATAGTGAAGTTTATACAAGCGACAATGTTGAATAAATAGGCAATATTTTAAGCGAACGAAAGAAAGAAAGGATTAAAGGCAAGAAAAATAACACCATAGCAATTTTAGTTGGATTCTCCGTACAAAGTTTATTTTTATTTTTTGTTGTCATTGCTGGCCAATACGATGTGATTTAACCCATAACAGATTAGTTCTTAGGTTGAAAGGGCGTGCTTATAATTAAAGTCTTTAATCTCATAACCCGCCCGCCTGCCCGAGTTGGGCGAGTTGGACGACGGTGACAAGCTCCTGTGAGTGTGGTTAAATTCCGCGGGCTGGCAGAAAAGCCACAGGTTCTCCAGATTTACGGTGCTCGGGGCACCGAACCAAAGGGTTACGATGTCCATGGCACCGAGCCGAAGTGCAGAAAGCTCATGTGCTTCTGGATCGAACCCCCTCCCCAAAAAAATGGAAGGGATGGCAAAAGAGAAGGCCTAGAAGAAGTTTATTGAAGACCTGTGGTGAGAGTTGACAAGTGAAGAAGTTTATTGAAGACATGTGGTGAGAGTTGAACAGTGAAGAAGTTTATTGAAGACCTGTGGTGAGAGTTGAACAGTGAAGAAGTTTATTGAAGACCTGTGGTGAGAGTTGACAAGTGAAGAAGTTTATTGAAGACCTGTGGTGAGAGTTGACAAGTGAAGAAGTTTATTGAAGACATGTGGTGAGAGTTGAACAGTGAAGAAGTTTATTGAAGACATGTGGTGAGAGTTGAACAGTGAAGAAGTTTATTGAAGACATGTGGTGAGAGTTGAACAGTGAAGAAGTTTATTGAAGACATGTGGTGAGAGTTGAACAGTGAAGAAGTTTATTGAAGACCTGTGGTGAGAGTTGAACAGTGAAGAAGTTTATTGAAGACCTGTGGTGAGAGTTGAACAGTGAAGAAGTTTATTGAAGACATGTGGTGAGAGTTGAACAGTGAAGAAGTTTATTGAAGACATGTGGTGAGAGTTGAACAGTGAAGAAGTTTATTGAAGACATGTGGTGAGAGTTGAACAGTGAAGAAGTTTATTGAAGACATTTGGTGAGAGTTGAACAGTGAAGAAGTTTATTGAAGACCTGTGGTGAGAGTTGACAAGTGAAGAAGTTTATTGAAGACATGTGGTGAGAGTTGAACAGTGAAGAAGTTTATTGAAGACCTGTGGTGAGAGTTGAACAGTGAAGAAGTTTATTGAAGACCTGTGGTGAGAGTTGAACAGTGAAGAAGTTTATTGAAGACATGTGGTGAGAGTTGAACAGTGAAGAAGTTTATTGAAGACCTGTGGTGAGAGTTGACAAGTGAAGAAGTTTATTGAAGACATGTGGTGAGAGTTGAACAGTGAAGAAGTTTATTGAAGACATGTGGTGAGAGTTGAACAGTGAAGAAGTTTATTGAAGACATGTGGTGAGAGTTGAACAGTGAAGAAGTTTATTGAAGACATGTGGTGAGAGTTGAACAGTGAAGAAGTTTATTGAAGACCTGTGGTGAGAGTTGACAAGTGAAGAAGTTTATTGAAGACATGTGGTGAGAGTTGAACAGTGAAGACGTTTATTGAAGACATGTGGTGAGAGTTGAACAGTGAAGAAGTTTATTGAAGACATGTGGTGAGAGTTGAACAGTGAAGAAGTTTATTGAAGACCTGTGGTGAGAGTTGAACAGTGAAGAAGTTTATTGAAGACATGTGGTGAGAGTTGAACAGTGAAGAAGTTTATTGAAGACATGTGGTGAGAGTTGAACAGTGAAGAAGTTTATTGAAGACCTGTGGTGAGAGTTGAACAGTGAAGAAGTTTATTGAAGACCTGTGGTGAGAGTTGACAAGTGAAGAAGTTTATTGAAGACATGTGGTGAGAGTTGACAAGTGAAGAAGTTTATGAACAGTGAAGAAGTTTATTGAAGACATGTGGTGAGAGTTGAACAGTGAAGAAGTTTATTGAAGACATGTGGTGAGAGTTGACAAGTGAAGAAGTTTATTGAAGACCTGTGGTGAGAGTTGACAAGTGAAGAAGTTTATTGAAGACCTGTGGTGAGAGTTGACAAGTGAAGAAGTTTATTGAAGACCTGTGGTGAGAGTTGACAAGTGAAGAAGTTTATTGAAGACATGTGGTGAGAGTTGACAAGTGAAGAAGTTTATTGAAGACCTGTGGTGAGAGTTGACAAGTGAAGAAGTTTATTGAAGACATGTGGTGAGAGTTGAACAGTGAAGAAGTAGAATCTCCTAACTAGCAAACAAGTTTTTAAGAAAAATTAAGTCTTTCAAAAAAGTTGTAGGGAGATGGAAGTTGCAACTCTGTTAATAGTTTGCAACTTTTTGTTATATAAGTTCAACTTTTTCCTTGTCATTCTGAACATGTTTATTCACAAGATCAGTCATGCCATCAGCATTGCCATCAACAACTTCCTTTAAAACCATTAATCTCAACATTTACTGTGTCATCTACAGACTATAGTTAAACCATGTCATCTACAGACTATAGTTAAACCATGTCATCTACAGACTATAGTTAAACCATGTCATCTACAGACTATAGTTAAACCATCACCATGTCATCTACAGACTATAGTTAAACCATCACCATGTCATCTACAGACTATAGTTACACCATCACCATGTCATCTACAGACTATAGTTAAACCATCACCATGTCATCTACATGCTATAGTTAAACCATCACCATGTCATCTACAGACTATAGTTAAACCATCACCATGTCATCTACAGACTATAGTTAAACCATCACCATGTCATCTACAGACTATAGTTAAACCATCACCATGTCATCTACAGACTATAGTTAAACCATCACCATGTCATCTACAGACTATAGTTACACCATCACCATGTCATCTACAGACTATAGTTAAACCATCACCATGTCATCTACAGACTATAGTTAAACCATCACCATGTCATCTACAGGCTATAGTTAAACCATCACCATGTCATCTACAGGCTATAGTTATACCATGTCATCTACAGGCTATAGTTATACCATGTCATCTACATGCTATAGTTACACCATCACCATGTCATCTACATGCTATAGTTACACCATCAACATGTCATCTACAGACTATAGTTACACCATCAACATGTCATCTACAGACTATAGTTACACCATCAACATGTCATCTACAGGCTATAGTTACACCATCAACATGTCATCTACAGACTATAGTTACACCATCACCATGTCATCTACATGCTATAGTTACACCATCAACATGTCATCTACAGACTATAGTTACACCATCACCATGTCATCTACAGGTTATAGTTACACCATCACCATGTCATCTACAGGCTATAGTTACACCATCACCATGTCATCTATATGCTATAGTTATATCATGGCATCTACAGACTATAGTTACACCATCACCATGTCATCTACAGACTATAGCCACACCATCACCATGTCATCTACATGTGTATACATCTACATCAATATAGTATATTCAATCATCATATGACATCAATAATATATTAGTCTCATTACGATGATAAATTTCTTTATACAGGGTAAAGAATTCGTCACATCGTATCTTCTAGAATATCAGAGAGAGGATGAAGGGACCTGGTTTCGATTTAGGAACAGAAATTCGGACGAGGTGAGATTAACCATCAATTTTCTCAAAATCAATTTTCTCAACATCAATTTTCTCAACTATTAATTTTCTCAACATCAATTTTCTCAACTATTAATTTTCTCAACTAGTAATTTTCTCAACTAATAATTTTCTCAACTAATAATTTTCTCAACTATTAATTTTCTCAACATCAATTTTTCCAACCATTAATTTTCTCAACTAATAATTTTCTCAACTAATAATTTTCTCAACTATTAATTTTCTCAACATCAATTTTTCCAACCATTAATTTTCTCAACTATTAATTTTCTCAACTACTAATTTTCTCAACTATTAATTTTCTCAACTACTAATTTTCTCAACTATTAATTTTCTCAACTAATAATTTTCTCAACTAATAATTTTCTCAACTAATAATTTTCTCAACTAATAATTTTCTCAACTAATAATTTTCTCAACTACTAATTTTCTCAACTACTAATTTTCTCAACTACTAATTTTCTCAACTAATAATTTTCTCAACTAATAATTTTCTTAACTACTAATTTTCTCAACTAATAATTTTCTCAACTAATAATTTTCTCAACTAATAATTTTCTCAACTAATAATTTTCTCAATCATTAATTTACAATAGCTGTTCTATCTCACTGTGATTATCACATGTTTCTCTTTCAGCTTTCCTAAACGCATTGCCTGCTACATATTCTAATCTGTCTTTAGCCTCATCAAGTTCTTCACCTGTTCTTCATAAACGCTTTAACCTACATCCATTCTTCATAGACCATTGCAATTGACGCATGTTCTTTATAGAACAATCCAACCTTCATCTGTTCTTCATAGAGTGCTTCAATATTTGTTCTTTTGGTGGTACTTCAATATTTGTTCTTTATGGAAAATTTGAATATTTGTTCTTGGTGGAACTTTTCAATATTTGTTTTTTATTCACCATTTAAATATTTGTTCTTTATGAAACAATTCTTCTACTTCTTTTTCTTCTTCATCTTCTTCATCTTCTTCATCTTCTTCATCTTATTCTTCTTCTTCTTCTTCTTCTTCTGCTTTCTCACTAAATGGGGATTTTAATTCTCAAATTAAATTTTTTTTTTTCTTTCCGATCCAGAAACACTTTCTGGATTGAGCTTTCAGCTCGGTGCCATGGACATTGTAACCCTTCGGTTCGGTGCCATGGACATCGTTACCCTTCGGGTCGGTGTCACGAACACCGTAAATCTGGGAAACCTGTGGCTTTTCTGCCAGCTCGCGGAATTGAACCCGCACTCTCAGAGGGCTAGTCACCCGTAGTCCAACGCGCTACAAACACGCTGGGCAGGCGGGCTTGATTCTCTAATAAAGACCGCCGTCTGCCTCAGATTTTCAGCCACGCCCTACAGTTTGTCTTGTACGCTGGTGTAAGTGGGCCACCTCTTTCTTCTCAGGTCTGTACACTGGGGGCAGTTTTGTAGGATATGCTCTGCTGTCATACTTACAAAGTCACGGGGGCAAAAGTCATTAGTGACTATCTTGAATCTACTGTGCAGGTGGTGTCTTATTCTGTTGTGACCCGTCCGGAGGCGAAGTATGAGAGTCTGGCACCTTCTGAACAGTTGGTAATATCTATTATCCTTGTTTTTTTGGAAGTTCTTTATCCCATTTTGCTTTGTAGTGCCTCTGGCAATGGCGTTTGCTTCTTCATAGCTGACCAGGTTGTCATCTTGAGGCATTCCTTTTCCCTCTCTAGACTGTCAGCATCTTCATTTCCCATAAGCTTGCAGTGTGAGGGCATCCACTGGATTACTACACTTTCGGAATCATGGAACATTTCAAAATTTGTTCTTTGTGGAAATCTTTAATATTTCGTTCATGACATTTGGGTGTTCAAAGTAAGATCGAGTTCCTAGTCCTATCGGAAACGGAAGATAAAACGTAGGTACAGTGTTCAATATGAGTACGTAAGAGAACCATTGGCAGTTCAAAATCCAGAGAAGCAGGCTGGAAAGCCGCTGCAGGGCAAAATTCATTATTTAAACTTGTTCAAATAAAATTCCTGCAAAATATGCTCACCATCTTCTAAATTACACCGCGAACCCTCACCGTTACTATGGATTTCGTGCACCGCCGCTGAGATCTTCCTGTTTAAGAAAGAGATTGGAGCACACATGGTTACTCACCGAAATGCAATGATGATGACCCAACCAGTTCTATTTACTGCACTAGCGTCATCCAAGTCTTCGAATTTGCAGCTACAACTTTAGACCACATTTAATATTAGTTTCAGACATTCAGCCCAGGAACTCCAACACTCCTGGAAACGGATAGCCCGGATCTAGTATACCGAGATACATAAAGCACGTGAACTATATACACAGGTCCAGGCTGAAAGAGCTTTGGGATATCACGTGACAAAAAAGGGTGTGTTTGATTCCTCCCGGGTGAATTATTTGTGAACGAGATGAAAGGGTTATGCCCCCTCACATGTGAGCAGTTAAAAATGTTGCTAATACGCAGACAAACAGGGGGGAGGTAGAAAGAAAATTAAACATTAATTCAGGAATGTTTGGGTATCAAATATATTGCCGCCAGGTTTCGTTTGTCTCAAGAGAATATGAATTATACTTTATCAAAGTGCTGGCAGACTCCATTGCGAGACTGCAATGTAATTCTTATTGTTTCTCACGAATTCTAGCTATTTCTACAACATTCTAGAATTTGTACCCTTCCCTTCCCAGCATGCACGATTCTAGAACTATTTCTTGTTTTTAAATTGTTTCTTATGACTCATCGTGCATGCATGTGTTGTTGTTGCAAGCATGTCCCTGCTCTCCAGTTTCGCTCTGTCAATGTCCCCATTGGAACACAATTTTCGGCTCACGGTGACAGATTCTCATTGTCATGTCTGGGAAGAAGGACACCCCGTGGAGAATTCATGTTTATTAGTAAATTGCGGGGTCTCTGCAGCAGGTTTTATATCGACTCTGACGTTAAAATACGAACTTCATAATTTAATTTGCCGTTCGCTCTCTTGCGAGCAACGTTTGTTGAATGGTCAACACTTGTATACATTTTTTTAATTGAAATACTAATAGTACATTTTTCCTGATTGACTACTTCAGAGTGAACGGCATGTCATGTTCATTGAATTAATTATTTGTTACAAGTGTTTTGTTTCGTACATGTGCACCATATAATTAAATCTATTGCCATATTTTCATAAATTTGGTGTGCACTCACATCGATTACGTAGTAGCAGGCCGCACCAAAGCTAGCAGCCATGTACAAAAATGAAAATATCACAATACACACAAGTATGATTGTTTTACAACAGACTAAATCGACATTTAAATCGATAGATCTTATTCAGGCAAACCGTTAGAGGATACAAATAAGGTAAACCACGATGGCCCAGTGTGAAGAAAACCATCATTAAAATAATGAATATGAAGCCTATTAGTATTAGTTGATAAACATAAAACAAAATAGGTTTACTGAACATAAGAATATAATTGGATTCCACAAAAGATTTCCAATGTTGCCGTTCTGTCTTCTCAACTTGTTATCATTTGTTTCCCATGTCAGGCCACATTATGTCAACTCTCTTTCCAAAGTTTTTCTCCATGTTTGCTTTTAACATCCAGCCAGGCCTTCTTTTCCCATCCACTGCCCATAGCTGATAGCTGGTGTCACTACTCAATCCTACTGGCATACTGAAACCAACTTCAACTTTTAACCAGTCTCCAGTGATGCACAGTTGGTTATTTCTCAAAGCTCTTTGCTTACTATTGTGTATTTGACCAGAAAACGTGCAGGATTTTTCTGAAACATTTATTTTTAAATGTGTTCATCTTGTGCATCATGTTGCACTAAGGACCATAGTAGAAGACAAGATTTAGAGTAAGTGTGCAAGATGAAGACAGCAATATAATTTAGATAGGACATTCAGAAATTGACAAAGAACAGTTTGTAAGAATACACTACGATGACAAGAGACAGGAAATGATGGAGATCTAATTAAACAAACTTTCTTCAGTGGGTAGAGGACACATAATCAACTAATCAATCAAGTGTTATAAAGTATACAGTTAAGACAATCCTTGAAGTTTTGAAATGTTTAGCTCAGTCTATTCTTGATTTGATTAAATGGACAGTTGAATCAATCCTTCAAGTTATGAAATGGCACATTGAGTCAATCATTATAAGAAATGGAATGTACTTTGAATTCTTCCTGTTTTGAGACTTCAAGTTGACGCAATTCTTCCTGTTTTGAGATGTCAAGTTGACCCAATCTTTCATGTTATGAGATGGACAGTTAAATCAATACTTTATTTTATGACATGACAATTCACCTTGTGAGTTGCTTTGCATAGCTACATATTTACAACATATAAATAAAAGATTTATATCTTGTTTTATAACAAAATATATGTGAAAGATCTTGTGCATGTTCTGGCCAAATACTATCTCTAACCAGGATCTGCATGCACAGTGCCACAGGAGAATATGGGCACTATCATCCAGAAGAGGCACTGGAGATAGGTTAGACATGTGATACACATGGAGACTGACTCTGCCACAAAAACAGCACTGAGATGGACATCAGAGGTTAAACCAAAACGTGGAAGACCCAAAACGACCTCGAGGAGAGCAGTAAAACGAGCTAAAAGAAATAAATCACTGCTGGAATACAATACAGAGGACGGCCAAGAATAGAGAATGCTGTTTATTTGTTGCTGCTCTAAGCACCAGGTGTGTCACAGGCTAGAGAGTTATTTTAATATGCTGTGTCAGATATCAGTGTCCTTGTCCTGCTTGTTGTATTATAAGCACAAATCACGATTATTCATTTTTATATGCAATGTAGTTCCAGCAGTCGAAAACTGAATCATGGATTGATTGATAGTTACGACCAGTGGCAGCTCGTCATTAAGGACCAGTGGGGCTGGGCCCTACCAAAAATATTGTGTAACGTGTATTTAGTATTTTATAAATTAAAATATAACAACCCAAAACCATGATTTTTCCAATAACTTGTGTCTGGCCCCACCAACAAAAATGATTACGAGCCGCCACTGGTTAGGACCATCGTCTCTGCACCTCAGTGAATAACCATGTGTGGTCCAATCTCTTTTTTGCATGGAAGATCTCAGTGGCAGTGAACAAACTCCGTAGCGCTGGTGAGGGTCCCCCATGTAATTTAGAAAATGTTGAAAATATTTAGTAGGAAGTTTATTTTTAATCTTTTCTAATAAATTTTGCTCTGAATTATATTTTTGTTAACTTGCAGAAAATTAAGGGCAACCGAAATGTCTACCTGGCTGACATGAGAGATGTAGACCCACCAATTATTGCCAAACGAATCCGTTTCATTCCCTACAGTGAAAGTCCCAGAACAGTCTGTATGAGAGTGGAGATGTATGGATGCACATGGAATGGTAAGTGGATCGAATACAGTCTACTTTTGTTATTATTACAGTTTGGAATGGGTCTGATAGGAAAACAAAGATCAGAATACTAAGAGCATACATATTCCCAGTGGCAACATATGGGTGTGACGCATGAACATTTAACAAGGCAGTGGAAAAACATATATATGTGCTTTTGAATATAAGTGTTCCAGAATAGTCATCGATATATAATGGACAGAGAAGAACAAATAGATCTATCCTGAAAAAACTCAAAATCAAAGATAACTGGCTGATGCTACAAATAAGAATGAGAAAATTAAAGTATTTTGGACATATAAAGAGACACGAAGGGGTGGATAAGACCATCGTGGAAGGAGGCATCCAGACAAAGAGGAGAAGGGGAAGATCACAGAGAATATGGATTCAGGATGTAACTGATGGTTTGAATATGACCACTGTAGTGACAGGACATCTGTTCTATGAGAGAGAGAGAGAATCAGAAGGACCGTTAATGTGGCAAAGTTCTGCTCAGGACAAGCTATTTGATGATTGTTATTATTATATTATAGTCTGTCCATTAATTCGTGAGCACGTTTGAAATTGATTTTCTCGAAAACTACCTGTTGGATCTCAGTGATTTTTGCATGCAGCCTTAGAATATCCATGACGCTAAAATAAAGCTAATCAGTAGTCCATAGATGCTACGGATTTTGCACATCTGCGAATTCCTTTGATCTTTTATGACAATTACAAATACGGGGCTCAAATTTTAGATTTTACAGTAATCCCTAGAATTTGTCCATGTCAATTCTATTCATAGGTGTATCTCCATATTAACTTGATAGGTCAAGTAATTAAGTGTGTTGCCCTTTATGTGCAATCGTGAACTTGGATACAATATGCAACAGTTAGTCCTCTCCTTCGGTCACCATTAGACCCCAGGGTGTCTTAACTTCACCACAAATTGTATGATGGTAGACGCATTTGGATATGGAAATGCATACGTTGCTATTTCTCAATCTGTAATCAAAATATGATTTGTATCATCCCGAATCTGACGATTCCATGAGGTTGATAAATTGTTACTGGCTGGACAAATTGTAATCCATCTCGGTGCCAGTACTCGTCTTCCTCTTGGAACACATGTTCAACACACTTCTTCCAGAACTGCATGTCTATCATTGAGAGGACTCACGTGTCAGAACTTCAACATCACACATTTTAAACGTCCTGTTCTGTTCGGCAACTTGACCTTTTACTTTAGCCCAGACAAGCTCTATCGGATTGAGGTGAGCATGATATGGAGGTAGTCGCAAAGACGTGTGGCCGTATTCGCAATGATTTTGTCAATATGAAACACCTTTTTCTTATTTGTCATCCTCACCAGGTGCAACAACTCGGGTTTCAAATATGTATCATCGAAGCTGACATTTTCCTTAGCAAGCCAAGTCCTAATTTGATCTTTTGTATTTGATGCAGTTGGTACTTTGTCTTCCGCTGATACTGCGTTGTGATAGGATGCATTATCCATTACCAAGCATGATGGTCTGTTTAGAATTGGAAGTAGATCTTTCTCCATCCAGTGCCTGAAAATATGTCCATTCATTTCTGTGATATCAATGTCAGTTTTGATAAGCCAACAAATATGATACAATAGCTTCATACAAATAGCAGATACGCCTATAACTATACAATGGTATCCCAATTATAACGTCATATGCTTTCCGCTTTCAAAGTCGACTGGGTTAGGTGCAGGATTTGTGAAATTGTTGTATACTCACGATATTTCTATGTTACCATAATGTATTTTTAGAACAACGCGGCTGTGTACCGTAAATCTGTTACTATTGTGTACAATCCGGTGAGGTTGGTTTTAATATAACATGAAGAAGAAATATTTCAAACTACAACAAATTTTCTTGGAAAAAAAATATTTCTCTAGCGTCATGGATATTCTAAGGCTGCTTGCAAAAATCACTGAGATCCAACAGGTAGTTTTCGAGAAAATCAATTTCAAACGTGCTCACGAATTAATGGACAGACTATAGCTGCATTCTGGTTATGATATCTTCTTCTTCAATGAATCAGCAGCACTTGAGCTCTTGCCTTTGACGGTACAATGCTATGTAGTGTTATCTGAATGTGTTTATAGGCTGTTCTTTTGTTCCATATAATGTGTTTAATGTATCTTGCAATGTAAGAAGGAGGATCTTCCTGACATCATCTAGTACTTGGCATTTGAAGAGTTGATGGTGAACGGTTTCATGATAATGTGCACACAGCTGGCACTGTGGAGTGTGGTGGGGTTGAATTCTGTTCGTGTGATTATTAACCCATCGGGACTGCAGAGCCGATATATCGGTTCAGAGTAATGTTCATGATGTCGCAGAACCGATATATCGGCTTTTGGATGTCTGTTCACGGAAACGAATGTATCTTCAGAACCTCTTTACTGAAGTTAATAAAATCTTCAGAAACGGAAAGTACATATATGTAGGTACATTACTATTTCCATTTAACAAAGATTTGAAAGAGGGAAAGCAGTGTACTATTGTGTTCAAGTCAAGACTTTTTTTTTAAACGTTAATGTTTCCTACGATGTTTACAGTGTAATCTTGAGTACTGTTAGATCAAATTATAACTTGTGATAGTAATGAAGAATATTTAATTGATGGTAATAATGATATTTGATTGTTTATGAAATGCAGTATCGATAGTTGCAAGTCTAATGTAATAATTGCATCTAAAGAATGGCGTTCCACATTCCATTTATTGACGTGTCCGCACTAAAAAGTGAATATTATAAAACTACTGCACCTAGTTAGATGAAACTTATAGAATATGTTCGCACATGGATTATCTTCATTTAACTGCTACTTCTGGAAACATCTATGAATATTAAGATGTAATACAAACCGGAGAGTAAAAATATTTTTATCTTTTTTTGTTTTTTCAAAATAGTCATGCTACAATAATCTAATTTCCTCAAACGTATATCACCTGATGTAAAATATTATTATATTAATGTATTCCACATCCAATTAGCAACAATTTAATATATAATATGTCATACTTTAGAGAAACAGTACAAGAGTTATAAAGGATTAAACTAATTGACATTGAATGTTAAATTTGAATTGCAAAATAAATGCGTCCAGAGGTCAAAATAAAACAGGGCGAAAGGGTTAAGTGTTAGGTTCGCAGTCTAAAAATGGTTCTCTGATCTCTCCTTGTAAGGTGTAAGTTTGTGGATGTTGTCATTGAGGTTTGGGTTGGCCATGTGTCTGTAAAACTCTCTCTCTGCGTCTCCTGTGCCCATCTGTTCAACCAAATTTCTGTATTTGTTGTCGTGAGTATGATATACAATATATGATACGTTGTCATGGAGGCAAGTGCTGCTTTTGCTGTAGCAATGAGTAGTCTCACAAAGGAAACAATAGCAATGACCAGGGCTTTATTTAAGCTGGCTGGACATGCAGGAGTACACACATTTATGCATACTGAGTGACTCATTGCACAAGGAACAAGTTGATAAGTGCTCTAATCTCATCTTCAGTATATCTGTTTGGCAGATGCGGCTGACAGTTATATTCCAGTGTTAAGGAACATCATCTACTCCTCTGTGTAGTGTTTAAATCCCCTTTGTGATCACATAATTGATCACTCTTTAGGTTAGCTCATTTAATTGATTGATTGATTTATCAATCAAACAATTGTGGGAGCTAAACTAAAGAGTGATTGTTTTTCCTTTTCTCTGTCAAGAAAAATTCTGTTAGTTGAATTAATTCATTATGACATTTATTGTTACTTACTTGATTTCATATTTACTTGTAGATTCTCTGGTGTCCTACTCCATGCCACAAGGTCATCGTCGTGGAGCTGAAGTTGATCTATTTGATTTCACATATGATGGAACTATTGAGGTCAGCTAATCTTGTAATTTCGTACTTTATACATTTTTATTTCTAAATTGCCCGAGTGGTTACCTGGATCCAAAATTGGGGTGTAAAGAATAGAACCACTGTTACCTGCCATGCACATCGTAAGAGATGAATAAGGAGGTTTGGCTGAAATCAGATGCACATGTGGTAAACGTGTAGAAGTCTATGCGTTTAGGGGCCTACCAAACCAATGTGCGACGTATACACGTTCTTGACAAAGATCAAACATATCACAATGAGTGATTAAAGTTGGTCGTAAAGAACGAATGCAAAGAAGAAGATTTCTAAATGTATCAACAGTAAGTAACTGATTATTTAACTGACCTCACAGCATTCCGGGCAGACCCATAGGGGCTCAGTCTCCCCCAGCAGATGTCGAAGGTTATGCATACTTATGGTTCCTGTGGCTTGCTGACTAAATACACTCTCTCTCTGCCCCTCAAGCATCCAGCTCTACTCGTACAATGTGTAATTCCAAATTTCTTAAATCGCTGGATTGGCTCATCAAGTTTAGTGTCCTCATCCAACAGTTGGTCGCCAAGAGATTGCAGAACATTCCCAGTATCCATCCCAAACTTTCCAACAATCGATGCTTTTCATGCAAGAGTGTCCACTCACTCGTTTATGAGTATTGACTTCTAGTATATAACTAAAAGTTAAAATATCTGCCAAGAAAAATCTTGCACCATCCATCATATCATAACTAGTCATATCATTAGAAAACACTTTAAAGACTCTCTTAAAGTGTCTCTAAAATGCTTTGATATAGGCACCACATGCTGAATTTTTCAAGATTGTCAAATGGGACACTGTAACAACACAAGGAACTCTGATAGCTGACAATCGTCATACTGTTGAAGCGCAGAGAAAGGGAGATGCACGAAAAGACAGAACACAAAACACCTACATGTCTAATCTTGATCATGTATGCCTCACCTGTGGTAGGAAATTGTGTTCTATGATTGGACTCTACAGTCACCTCCGCACACACCAGAGAGGTGCAGCAACACCACAAGTCTGAGACTGTTGTCATCGTCGCTTTCAATGGAAATTATTTATTTATTAACCAAAAGTTAACATATCTGCCAAGAAAAATCTTGCTGTTTGTATCATATCATAACTTGTTAACAATTATTTTTGCTTTCGAAATTTGTTATTTAATATTACTTTAAACAAGTTTTCTATTAAAAACAGTCTTTATTGCCTTTAAAACCGCTTTTTAGGGCAATGTAGGACAGGGGGGAACATTAGCCTGAGAATTTGAGGAAGGACTCTGGTCTGAAATTTTTTCGTTGTTTTCATATTAATGTAGAATTTGTATAACAATTTTGAGAGATTATGGCTTAGAAGAGTAGAAAAGGGTTAGTTTACAAAAATATGTTAACGCGTTGCCAGGGAAATGATACAAAATGGCCACCAAACATAACATTTCAAATCCCTAAGGCTGAATCTAATGAATATACATGAATTCTGTTTTCACTCTAAGGTGAGCAATTGTAATATCTAAAATATTACACACGATTTTAAGGATATATTAAATATTACATTTTAAATAAATTTGTGGGTAAAATTGGGTAAATTTAAAAATTAAAAATGCTTTTTTTTATAAAAAAATTGCAGGATAATGTATTCATGATGTACATTAAAAAAAACAAAAGTAAGGGAATCTTTTTTCATATAATAAGATATATTGAGGAATACGATGTTAGGCTTGTTTTTATTTTACCGTCTGCACACTTGTTGAGTAATGTGGCCAATATCATGATGGCGGCCTGTACTTCCCAGTGCTTTTCTTGATACCTAATTGAGGCTGGAATGACCTATGAGTCTTTACGGTAAAAAGAAATTCTACATCCACGGTGGAATTGAACCTGAAACACATGTATAATAAGTGAGTTCAATAAGAACTACACTACTGTGGCGTTCATGATGTACATAATAATAGGGACAAGGGTTCTTCATCATCATGTGCTATGCCGGATAGCATAGGTATTTATGGATTCTTCACATGATCTTGATGAAGGGAAACTCCCAACTACATCTCTTCTTGGTAGGTGATGGCAAGCATACATGTGTAGCTCTGTGGGCAGAGTATCCACAGATAGAAGTGGACATCTCTGCTGGCGGTCAGAGAGGGGCCTAACAACCTTGTCCTTATAACCAGAAAACATCAAATACAAAGACTGTGTCTCCTGCATTTAGATTGTCATTGTCAAGATGCATGTCCCTTCGAACGTCACTTTCATCACAGCCCGTTTGATAAGCTCTGGGGTCAAAGGCTCATGAGGTCATGGTGGTAACATGAGCCAGGGTTAGCGAGGGGGCACGTTAACCAAGACCCTGCCCCCAACCTACACGTGGTGACCCTGTAAACAGACTAAGGTTACGGTCTGGCTAAGGGGGGGCAGGGATCGGGGAGGGCTACTCTGTTGCAAGTAGAGATGCAAAGGTAGTCCTGCTTGATGGGATCCGCCTGCAACATAGACGAGCGGACTTCCAGGGTGACTATTATTGCTAGACTCTTCCGACCGGTAAGAAAAGATCAAGGGGCAAACTCGGTTTTGCCCCCTCGAAGTCCGAAAGCCCAGCTGGAATTGACGGAAATGGTGAGGTAGGCACCAGGGCAAAAAAAAGCACGATAGTGGGCCCCATCGAGGGGCAGACCGGCAAGGCATACGATGCAGCAGCGAGCATGGCAGGCAAGAGGGTGTGCGTCCCACCCATATGTGCAGAACTGGGAAGCCCAGCAGAGCCTAACCAGTGCATGCGTAGCAGCGGGTGTGCGTCCCACCCAAGTAAGCAGAACTGGGAAGCCCAGCAGAGGCTAACCAGTGCAAGCGCGGCAGTGGCAGCGTTTGCAGCGGGTGTGTGTCCCACCCAAATGTGCAAAATAACTGGAATGCCCAGCAGAGGTAAGCCCAGTGCGTTCCGCTCGCAGGGAAATACTGCTGCCTTATAGATTGATTGGGGACAATCAAAGGCTAGCGGAGCAAACCGTAAACAAACCTGAACGGGAGACAAACCAAGGTGTTCATTAAAATGACCGGTTTGCTGGGAAGATGACGCTCATAAGCCCGGGAGGGCATTCCGTCTAAGGGTCGCTGCCCTGAAAGAAATAGCAGCCCACTGCATTGTGGGTCTGGCTGGGGACAGTCAAAGGCTAGTGGAAGAAGCGAATCCGTACACAATAGCTGGCTGAAATTGAACACCCCATCGAAGGATAAGCAACTGTGCTCAAATAGGTGTTGAAGGTTGGTGCACATACATCACGTTCTGATGTTTGGCTGTTTATATATCCAAAGAGAATGATTAAAACAGGCCTAGAACGATCGCAGAAGAAGAAAAGCTCTGTCTCTTGCAAGTTCTCCCACCTCCTCCAGCATCATGTTCAAGGTTTCTTTGATTTCCTGCTGCCACCTTCATCTTGGTCATCCCTTGCCTCATACTCCAGGAACCATGCCTTCCATTACCATTCTCTGCAATCCACTGTGACATTTAACACGGCCGAAATATTTCAGCTTCTGGAACATTTATGCGACAATGCTCTTTTGATATGCAGGCCATTTAGAAGGTACTTGAAAACCATCACATTTCTCTCCCAAGAAAAGTCATGGACCAAAACGAAAGATACTTATTTGTACATAATTTGTCTAATTTTAGGACAAGTATCTCCGAGATGGGCTTGGCCAGCTTACTGATGGAGATGAAGGAGAAACCAACTTTAGACTTGACACAAAGAAGATGGGCATCAAGGGATACGAGTGGGTTGGTTGGAAAAATGAATCTGTAACAAATGAACCAATTTCCGTTTTTTTCAAGTTTGATACAGTTCGTAATTTTACTCAGGTAAGATTTTCTTAACTGATTCTCTACTCTTATTGTCTATTGTGTTATCATTTTCAGATAAATAATCTTTTATACTGTCACTTTCAGATATGTAATCTATTGTACTATAACTTTCTTTTATGCAATCTATTGTACTATAACTTTCTTTTATGTAATCTATTGTACTATAACTTTCTTTTATGTAATCTATTGTACTATAACTTTCTTTTATGTAATCTATTGTACTATAACTTTCTTTTATGTAATCTATTGTACTATAACTTTCTGTTAGGTAATTTATTGTACTATTACTTTCATTTAGGTAATCTAATCTGACACTACTTTCATTAATGTGATCTATTGTACTATCACTTTCATTTATGTAGTCTATTGAACTAGCACTTTCAGATATGTAATCTGTTCATCTATTAATTTCAGATATGTAATCTATTCTACTATTACGTTCAGATATGTAATCTATTCTTCTATTACGTTCAAATATGTAATCTGTTCTTCTATTACTTTCAGATATGTAATCTATTCTACTATTACGTTCATATATGTAATCTATTCTACTATTACTTTCAGATATGTAATCTAATCTACTATTACTTTCAGATATGTAATCTATTCTACTATTACTTTCAGATATGTAATCTATTCTACTATTACTTTCAGATATGTAATCTATTCTACAATTACTTTCAGATATGTAATCTATTCTACAATTACTTTCAGATATGTAATCTATTCTACTATTTTCAGATATGTAATCTATTCTACTATTACTTTCAGATATGTAATCTAATCTACTACTTTCAGATATGTAATCTATTCTACTATTACTTTCAGATATGTAATCTAATCTACTATGACTTTCAGGTTATTATACATTCCAACAATCATTATACGAAGGATGTGAGAATCTTTCGTCATGCTGAGATCTTCTACAGCATTGGGGGTCAGTACTTTCCACCTCAGAGCACAAAAGTCAACTTCCAACAGGATGATTATTTTGAGAATGCCCGACCTGTTTTCCTTCGTATGCAGAACAAGATTGGACGATTTGTCCGGATTGATCTTTACTTCCAAGCAAAGTGGATCATGATCAGTGAAATTTCATTTACTTCCAGTAAGTGTTTTTATATTGTTTGTCAACTCTTCAACCTTAGCATCATGTGACATATACTAGCTGGTGTAGTCAAACCATGTGTTTTTATATTGTTTGTCAACTCTTCAACCTTAGCATCATGTGACATATACTAGCTGGTGTAGTCAAACCACAAACATTTGTCTAGAGCAGTGATTCTCAAACTTTGTGAAGTCGTGGCACACTTGAAGTTCTACAAAATAATTGCAGATGTACTATACACAAGAAACTGAATAAATAAGCTGCATAAAGCAAAGAAATATATAAATAATTGGAAAATGCTACGTACTTTTATTCCTCATTTAATTTCTGCCTATGCAAAGCATAGGCCTAATGTTGATGTGTCTTGGCGATTTTTCACCCTGGTACCCGCTGGCATCTTGTTGCCTGCCATGATCTGGGATTTCCTAGGAAGCATCTAGGAATGTCACCGGGCACACTATTGGGCCTGGGCGCATTCTTTGAGAACCACTTGTCTAGAGTAATATGAGTTCTATGAGTATGTAGATCTATATGCTTTATTGGCTATTTAAAGGCATTTGATTGTTTAGAACATCAGGAACTCTGAAAAATAATGGAAGTAATTGGATTTTCGTTACTTCTAATACAGATCATTAGAGAACTAATGGATACAAAGAAAAAGGCTGGCCACACAAAATGTGGACCTCAGAGATAACAGAGGTAGATGAAAAACACTGTTTACGAAGCACACACAATAGCCAATTCTTGAAATCTCTTATGCTGACGCTGTGACACAAAACAGGATTGGAGAAAAGGAAAGAAAGAAAAAGAACTTTATAGTGATCAAATGACGGCTGTAAGAACATGCGATGATACATCAGATTGGTTTGACATAGGGCAGCGAGTCCATTAAAGTTGCATTCTCTCACCTTGTCTAACATATATGTAGAAAACATCATGAGGATTGTTACAGAAGATAGCAGAAAAGAACAATACACTCCTTTTATAATCGAAGGAGGAGAAATACCTGAACTAAGATATGCAGAAGATAAGTGTTACTGTCAACACTTCTCAAAAGGATTGGAAAATTAACAATGGTTGTGCAAGAGAATAGTGAAAAATGAAAGCAATATCTCAATGTGGCAAAAACAAAAAATAATGACAATGGATAAAACAAGCATGACAAAAGATATTTTTATCAACAAAAAATGTGAACAGTTTTAAATATCTCTGTTCAATGCTAACAAGAGACGGAGATGGGATAAAGGAAATTAAAAGAACAAACATGGCTTTACAAAAAAAAAGTAAATAACTAAAAACAGTATGGAATGGAACTGATAGAAAAAAAAATCAGAATACAGAGAGCATGCATATTCCCAGTGGCATTTTACGGTCAGTAAATATATTTCACGCCACTGTGGAATTGAACCTGGACCACTATCCTTAGAAGCGAGTTCACTAACATCTACGCTACTGTGGCTCTCTCAAAGTATTAAGTATATATATATGGAACTGCAGTAAAACTATTTGATTGGCAAAACACGTAATTACAAAGTACTGTAGTTTTACAAATTACAAAAACAATGACAAAATACAGCAACGTTTCGACCAACAAGGCCTTTATCAACAAACGAACAAACAGGAGTGACAAATTAAAATGAAACACAAATGGACGACCAAATACAAACGTATCTAAGGAAAATCTGGAATAAAACGAATAACGAAATAAATGTAACACAAAAACACACATAAAAACTAGAAATAGAAAGGAAAAGAAACAATGAAACATCTAGTAAATATATAACTTGAATACATGCAACATATACCCATATAGATTACAAAGCATGGGAAGAGAAAGTACTAAGAAGCATAAGAATGGAATATAACATGAATACATGCAACATATACCCATATAGATTACAAAGCATGGGAAGAGAAAGTACTAAGAAGCATAAGAATGTAATACGTTGAGCCCGCGTGGTCGCAAGGTACCATACAAAGAAATCAACCGATTCTCCAGAGCAAATCGACTGCGATCATCCGAGGAACATGATCGGATGGCTGTGCCCTGGACATCGTGAGCACCTAAATGGCCAGTATCATTGAAATGGGTGGCTACAGGGGTCACAGAGCATTGGCGTATGTCGCGTAAGTGTTGGGCGAATCGGTCACTGAGCCTCTTGCCTGTCTCGCCGATATAAGCCTTGTTACACCGCTTACAGATAATGGCATAGATAAGATTACGGGACTCGCATGTGAACCCATCGTCAATAAGAAACGTGCCTAAAGGAAAAGATACAGTACGCGTCTGTATCACATAAGCACACGTGTTGCAACGCCGACGGCCACACTGGACAGTGCCAAATGAGTCTGGATATTGACTTAAGGCGACTGTGTACCAACATATCCTTAAGACTTCTGTCCCGTCTGTAAGACACCAAAGGATAGTTGGGGAAGACAGAACGGGTCTCAGGATCTGATCTAAGGAGAAACAGATGACGGAATAAACATTTTTCACCAGGGAACTATGGGGGTGGTAAGTTAAGATAAGTTTTACTCTGTCAGAGTTAGTAGTCCTATGCTGGCTGGTAAGGGCCTGCTGGCGAGTGATTTTCTGAACTCGATGCATAGCCGAGACAAGCACGCTCTCCGGGTATAGGCGCCTACGAAAGAAATCAAGCATCTCGCGAGCTCTCTCAAGAAAATCATCGTCCTCACTACAAAGGCGACGAAGGCGTAAGAGCTGCGAGAATGGCAAAGAGTCACGACAAGCCCGGGGATGTCACTCAGTCTAATAATAATAAGGTTCGTGAAGTCATTAAGAACTTAATTGCCACGAACGACCTTCCATCCAGTGCATCATCACTCTGTGTGATCGATAGCTGTTTGGGTAAACCCGCCTTTTATATGCTCCCAAAATTCATAAACTCCACAATCCCGGTAGGCCTATCGCTTCTGCTTGCTCTTGCCCTACGGAACACATCTCCGAATTCCTTGATAGCATCTTTAATCCCATAGTCACCACACTCCCGTCATTTTTGAAGGATACAAACCACGCTTTGTCTGTCTTTTCTGCCATTGAGTTGCTACCCGAGAGAACCTACCGTCTCTTCCTCCTTGATGTGTGCTCATTGTACACTTCTATACCTCATCCTGACGGCCTTATAGCTCTCCAGTTCTTTCTCAATAGGAGAACTAATCCACTTGTGTCAACTTCTGCTCTCCTTCGTCTTGCGGAACTAGTTCTCACTCTTAACTCCTTTCAGTTTAATGACCAATTCTTTGAGCAGATCAGTGGGGTTGCCATGGGTACTAAAATGGGACCTAGTTATGCTTGTCTATTCATGGGTTATCTTGAACACCTAGTATGGACTACATATGATGGCCACCTTCCGTCTGTCTATCACAGATACATTGATGACTGTATTGGCATCACTGATATGCCTGAAGCCGATTTGTCACGCTTCATTAATTTCATTAATGTTTTCAACCCTTCTATTCGTTTTACTTCTCACATCTCCACTACTTGTGTCAACTTTCTTGACATTACTATCACCTTACGCCTATCCGCTATCACTACATCGGTTATTGGTTATTGGTTACTAAACTGACGTCATTGCACTCAAGGCAAACCCATAGGTGCTCAGTCTGCCCCAACAGATATCAAGAGTATGCATACTGATGGTTCCTGTGGCTCGCTGATTAAACACACCTCTCACTCTGCCTCTCAGGCATCCAGTTCGACTTGAACAAAGGGTAATTCCAAACTGCTTAAATCGCTTGATCGATTCAACATCGATTTTAGTGTCCTCATCCAACAGAGAGTCTCGAAGAGACCGAAGAATATCCCCTTATCCATCTTCAACTCCCCAACAATCGATGCTGTTGATGCAAGCCTGTCCGCTCTCTCATTACCGTAAACACCCGCATGCCCAGGACAGTATATCCACGTAAGCCGCTGGAGGTTAGAAACTTCTATAGACGACATCCACTCATACCGAAACCTGCCCTTCTGGATCTTGTGAAGCATCGACTGAGAGTCAGATACAACAACTGCCCCAGTAAATGAAGTCCCAGAAATCCAATGGAGGGCAGCAGTAACGCCTCAACCTCCATCCTCATACTAGAAGTAGTTGTCCTGTATGCCCCACTTCGCTCTGCAACAACCCTACCATGCGCATTAGCCAAGAAACCCCAGCCCGATTTCTCACCACGTTGAACCGACCCATCGGTATATACAACAACATCATCATCCCTTGCATTATCTTCTATCAGCTGCTTAACTGCGAGATCAGCCTTCATGTTGCCCCAATCTCTACATCAGTATATTACAAGCCTACACTATATCACTACATCAGTATATTACAAGCCTACTGATGCACATAGTTTTCTCCTCTATACTTCTTCCCATCCCCGGGCTTGTCGTGACTCTTTGCCATTCTCGCAGCTCTTACGCCTTCGTCGCCTTTGTAGTGAGGACGATGATTTTCTTGAGAGAGCTCGCGAGATGCTTGATTTCTTTCGTAGGCGCCTATACCCGGAGAGCGTGCTTGTCTCGGCTATGCATCGAGTTCAGAAAATCACTCGCCAGCAGGCCCTTACCAGCCAGCATAGGACTACTAACTCTGACAGAGTAAAACTTATCTTAACTTACCACCCCCATAGTTCCCTGGTGAAAAATGTTTTATTCCGTCATCTGTCTCTCCTTAGATCAGATCCTGAGACACGTTCTGTCTTCCCAACTATCCTTTGGTGTCTTACAGACGGGACAGAAGTCTTAAGGATATGTTGGTACACAGTCGCCTTAAGTCCAATATCCAGACTCATTTTGGCACTGTCCAGTGTGGCTGTCGGCGTTGCAACACATGTGCTTATGTGATACAGACGCGTACTGTATCTTTTCCTTTAGGCACGTTTCTTATTGACGATGGGTTCACATGCGAGTCCCGTAATCTTATCTATGCCATTATCTGTAAGCGGTGTAACAAGGCTTATATCGGCGAGACAGGCAAGAGGCTCAGTGACCGATTCGCCCAACACTTACGCGACATACGCCAATGCTCTGTGACCCCTGTAGCCACCCATTTCAATGATACTGGCCATTTAGGTGCTCACGATGTCCAGGTCACAGCCATCCGATCATGTTCCTCGGATGATCGCAGTCGATTTGCTCTGGAGAATCGGTTGATTTCTTTGTATGGTACCTTGCGACCACGCGGGCTCAACGTATTACATTCTTATGCTTCTTAGTACTTTCTCTTCCCATGCTTTGTAATCTATATGGGTATATGTTGCATGTATTCATGTTATATTCCATTCTTATGCTTCTTAGTACTTTCTCTTCCCATGCTTTGTAATCTATATGGGTATATGTTGCATGTATTCAAGTTATATATTTACTAGATGTTTCATTGTTTCTTTTCCTTTCTATTTCTAGTTTTTATGTGTGTTTTTGTGTTACATTTATTTCGTTATTCGTTTTTATTCCAGATTTTCCTTAGATACGTTTGTATTTGGTCGTCCATTTGTGTTTCATTTTAATTTGTCACTCCTGTTTGTTCGTTTGCTTGATAAAGGCCTTGTTGGTCGAAACGTTGCTGTATTTTGTCATTGTTTTTGTAATTTGTAAAACTACAGTACTTTGTAATTACGTGTTTTGCTCTCTCAAAGTCTACATGTACAACTGTAATCATAATAAATGCATAGGCAACAACCCAGTAGAAATACACATACAGACTACTAACATAACTTTATCATATCTCATTATCTCATAATGTATATCCATCCACAGCTGAAGCAATTGGTAACTTCACAGAAGAGATACCACCTCCAACCACACCTGCTCCATCAACAACAACTACAATTAGAAAAGAAAATATCTTCAATGCCTTTAATGTAGACAACAATGTTAAATTAGACAGTCATGAAGCTGCTGATGCAGGATCTGATGTAGCTGGCACCTTTGATGTTGGTTTTGATCAGACAAGGGACATGGGGCAAGTCTTACATGATGTTGGAGGCACTGGGGAAGAGATGATTGATCCAGGTTCCAGTAAGAAAAGTTTGTACTGCACATATTTTTTTCTCATTTTTTAACTTCATTAGCATTTTGTTACATCAAATAATTTCTTTCTTTATTTAGTTATGTCAATAAATTTCTACTTAATTTGGCACTGTGTACCAGCAGTGCTGTTTTGGTCTTATTTGCACAATAGATTGCCTTCTATATTTAGTCATATCAATAGATTTCCTTCTATAATTAGTCATGTCAATAGATTTCCTACTTTCTTTAGTCATATCAATAGATTTTCTTCTATATTTAGTCATATCAATAGATTTTCTTCTATATTTAGTCATATCAATAGATTTTCTTCTATATTTAGTCATATCAATAGATTTTCTTCTATATTTAGTCATATCAATATTTTTTTTCTACATTTAGTCATATCAATAGATTTTCTTCTATATTTAGTCATATCAATATTTTTTTCTACATTTAGTCATATCAATAGATTTTCTTCTATATTTAGTCCTGTCAATAGGTTTTCTTCTATAATTAGTCATGTCAATAGATTTTCTACTTTATTTAGTCATGTCAATAGATTTCCTATTTTCATTATACATTAGTTTTACTATCTAAAGCTATAATAAAAACTGAGAATGTTTGGTATGAAAAGAAAGAATGTGCTCTCTGTGATCAGTCACTATAGTTGATGTGCCTGTTTATTTATAGCTCCATTTATTTTGCAGGTAATATTTCCAATTCACCTGATGTCCCTTTGACAGAGAAAGAAAACAAAGAGTATGATGATGAATATATCAGCATCATTGTTGGGGCTCTGGCAGCTCTCATATTTCTACTCATCTCTGTCGTCCTCATCTTCTTCTGTCGACACAAGAGACGTAAAAACAACAATAATCGTAATGGACACAAACCTGTCTGCAGCAGCCACGTCACAATTAACCTCAATGATTTGCGGGCAGCTACTAACGGCAAGGTCTCCAATGGCAACATGTATAACAGCATTGCTACAGATGAAGCAGATTCTGATCGGGAAGCAGGTGGTTGTTGTAATAGCGGTGCAGCAGGCAGTGACAAATTCGCATGTAATTCCGGCCACATTCAACCACACAACAGTATTCACGGTATATACTTTTTTATGGTTTTGTCCACATGTTCACAATGTACTTATTGTTATATAAACTATCTCACCATTGTTTTGTTTTGCATGTTTACAATTTAGTTATTGTAATTGGTTATTGAGCTGATGCCACAACACTCCAGGCAGACCCATAGGTGGTCAGTCATCCCCAGCAGATGTAGAAGGGTATGCATACTGATGGTTCATGTGGCTCGCTGGTCTCTCTCTGTCCCCTCAAGCAATCAGCTCTACTTGTACACCATGTAATTTCAAACTCCTTAAATCACTGGATTGATTTAATTTCAATTTTAGTGTCCTCATCCAACAGTAAGTCGCCAAGAGGCCAAAGAACATCCCTCTTATCCATCCTCATCTCCCCAACAATTGAAGCTTTCAATGCAAGCCTGTCCACTTTCTCGTTGCTGTGAACACCGCTTGCTCGGGACAATAGATCCATGTGAGTGTAAATCGTCATATCACAAGAAATGTTGCTTACAGATAGATTTATTGATTGATTGATATTACCCTTATCATTGCACTTTGGTGAGTAACCATTTGTGCTCGATTTCTTTCTTACACATGAAGATCTCAGCGGCAGTGCAAAAACTGAGTAGCACCGGCAATGGTTCCAGATGTAATTTAGAAGATGGTAAACATATTTTGCCAGAATGAAACAAATAATCTCTAATGATATTTGCCTGGGCAGCACGCCAGTGTGGTACCTTGGCCTGCAAAGGAAATAAAGAATAGTACCACTGACCTACAAGGCATATCGTAAGAGGCGACTGATATAGTACCTAGGGAAGCTACTCAAGTAAATAAAAAGCATCGCAGAATTCGGATGTAGTGGCCTACTTGTAGCAGCATAACTGGCACAACGTACAATCGCTCTTAGGCTCAGATCACATACAAATCACACAGAGTGGATAACAAGTGGTTGATATGGAACATAAACCTGGGCAGCTGCTTTCCAGCCTTCTCTGCTTGATATTGAACTGCTATCTGATCTTTTACGTGTTCAACTTGAACACAAGACCTATGTGTTTTTCGTTAGGACTAGGAAATCGATATCACCTACGCTGAGATTTTTGTGGAAAAATATTGATGTGTAACCATAGCAACAGATTTTAGTCATGTCATTTACCATGGCTCCACAAGTGAGAGAACCGAGTACATTTGGAACAAGAGGTGAACACCTAACTTCTACGCCACAGAGACCTCTACAGATATATATCTATTACATATGTCAATGATTATATCTCAAGAAATGTTGCTAACAGATACATGCATGTATATATATATCTATTACATATGTCAATGATTATATCTCAAGAAATGTTGCTAACAGATACATGCATGTATATATATATCTATTACATATGTCAATGATTATATCTCAAGAAATGTTGCTAACAGATACATGCATGTATATATATATCTATTACATATGTCAATGATTATATCTCAAGAAATGTTGCTAACAGATAGATGCATGTATATATATTTATTACATATGTCAATGATTATATCTCAAGAAATGTTGCTAATAGATACATGCATGTATATATATTTATTACATATGTCAATGATTATATCTCAAGAAATGTTGCTAACAGATACATGCATGTATATATATCTATTACATATGTCAATGATTATATCTCAAGAAATGTTGCTAACAGATAGATGCATGTATATATATCTATTACATATGTCATTGATTATATCTCAAGAAATGTTGCTAATAGATAGATGCATATATATATACAATTTCAGGCTCAGAAGGGCGAGATTATGCAGTTCCCGACATCAGTAAATCTGGTCTTGTTGTCAACCTTCCTCCAAGAGTCTCAACACCTAATCAGCTGACCCTTGTGGATAAACCTCCCAACTATGATGCACTATATGCTGCTGCAGATATTGTCAATGTTCATGGAAGCAGTATACCCAGCATGCAAGGTGTCAGTGGAAACAATGTGTATTCTGTGCCCAATGCAGATCTTTTGTGTAGCATTGACTACTCTGTAATGGAACTGCAACGGGAGGACCTGCGATTTGTAGAAGTGCTTGGTGAAGGACAGTTTGGAGAGGTCAGTGACATAAGCAAATATTCTCTTCTTCTACTTTGCTGCTGTTTAGTAATGTTTATAATCTAGTTCTCTGTATGTTATTGTATTCTGTTGTTTAGTAATGCTTATAGTCTAGTTCTCTGTATGTTATTGTATTCTGTTGTTTAGTAATGCTTATAGTCTAGTTCTCTGGGTGTATGTTAGTGTTGTTTAGTAATGTTTATAGTCTAGTTCTCTGTATGTTATTGTATTTTGTTGTTTAGTAATGCTTATAGTCTAGCTCTCTGTATGTTATTGTATTCTGTTGTTTAGTAATGCTTATAGTCTAGTTCTCTGTATGTTATTGTATTCTGTTGTTTAGTAATGCTTATAGTCTAGTTCTCTGGGTGTATGTTAGTGTTGTTTAGTAATGTTTATAGTCTAGTTCTCTGTATGTTATTGTATTTTGTTGTTTAGTAATGCTTATAGTCTAGTTCTCTGTATGTTATTGTATTTTGTTGTTTAGTAATGCTTATAGTCTAGTTCTCTGTATGTAGGTTAGTGTTGTTTAGTAATGTCAAATATCTAGTTCTCTGGGTGTATGTTAGTGTTGTTTAGTAATGTCAAAAATCTAGTTCTCTGGGTGTATGTTAGTGTTGTTTAGCAATGTTTATAGTCTAGTTCTCTGTATGTTATTGTATTCTGTTGTTTAGTAATGTCAAAAATCTAGTTCTCTGGATGTATGTTAGTGTTGTTTAGTAATGTCAAAAATCTAGTTCTCTGTATGTTATTGCATTTTGTTGTTTAGTAATGTCAAAAATCTAGTTCTCTGGGTGTATGTTAGTGTTGTTTAGTAATGTCAAAAATCTAGTTCTCTGGATGTATGTTAGTGTTGTTTAGTAATGTTTATAGTCTAGTTCTCTGTATGTTATTGTATTCTGTTGTTTAGTAATGTCAAAAATCAAGTTCTCTGGGTGTATGTTAGTGTTGTTTAGTAATGTTCAAAGTCTAGTTCTCTGTATGCTATTGTTGTATTTTATTGTTTAGTAATGTCAAAAATTTAGTTCTCTAGATGTATGTGAATATTGTTTAGTAATGTCAAAATCTGTTTCAATGGATTTATATTGTTGCTATTTAGTAATGTTCAAAGACACTTTGCCCTGCAATTAACTGAAATGGTAATCTTAACGCATTGAGACAGTCTTTCCGAACAGAGAAATTTCAGGGCTGTGAATCCCACTCACTGACCAGATTGAGAGAGATTGATGTCGATATTGGTACATCCTGAAAAGAACATGTATATATGCAAAAAAAAAGATTGATTAATCAACATTGAACTGGCGCGTTGGGCCCCAGGACGCTGCTGGCTTTGTTGAGACAGAGATCGGAGCATCTATGGACATATCCGGAGTGCTATGATGATAGGCAACTGATAACTGGTAAACAGAAATTGGGGAAAAAAAATATTGCTGTTGTGATCTTAATGTATTTGTCTTCTAAACTTTGATAACAGGTCCATTTGTGTGAAGCTCTGCATCCAGACGATCTGATGGTAGATGAGTACATGTTGAACAGATCATTACCACGTAGTCCGCTGCTCGTCGCTGTTAAAATGCTGAGACCAAATGCTGATGATAGAGCAAGGTTAGCAACTACAAATCTTTTATTTATATATTCTTCTTTGATCGCTCATATCGACCACTTGTTAAACCACTCTTTGTGATTTGAACCTAAATTGTGCATTGTGACCAGCTGTTCCTACAACATAGTCAGAATTTGGATTTGCTGTATTTTTGAGTCATGTGGAATATCATTGTATATGTAGACCTAGATCTCAATAGCAGATCTTATAAAGTACATTCAATAGATCTGGTTTAATGAGAATGAAACCAGATATATTACTATCTCATGCCTATAACAACAGGCCACCCACTGATCTATCAACTGATAGGGGTTCTTTATCGTGCTTAGCTTGAACACAGGACTTAACATTTCATCGTCCATCTCAGTTATGACTAGGAACTTGATCTCATCTACACTGAAATCAGGGATTTATGGAAAAATATCCTGATCGCTCCGCGAGGGAAACAAACCGAGTACCTTTAGAATGACGGTAGGGCACCTTATCTCCACACCACAGAGACAGACCCCCAATCTTTCCCCCAACCAAGTCACCCGGTTTTACCAAACAGTTATATATCATAGAATGTTTGAAGCTTATTGCCACCGTGTATCTTGTTATCTCCTTTCTATCATTTATAAAGACAGTATGTTTAAGCAAAATCTAACAAGGATATATA
Organism: Arion vulgaris; assembly: GCA_020796225.1. Taxonomy (NCBI): domain Eukaryota; kingdom Metazoa; phylum Mollusca; class Gastropoda; order Stylommatophora; family Arionidae; genus Arion; species Arion vulgaris. Next base: position 48,004,460 of record CM036758.1, read on the forward strand.
TGCAATATAAAGCAAATATGTCATCATCATTTTATTCATCATCAACATGTGTCTTGCTGGCTGGTTTAGGTGATCATGGATCTCCACAAATCTCTGTCCCTGGTGTTTGCTATCATCTCATATCATCTCTACCGTGCCATGAAGTCAGGATGTCCAAAATTATTTCTCTCTGCCTTCCTCTGTCTCGTATCCCTCGCCATCCGTGTGATGCTGGGGCCCGCAAGGAAGCAAAGAATAGTACCACTGCAACCTACAAGGTATGTCGTAAGAGGCAACTGATGTAGGACCTAGGGAAGCTACCCAGGTAAATAAAAAGTATTGCAGAAATAGGATGTGCTGGTCTATTTGTAGACGCTTAAGGGCACACTATACAATCGCTCCTAGGCTCAGATCCCATACAAATCACAAAGAGTGGTTAACAAGTGGTCTACATGGAGCGTTTGAAGAAGAAGTATCCCCTCAATTTTACCGGGTGTCACAATGTGTTTTAAGCTTCCCCTTCTCATTACATGTCTGAAAAATGATGACTGCCTCTTTCTTATATTGATAATAAGCTTTTTCTGTGTCTTGGCCTCATTCAACACCTCAACATTCTTTATTTTAACAGTCCATTAGATTCTTATCATTCTTCCGTAAAACCACATCTCTGTGGCCTCCAGGAATTTTTCCATCTGTTTGTTTACTATCCATGGCTTTCATCTGTATGTCAGTATTGGCTTTATGTAGCACTGTATAACTCTCATTCTGATCTCAATTGACAGTGACTTGTTGCATATAATGCTTCTCATTTTCTGGAACTCTCCTTTGGCTTGCCCTATTCTACTCTTTATTTCTGATCTGCATCTGCCATCTGATGTTATCAGGACTCCGAGGTATTTAAATTGATGCACTTGTCTCAGCTACGTTCCATTTACTGTGATGCTGCATTTTGTCGGATTATGCTTTTTTTGAGATAATCATAACTTCTGCGTTGTTAATATTCAGGCTGAGTCCTTTGTTGTTACTTGAATCATTTTTTTTAGATAATTTGGGAACTGTGAGAACATGTTTGTATTCTTAGGGCTGACTTCCATAAAGAGATTAAGATCATGTCGCAACTCAAGGATCTGAATATTGTCCGTGTGCTCGGAGTTGGCACTAGAGAAGAGCCACTGTGTATGGTTGTTGAGTATATGAAGTATGGAGATTTGAACCGGTTCCTTATTGACCATGAACCTGAAGGTGCAGTGGCCACACCTGGAAATACTTTAAGGTAGGTCTCCTTATTTTTTTATTGTTCTGTTTATTTTGAAATGCAAACATGTCACCATGAACACTAAAAGAGCATTGTTCAACGCAATCTTTTTCCCAACATTATGCTATCATTACCAAACCTGGACACTGACACCAAACAATAGAAGAAAACTATTCACAACAGAGAGGAAGTGTCTACACAGAATGCTGGCAGTATAAAAAAAAGACCAGTTTAGAAATGAAGACATCAGGGAAAAAAGTGGATACAATATCAGAACTGAACTTCATGAGCAATGCTACTCCGATACAGTGAATGCAAAGCAAAAGACCATCCACGCAAAAGATGGACCTCAGAGATAACAGAGGCGGTGAAAAACACTTATTTATGAAGTGCGCACAAAAGTCAGTTCTAGAAATCTCTTCTTATCCTGACACTGTGAGACAAAACAGGATTAGAGAAAAGAAATTTCTGTTTATGAAAGTATGGTTATCATAATAAATGGCTGTCATTGTCTTCAATATAAACATTCTTCTTCCACCACCTAGGCAGGCATAGGATTTAACCAATGATTTCCAAGCTCTCCTATCTAAGGCCATCTTTTCCAGATCTCACCACTCTCTCCCCATTTTCTTGCATTCTTTTTCCAACTCCTGCCTTCAGGTATTTCTGGGTCTTCCTTGCAGGGTTCTTCGTCTTCCTGGGGTGACAAGCTATGAATTCCCCTGGTTGTGGTTTCTGTAGTTATCTAGTGTTGTTTTAACGGGGTAGGGTAGCTAGCCCCATGCCCTACCTCCTTAGTCGCCTCTTATGACATGCGTTGAAGGTAATAGTGGTTCTTTTCTTTACACCCTATTCTGGAAACTTCTCAGACGTCAACATAACATTTTAAATTCGTCTGATGTCTTCTGTAACATCCTATAAGACCTGCATATTGAGGAGTATTGGCTCATAAATAACATCATGTTCCGAAATATGAAATATTTTGGCAATAGTGGTTTGGATAGAACGGTAATGGAAGAAATGGTTCCTGGAGTGCAAATCCAGGGGATGACCAAGACGAAGGTGGCAGTAGGACATCAAAGAAACCTTGAGCATGACACTGAAGAGGCGAGAGAGCTCACTCGAGAGAGAGAGCTTTTCAGGCGAGTTGTGATGAAAGCAATGTTCCGAAAGGGACATGCTGTGTGATGACGATATCTTCTTTTTCATACATACCTTTCTCATGTGCATTGTAATTAACTATCTGACTTATTTGTCATCTGTCACAGTTATGGCTGCCTGATATTCATGGCATCTCAGATTTCATCAGGAATGAAGTATCTAGAATCACTCAACATGGTTCACCGTGACCTGGCCACCAGGAACTGTCTAGTCGGACATCATTTTCTTATCAAGATATCAGACTTTGGCATGAGTCGCAGCTTGTATAGTTCTGACTACTACAGAATTGAAGGACGAGCTGTCTTACCGATTCGGTGGATGGCATGGGAGAGTATTTTACTGGTGAGTTACATTCTTTTTCTTTCAGAACTTAGAATTAGAGTTTCTTTACTCTCAAGTTTCATATTTCTGCCTGTGTGTAAAACGTTGCAAACATTCATCAAAAGATGTCTGTGCAGGATATTCCATCTATGATGGTATCACAGAATCACAAACAGGGAGCTGTTGGATAGAGTGGAACAACGGCAGGTGGAACAAGAGATAGAAGGTGGCCATGGACACACACTTAGAAGACCTGACAGCATCACAAAAGGGTCCTCGATGAAATCCCCAGGGTAATAAAGGTAAAAGAATACCTAGGAACACCTGGAGGTGGGTATTGGAAACGGAATGCAAGAAAATGGGGAGAGAGTGATCTGGAATAGATGGCCTTGGATAGGAGGGCTTGAAAAACCTTGTTTGTGGACAGGTCTCCCTAGGGGGGAAGAAGAGATATACCAGCATTTTTCCACATGCAATTTATGCAAATGTATTTTTTCATATTTATATATTGCCTGTGTGTTGCCAGGGCCTGCAAGGGAAGCAAAGAATAGCACCACTGTGACCTACAAGATATGGTTATAGAAGACGACTTTTGTAGGACCTAGGGAATCTACCCTAGTAAATAAAAAGCATCACAGAAATCGGAGGTGCTGCTGACACAACCTACAATCGCCTCTTAGGCTCAGATCACATACAAATCACACAGCAGTTAACATGTGGCTGTTGTGAAGCGTTCAAAGAAGAAGAAAGAAGAAGATATTTTTATGTAAATGTATTTTTTCATATTTATATATATATAAATGTATTTTTTCATATTTATATATATATAAATGTATTTTTTCATATTTATATATATATAAATGTATTTTTTTCATAATTATATATATATAAATGTATTTTTTTTCATATTTATATATATATAAATGTATTTTTTCATATTTATATATATATAAATGTATTTTTTTTCAGATTTATATATATATAAATGTATTTATTCATAATGTTATATATATATATATATATATATATATTTTTTTTTTCCAGGGTAAATTCACTACTAAAAGTGATGTGTGGTCATTTGCTGTCACTCTGTGGGAGGTTCTGACATTTGCTCGGGAACAGCCATTTATATCTCTGACTGATGAACTGGTCATTGAGAACGCTGGACACTGCTACAGGGATGACCATCTTCAGACAGTGTTACCTATGCCAACCAACTGCCCTAAAGAGATTTATGACCTCATGTGTGAGTGCTGGAATCGACAAGAAAGTGTGCGGCCAACATTCCGGGAAATCCACATGTTCTTGCAAAGAAAGAATATGGGTTACAATCCAGCCGATGAGAAACTGAGTCAGTTCTGTGTTCCAATTTGCTGATCAAAATAACCATCATTAACCCCTTCATCCTTCTAAGTCGATATACTGGCTCATGGTATTTTTTCCAGATGATGCAATGCCAATATAGTGACTAAATCAGTATACATTGCAATGTAAATGTGTCAGCAGGTAAAGAAACAAATTACGGAGTGAACAGGTTAACTTTCTGATCAAAACTGTACTTGACAACAACAAGTCCTAGTTTTATGATTAAAAGTGTACAGAACTTTCTGATCAAAACTGTACTTGACAACAACAAGTCCTAGTTTTATGATTAAAAGTGTACAGAACTTTCAGATCAGAGATATATGTATTTGTGATGATAACTAACTCAGATGTTCTGATCAGATAAGTTTTACATGATAACAACTGTTTAAAAGTGTCAACATCATGTGCATATATTGGGACGCAGCTTTCGTCACTGTTTTGTTAACTAAGATTGGAAATAATACTGTGTTGATGTAGTGAATTGTAACGAAGAATTTGCAAGACAGGCACTGTTTTGGAACCCTGCAGGGAAAGAGGAGTAGGGGAAGCCTATAAATACCCAGAGAAGAGAGCTTGAGGCTGATGTTAAAATGATAAACAAGACGGGAAAAGAATTGGAAGGGATGGCAAGAGAGAGGAAGGGCTGGAAGAAGTTTGTTGAAGACTTGTGCTCCATTGGGAGTTGAAAGGTGAAGAAGAAGGAGAATGGAAATGATACTGTAGTGATAGCATCAATTGTAACATAGAATCTCAGAAAGAATAAAACAAAAACACACCAAAAAAACCCCAGAAAATGCAAATTTAGCATTTTTTCCTGCTGTCCATGATTTACAATGCTAATAAAGATATTTTTTGAAAACCACTAAATTATTAGCTTAGTGACCCACGCTGAGATTCTTGATTGATAGAACCCAGAATCATTGCACTTCGTTGAGTAACCATGTGTGCTCCGATATCGTTCTTAAACAGGAAGATCTCAGCGACAGTGCACGAATTCAGTAGCACCGGCTAGGGTCCCCGACGTAATTTAGAAGATGTAACCCTAACCCAAATAAAAGTAAAGAAATCATGCTCATACCATGAGGTATACTTGGAAATATAGTGCTTGGTCCATATTTGTCATTGACCATAGGCACACAATGAATACAACAAGAAGGACTCTTTCCTGAAACCCACAGGGACAGAGGAAGAAAGGGAGGCCTAGAAATACATGAAGACAAGATTTAAAGATGAATATCAACAATATGCACAAGAGCTGCTGGCGGGAGATAGCTAGAGATAGGAAGACCTGGCATGAATTGCTTGAGGGCCTATGGCCCAATCGTGTTAAAAAGCATGAGAGAGATAGGCACATGATGGGTGATGTGATCAACATGACAACGGTCGTCTTTATTTCCCAGTGCTTTTCTGGTACCCAACTGAGGCTTGTTGAGGTTTATACCCAACCTGAGAGCACTTACCATCTGAAAATATTCCACTCATTCTGGAATTCATCCCACACATCTAAGAAGCTAGTGCACAAACCACTACACAATCGAGGTTCACATTTGACAGTAATTGCCATTGTATAAGGTTTCCTTGCATGTGTGACTGACTTGTCAGTAGATTAGTACAAGATTATTCAGTCAGTTTTTAATGTCGTTTCTAACATCGACTGACAATAAAATTACCTCATTCTCACAGTTCATCACGATTTATAAGAAATTCATTTAGTCATCATTTCATGTTAATAAATGTTCAATTTATATAAATATGATGTATACATCTTTTTAAAAAAAAACACTTGATATATGAAATTTGTATGTTAAACATTTGTATGTGATTAACACATCTCTCTCCCTTCCTTCCCTCCCTCATGAATGTATGTGATTTTCACATCTCTCTCCCTTCCTTCCCTCCCTCATGAATGTATGTGATTTTCACATCTCTCTCCCTTCCTTCCCTCCCTCATGAATGTATGTGATTTCCACATCTCTCTTCCTTCCTTCCCTCCCTCATGAATGTATGTGATTAGCACATCTCTCTCCCTTCTTTCCCTCCCTCATGAATGTATGTGATTTCCACATCTCTCTCCCTTCCTTCCCTCCCTCATGAATGTATGTGATTTTCACATCTCTCTCCCTTCCTTCCCTCCCTCATGAATGTATGTGATTAGCACATCTCTCTCCCTTCCTTCCCTCCCTCATGAATGTATGTGATTAGCACATCTCTCTCCCTTCCTTCCCTCCCTCATGAATGTATGTGATTTCCACATCTCTCTCCCTTCCTTCCCTCCCTCATGAATGTATGTGATTTCCACATCTCTCTCCCTTCCTTCCCTCCCTCATGAATGTATGTGATTAGCACATCTCTCTCCCTTCCTTCCCTCCCTCATGAATGTATGTGATTAGCACATCTCTCTCCCTTCCTTCCCTCCCTCATGAATGTATGTGATTTCCACATCTCTCTCCCTTCCTTCCCTCCCTCATGAATGTATGTGATTTCCACATCTCTCTCCCTTCCTTCCCTCCCTCATGAATGTATGTGAATGTTATGTGGGTCTAGAGTAACACAAATTACTATATTTACCATAACTGCTGCTCTAAATTTGCTCTCTGAGACTCCGTTTACTGGGGCGGTTGTTGTTGCTGACTCTCAGTCGATGCTTCGGAAGATCTAGAATGGCAGGTTGCGGTATGAGTGGATGTTGTCTATAGAGGTTTCTAACCTGCACCGACTCATATGGACACTGTCCTGGCCATGCAGGTGTTCACGACAACGAGAGAGTGCGACATGCTTGCATCGAAAGCTTTTATTGTTGAGAATGGATAAGGAGGATGTTCTTCAGTCTCTTGGCGACGTACTAAATTGGATGACAACACTAACATTGACTCAAGTCAGCGATTTAAGGAGTTTGGAATTAGTCGTTGTACAAGTCGAGCTTGATGCTTGAGGGGCAGAGAGAGATGTATTCTCTCCAGCAAACTACAGGAACCATCAGTATGCATCTTCCTTTAGACTGAGCACCCATGGGTCTGCCCAGAGTGCTGTGATGTCAGTTTAGTAACCAATTATCTTTACTGCCATTATCTATTTTTCATAATCAAATTTGAGATGAACTACAGTAAAACTGAATACAGATGTTGAATGTAGAAAAAATGAAATGTTTGAAACAGTTTTTGTATACTTGTAGTATAGTCACAGGCAATGATTGTTTCACTGTATTTGGTGTTTTTTAATTCACTCTTGACCATGGGAAATAATTCAGATTACCTTAGTTGTAAGATTGCCTTGATCGTAAGATTACCTTGGTTACAGGATTACCTTAGTTGTAAGATTACCTTGATCACAGGATTACCTTATTTGTAAGATTACCTTGATCACAGGATTACCTTAGTTGTAAGATTACCTTGGCTACAAGATTACCTTGGTCGTAAGATTGCCTTGGTCCTAAGATTACCTCGATCTCAAGATGCTAAAATGTTCAATTTGAGCACGTAAAAGAACCATTGGCAATTCAAAATTGATAAGAGCAGTCTGGAAAGCCGATGCCCGAGCAAAATTCATTTGAAAAGTTTAAAAATGAAATTCCTTCAAAATATCTTCACCATCTTCTTAAATGACATTGGGATCTTCGCCGGTGCTAGGAGCTGCCGCTGAGATCTTCTTGTGTAAGACAGAGATCAAAACACTCACCAAAGTACAATCAAGATTGTCCTATCAATCAATATCATGTCCTTACAAATTTCTGCCATTATTTAGACATCTCTTTGTGGCTTATTGGTTAAGCCTATGCCTTGCATTCCAAAGTCCGTGGGTTCGAATCCAGACCTCACTGTTCTGTTCCCAAGTGCATTTTTTCCAAAGAACCAAAGAATATTGCTGGAGCTACGAGTTCGTGTTTTGTGCAATACTCTCGGTAGGTGGCATGCCATTTCTACAGAGAGGGACTGAGCCATATGGGGTAAAACCCGGTGCACTACAATCAATCCTTTGGCGTTAGACCCCCCTTTTTTATGATATGTCTAAGATTGATCTTGTGAAAAAATATAAAGAATAGTTTTTAAAGAAATGTTTAGTGAATGCAATCTTTGAAAAAAAGTCATTTCTAGTTGAGCCGTCAGTTTAAATCAGAAGCTTTGTCCAGTTTCAATAATAATGACTCTGCCACCATATCAGCGTTCAGCCAATGGATAAAACTGACATTCCAAATGCCCTCATAGAGTGTGGATGCAATGACTTTTCATTTAAACCAATCCGATGGATATTACCAACTGTCCAGAAGGGACCAAACAGCCATACCTTTCCTCCGGACGGGTCACAACAGAATGAGACACCACCTGTACACTAAATTCAAGATAGGCACAATGACCTGTGCCCATGTGACTTGGTAAGTATGATAACAGAACACATCCTACAGAACTGCCGCCAGTATTCAGACCTGAGAAGAAAGATGTGGCACACTTACACCAGCGTTCAAGACAAACTGTATGGTGTGGCTAATAATCTGAGGCAGACCGCAGCCTTTATTAGAGAATCCAAATCCCAATCTAGTGAGAATGCAGAAGAAAAAGAATTTAAACCAATCCACATCAATTTTCTTGCACGAGCTGGGATTGAAGATTGGAGTGGCAAGAAAAGAACAGCACAATGAGTATCAATCAAAATCGAACTGGTACAGTCGCTTGATGCTGTTGGAGTTATTGCGAAGGAGATTGGAGCACCTAAGGACATGTCCAGAGTGCAATGAAGATATTCCAAACTGAAACTGAATAATACTTATACAATAATGAATATACCTCAGAAACCATGTGCAGTTTGAGCAATTCATCAAAAATAATCAGATTACCTCTGAAGTCATGTTTAATTTGAGCAAATATCTATTTATAAAGCTATGTTTAATTTAAGCAATCCCTCAAATATAATCTATTTATCTTACAAGCGAGGAGCATCTTGCCGAAAGGATTAGAGCACGGGGACTCCTATTCAGGGGTTCCAGGTTCGATCCCTGGTAAGGCCAAGGCTTTTTTCAGTTGAGAGCATAAAGAAAAATTCGAACCTGAACAGTTTCATGGTGACTCCACTAGCCATGCAGCCATTACATTCTTCAGGTTCTACACTGTCATAAATAGTAGTATTACAGGCAGTAAAGACAGTTTTTTTATATTATCTCACAAGTTATATTTAGTTTGTAACAATCCTTCAAATATCATCTATTTATCTCACAAATTATATTTAGTTTGTAACAATCCTTCAAATAGCATCTATTTATCTCACAAGTTATATTTAGTTTGTAACAATCCTTCAAATATCATCTATTTATCTCACAAGCCATATTTAGTTTGTAACAATCCTTCAAATATAATCTATTTATCTCACAAGCCATATTTAGTTTGTAACAATCCTTCAAATATCATCTATTTATCTCACAAGTTATATTTAGTTTGTAACAATCCTTCAAATATCATCTATTTATCTCACAAGCCATATTTAGTTTACTTATTTAGGGAGTGTGGCTACTACATTCGGCAAACTATCAAAGCGAGCTTAGGACAACACAAAACTGACATTGCAGACGAAGATTCAAATATATCGAGCCTGTGTAATTAGTTCTCTACTATATGGCTCAGAAACATGGACAGCCTACTCAAGACACGAGAGGAGACTTAACATCTTTCACCTTCAATGTCCCCCAAGATGAACATCAGGTGGTACGACAAGATAACCAACTCTGCAGTACTGCAACGTGCAAATATGCCTTCCATCCTGGGCATGCTCAGCAGTAGGCGACTAAGATGGTTGGGGCATGTGAGAAGAATGGAAACTAGTCGCATACCAAAACAAATGTTATTCTGTTAACTTTCGGAGGGCAAGAGGCACCAGGACAGACCACTGCTCAGATACAAAGATGTCTGCAAAGCCACAATGAAATACTTTTCTATAGGTCCCAGCACATGGGAAAAACTAGCTGATGACAGTGTTGTGTGGAAAGCCAAATTACGAAAGGGTGCCGAGTCTTTTGAGAAGAGACTTATGTATGAGCTGGACGACAAGAGAGAAAAGTGAAAACTCAGAAGTTGTCACAGTAAAACACTTGCCAATTGACCGTCTGTAAAGACGAAAAAGGCCATATATATTTAGACTAGGAATAAGTTAACAGATCTCTGCCAGTTTCAGAAGGCGGAACAGACACCGGAGCATATCCTGCAAGAATGTCCTCTCCTGGGTGAACTGAGAAGCAACATGTGGCCACACCCAATCGACCTGAAAACTAAGCTTTGGGGAAAGCTGACAGACCTGAAGCTGACTGCCCAGTTTGTGGTCGACAGTAAATGAAGCGCATGACCAGAGATCACTGAAGAAGAAGAGATATTTAGTTTGAGCAATCATTCGAAAACAAACTATTTTATTCTCTAAAGTCACAAATGCAATATCAGTTTATTTATATACAATATAATTTATTGACATCATATTTTATGAAGAATTTCAATCCTGACAGCATGATGAGACAGGCCTTACAATGGAACCCCCAGAGTAATAGAGGTAAGGGACGACCCAGGAACACCGAGAGACAGAAGTTGGAGACGGAATGCAAGTAAATGGGGAGAGTGGAAAGATCTGGAAAAGATGACCTTGGATAGGAGGGCTTGTAAAGCCTTCTTTGTTGACCTATGACTCCCTAGGGACTAAGACTGAATAAGTAGAAGGAAGAATTTCAATAAATGTTGGTTCAAGTTTTACTACTCTAATACTTTTGAGGGGCAGGGGGATATATTTCTACACAAATAATTAACCCTTACAACAAGAAACTGTATTCTTCTTCACTGTTAGCCCCTAGGCTGGCGTAGGTCCGCAACCAAGACATTCCGAGCTCTTTTATCAAAGGCCATCTTTTCCAGATCTCTCCACTCTTTCCATTTTCTTGCAATGGCGAAACATATAATAACAAACCCCAAGTACTGTAGTTTTACAAAGTACAAAAACAATATACATTGCTACATAGTTTTACTGCAGTCTTCACTTATATTAATAATTTCAGTTTTTTTGCATTCCATCTCCAACTCCTGTCCCAGGTGTTCCTGGTTCTTACCATACCTCTTCTTCGTCTTCGAAAGCTCCATATTGATCACTTGTCAACCACTATGTGATCTGAGCCTAACAGCGATTGTACGTTGTGCCAGTTATGTGCCTACAAGTAGGCCAGCACACCGATTTCTGCACTGCTTTTTATTTACTAGCGTAGCATCGCTAGGGCCTACATCAGTCGTCTCTTACAACATGCTTTGTAGGTTGCAGTGGTACTATTCTTTGCTTCCCTTTCGGTCCCCGGCATGACACAGGCTACCTTACCTCTATTACCCTGGGGGTTCCACCGGACGGCCTGTCTCGTGATGTTGTCAGGGGGTCTCCTCAGTGTGCGTCCTATCCATCGCCACCTTCTGCCTCTTATCACTTCTTCCACCTGCCGTTGTCCCTGTCTATCCCACAGTTCCTTGTTTGTGGTTCTGTCATACCATCAGAGATGGAGTATCCTGTGCAAGAAAGTGTATGCATTAAAATATTTCTAAATTGTGTGTGTGAATGATATACTGTTATGTGTTTTCATTATATTTTGTGATATTCAGTGCAGGCAATATAGTACACATAGGCGGTCTTTATGGCAAAGTGGTTATGGCATTTGTATTGCTTTCTGAAGCTTGTGGGTTCAAATCCAGATCATGTTGTTCAGTTCACATGTGCATTTTTCCCCTGGAGATCCCTTGGATTGTTGCTGGAGCTACTGAGTTTGTGGTTTGTGCAACACTCTCAATAGGTGTCATGCCATATCTGCTAAGATGGGAAAACCCAGTGCAATGATGTCAATTCTTTGCTTTTAGATAACTTTTGATTAGAATAGTGCACAAATTGCTGGTACTCTCTTTGTTTTATCTGTGTGCTATTATATATTAGGGATGTAGTCTTAGCGATTAACATCAAGGCCAACTCATCTGGCCCTAGAACACAAATTAAAGCTCCCATCCCTACGCTTAAGAGTGGACAGCCAACTCCATCTTCTACCTGGGAATAGACAATCGATTTTGCGCTGTTAATGTTTTAAAAAACACATATTTTCATTTCAGAGCTGTGAGACATTTATTGTCTTGACTGTATATGTTATGTTTATCGTATAGGAAGTTAGACAACTCTTCACTTCTCTTGTATCATTTGTGTGATACAGGCACTTGGTGGAGACGTCGCTGTATATTGTGTTTGTACTTTGTCAAAATAAAGTACTCTTTTTTTTTACGTGTTTCGCCATTTCTTATTTTACAACTGAATTATTCTGAATTATTTGTTTTATGTTGTGCCTGTCTGTCCTGGTTGAACTTTGTGCGTACTATTTCTGCTTGTTTGCTCCCTCACCCACACCCACACACTAAACAAATAATTTACAATCACCGTACATAATGTTGTATATTTTGTGCACAAGACTGTTGTATATTTTATATTATAATCAAATGGTTTTTTTTTTGCTATAATTTATATCGTATAAATAATAAATGATATGTGAGTCCACGAAATGCCAGAAATGAATGTATGCTTATGTTAGTTACTGGACTTGGGACAAAATAGCCATCTGTACACTATTTTTATAACTTGTATATGTTTATCAGCATTTGAAGAATCTTGAGTGACACAACTGTGAAGCTGAGTGACAGACAGAGGTAGAGAATGTGAGTGAGAGAAAGAAAGCGTGTGTGAGTGAGCGTGAGAGAAAGAGCATGTGTGAGCGAGAGAGTATGAGAGAGAGAAAACATGAGAGAGAGAGTGTGTGAGCAAGAGAGAAAGAGTGTGTGAACAAGAGAGAGAGGATACATGAGCAAGAGAGAGTGCATGTGAGCAAGAGAGATAGAGTGAGCATGTTTGAGAGAGATAGATCATCTATGAGCAAGATGGAGAGTGTGTGTGCAAGAGAGAGAGAAAGCATGTGTGAGCAAGATGGAGAGAGTGTGTGCAAGAGAGAGATAGATCATGTATGAGCAAGATGGAGAGAGTGTATGTGCAAGAGAAAGAGAAAGAATGTGATAAGAGGTTAAGCAAAGACCACTTCTGATATTGATGTTGTCACATATTTCTGTTATACCTGTTTCTAAAATGGTTGTGATTTATAAACTAAATGCTTATTTGAAATCTCACAAATAATTGAATATGATTAACTGGAAGATTACTGTTGATCTCTTAACTAACTTTCACCACATGTACAAATATCAACAAAATAATAACTCCTTTCAGAGAGCGCAATTATAACAGCTGCTATACATGTATATGTGGGGGTCTGTAGCTTAAGCGGTAGTGAGCTCCAAGATCACAAACCAAGAGTACCTGGTTCAAACTCGCGACAGGCAGTTTTAAAGCAAATTTATACCCTTGGATTTTTACAAACTCTAACAATAAACCTCACTGCTCAGAAAGCAATGGCAAAACTACTTAACATATAAGTGGTGCCTAGAAAATCAACCACTGGTTTACTGTGGGTTGATGGCTAAGTCCTGTAAAGGATATGCCACAATTTTCATATATGAATTGAAGCAGTTAGCACATCAGATATAGCACTGACTTGCAGCAGTTATCACATCAGATATAGCACTGACTTGAAGTAGTTAGCACATCAGATATAGCACTGACTTGCAGCAGTTAACACATCAGATATAGCACTGACTTGAAGTAGTTAACACATCAGATATAGCACTGACTTGAAGTAGTTAACACATCAGATATAGCACTGACTTGCAGCAGTTAGCACACCAGATATAGCACTGACTTGAAGTAGTTAACACATCAGATATAGCACTGACTTGAAGTAGTTAACACATCAGATATAGCACTGAATTGAAGCAGTTAACACATCAGATATAGCACTGACTTGCAGCAGTTGGCACATCAGATATAGCACTGACTTGCAGCAGTTAACACATCAGATATAGCACTGACTTGAAGTAGTTACCACATCAGATATAGCACTGACTTGCAGCAGTTAGCACACCAGATATAGCACTGACTTGCAGCAGTTAACACATCAGATATAGCACTGACTTGCAGCAGTTAACACATCAGATATAGCACTGACTTGCAGCAGTTAACACATCAGATATAGCACTGACTTGCAGCAGTTAACACATCAGATATAGCACTGACTTGCAGCAGTTAACACATCAGATATAGCACTGACTTGAAGTAGTTAACACATCAGATATAGCACTGACTTGCAACAGTTAACACAGACCAGCCACAATTAGTGCAGATTTGAATATTTGTAAACTTTCAAATATAACTGATGATGATGATATCATGAAATTATCCATACTAAAGAACATGTACATACCGGTTGTGCAGTTTGAATGAAACAAACTCCTACCATTTATCTTCTGGCTACTTATGCTATGTGACAAAATGCACAATAAATTATGGTTGATTATGAAAACTGTGTAATTCATTTTTCGAATAGTTGGCGGCACACATTCACTTTATTGTTGTGCAGCTTCCAGGAAATATTCATCTGTAGATTCATAGTTTTCAAGATTATTATTTGTACTGTTTTGTATTTAAACATTTATTCATTTCATTCAAATGATGGTGGGAAAAAAGAGAATATTCTTGTCAATATCATTTCTCTTCTACAGAACTAACTTTCATGGGAGTATGTTTGTTTCACAAATATTTCAAATTGATTTTCTAAATGTCTAGTCACATTTATGATTGTTGGGGAGTTGAGGATGGATAGGAGGATGTTTTTTGGTCTCTTTGTGACTGCCTGTTGGATGAAAACACTAATATAGATGTTGCACCAGTGTGGTGCCGGGGCATGCAAGGAAAGCAAAGAATAGTACCACTGCAACCTACAAGGTATGTCATAAGAGCCGACGGATGTAGGACCTAGGGAAGCTACCCTGTAAATAAAAAGCATAGCAGAAATCGGATGTGCTGGCCTACTTGTAGACGTATCACTGACACAACGTAACTCTCTCTTAGGCTCAGATCACATATAAATCATGCAGAGTGGTTAACAATTGTGCGATATGGAGCATTAGAAGAAGAAGATATAGATGTTGAATCGATACAGTGATAAGGAAAGCATGCCTTCACGCAAAAATCAGTTGGAAGTGCCAAGCGCCCTGCCTATGCCTGAATTCATAGCGAGCGAACGCAAGATTTGAAGAAGAAGAATCGATTCAGCTATTTATGGAGAGTACCTGTTGTACATGTAGAACTGGATTCCTGAGGGGCAGAGTAAGGAGTGTGTTTAACCAGCGAGCCGCAGGAACTGTCAGTATGCATTCTTTTCGACATCTGTTTATTTGAGACTGAGCACCTATGGGTAAGTCTAGAGTGCTGTGATGTCAGTTCAGTAAGCAATAACTAATTGAGACTGAGCACCTATGGGTAAGTCTAGAGTGCTGTGATGTCAGTTCAGTAAGCAATAACTAATTGAGATTGTATGTGAATAGATAACTAAATAAAATATCATGAGTACTCCATATAGTGTTAGCAAAGCAGCAACAAATAAACAATATAACGCTTCATATTGACCAGGTTCTTAAACTGCTCTTTGTGATTTCTATGTGATCTGAGTCTAAGAGCGATTGTACATTGTGCCAGTTATTCACCTAGAAGTAGGTCAGCACGTCCGATTACTGTGACGTTTTTATTTACTCCGGTAGCTTCCCTAGGCCCCTACCTCAGTTGCCTCTTGTGCTGTGCAGGTCACAGTGTTACTATTCTTTGCTCCCTTGCTAGCCCCGGCAACACACAGGCGATCAACACACAGGCGATCAACACACAGGCGATCAACACACAGGCGATCAACACACAGGCGATCAACACACAGGCGATCAACACACAGGCGATCAACACACAGGCGATCAACACACAGGCGATCAACACACAGGCGATCAACACACAGGCGATCAACACACAGGCGATCAACACACAGGCGATCAACACACAGGCGATCAACACACAGGCGATCAACACACAGGCGATAAACAACAGACAAAAATGTCAATGAAAGCCAATGAAATATAAATTTACAGAGGAATATTAAGAGGGTCTAGATGAACAATAAACCTGACTGCTCTCTTTATATTGGTAATCCATTTATGAATACATAAACATGAAGAAAATGTTTGAATGAATGCATTGTTTATTAACTATTTACAAACTAGTGTCTGGAGGAGTGTCTGACAGAATGGATTAGAGCGCAGATCACATGCAGGAGACACGTGATCAATTCACGGTAAGGCCAAGTATTTTTTTCTGTTGTGGGCATAAATGAAAAATGCTACCCTGAACAGTTTTGTGGCGACTGCCCTAGCCATGCGGCCATTAAATTCCTCTCATCCCACCTTCCTACACAGCCCTAAAAAGCGAAAATACTTGCAGTAACAATAGTTTTTTTATTAATTTTTTTGTTATTATTGTACAAACTAGCATCATGACATTTCATGGAAAAACATCTAGTAATCTTGTTCGTAGGATATCTTAGAATGAATGATCAACTCTGTATTACTTCTACTTCTAGCAAATCCAACAATGAGATATATTCGTTTATTGTTGACACTTTATTTTAAAGTAGTTTTTAGTTAATATCAAAGTCGATTAGAAGTGGAAAGTAGTGGAAAAGCAACGAAATCTTTCAAGTGACGATATGGCAGTGCAATTTGTTCCTGCTATCTTTAAATAGTTGGCTTGTACACAATCATTTTATGTCCATATATTTCTTGCTGTAAATATAAATTTGTATCAATATTTCTGATCACAATGTGAACATGTCAAACTGAATCTGTCAACAGAAAATCTTATCTGTATGTATCATGAAGAAGTTCATCTTTGTTCATTATGTTACCAAAGAATTACTATCTTTGGTTTGAGAAGCTATCCTTGAGAAGCTTGGATATCTATATATATTTGTTTTCTTTGGATGTTTTTTCATGACATGTTTGTATCCAATGATTTCTCATTGCTTTCAATTTTCTACTTTGTGTATCATATGATCAGTTGTGAAACAATTGTGTATCATATGATCAGTTGTGAAACAATTGTGTATCATATGATCAGTTGTGAAACAATTGTGTATCATATGATCAGTTGTGAAACAATTGTGTATCATATGATCAGTTGTGAAACAATTGTGTATCATATGATCAGTTGTGAAACAATTGTGTATCATATGATCAGTTGTGAAACAATTGTGTATCATATGATCAGTTGTGAAACAATTGTGTATCATATGATCAGTTGTGAAACAATTGTGTATCATATGATCAGTTGTGAAACAATTGTGTATCATATGATCAGTTGTGAAACAATTGTGTATCATATGATCAGTTGTGAAACAATTGTGTATCATATGATCAGTTGTGAAACAATTGTGTATCATATGATCAGTTGTGAAACAATTGTGTATCATATGATCATTTGTGAATCAATTGTGTATCATATGATCATTTGTGAATCAATTGTGTATCATATGATCAGTTGTGAAACAATTGTGTATCATATGATCAGTTGTGAAACAATTGTGTATCATATGATCAGTTGTGAAACAATTGTGTATCATATGATCAGTTGTGAAACAATTGTGTATCATATGATCATTTGTGAATCAATTGTGTATCATATGATCAGTTGTGAAACAATTGACTATGATCTATCGTATATGATCAGTTGTGAAACAATTGTGTATCATATGATCATTTGTGAATCAATTGTGTATCATATGATCAGTTGTGAAACAATTGTGTATCATATGATCAGTTGTGAAACAATTGTGTATCATATGATCATTTGTGAATCAATTGTGTATCATATGATCAGTTGTGAAACAATTGTGTATCATATGATCAGTTGTGAAACAATTGTGTATCATATGATCATTTGTGAATCAATTGTGTATCATATATGATCAGTTTGTAGAAACAATTGTGTATCATATGATCATTTGTGAAACAATTGTATCATGATATGATCATTTGTGAATCAATTGTGTATCATATGATCATTTGTGAATCAATTGTGTATCAATGATCATTGTCATGAAACAATTGTGTATCATATGATCATTTGTGAATCAATTGTGTATCATATGATCATTTGTGAATCAATTGTGTATCATATGATCATTTGTGAATCAATTGTGTATCATATGATCATTTGTGAATCAATTGTGTATCATATGATCATTGTGAAACAATTGTGTATCATATGATCATTGTGAACAATTGTGTATCATATGATCATTTGTGAATCAATTGTGTATCATATGATCATTTGTGAATCAATTGTGTATCATATGATCATTTGTGAAACAATTGTGTATCATATGATCATTTGTGAAACAATTGTGTATCATATGATCATTTGTGAACAAATTTGTATCATATGATCATTTGTGAAACAATTGTGTATCATATGATCATTTGTGAATCATGTGATCATTTGTACTCATATGATCATTTGTGTATCATATATCATTTGAAATTGTATCTTGATTTTGAATAATGTGTATCATATGATCATTTGTGAATCAATTGTCATGTATCGAATCATATCATATGATCTTTGTGAACAATTGTGTATCATATGATCATTTGTGAAACAATTGTGTATCATATGATCATTTGTGAATCAATTGTGTATCATATGATCATTTGTGAATCAATTGTGTATCATATGATCATTTGTGAATCAATTGTGTATCATATGATCATTTGTGAATCAATTGTGTATCATATTGATAAATTGTGATCATTGATCATGACATGTATCATATGATCATTTGTGAATCAATTGTGTATCATATGATCATTTGTGAATCAATTGTGTATCATATGATCATTTGTGAATCAATTGTGTATCATATGATCATTTGTAAATCAATTAGCCCATTATTTGATCATTTGTAAATCAATTGTCCATTATGATCATTTGTAAATCAATTGTGTATCATATGATCATTTGTAAATCAATTGGTCCATTATTTGATCATTTGTAAATCAATTGGTCCATTATTTGATCATTTGTAAATCAATTGTGTATCATATGATCATTTGTAAATCAATTGGTCCATTATTTGATCATTTGTAAATCAATTGGTCCATTATTTGATCATTTGTAAATCAATTGGTCCATTATTTGATCATTTGTAAATCAATTGGTCCATTATTTGATCATTTGTAAATCAATTGTGTATCATATGATCATTTGTAAATCAATTGGTCCATTATTTGATCATTTGTAAATCAATTGGTCCATTATTTGATCATTTGTAAATCAATTGGTCAATTATTTGATCACTTGTAAATCAATTGGTCCATTATTTGATAATTTGTAAATCAATTGGTCCATTATTTGATCATTTGTAAATCAATTGGTCAATTATTTGATCACTTGTAAATCAATTGGTCCATTATTTGATAATTTGTAAATCAATTGGTCCATTATTTGATCATTTCTTATCATGTGATCCTTTGCAGTAACATTTCATATTTTTTATAACATTCGATATTTCTGTGCAAACTTTTGAAATGAACAAAAAATATTCTAAGTGTCATGATCACTTTATTAATTATCATAATCTTTTTTCCAGTATGAATTTCTGTATCATAATTCTATGTTTAATTGTTGTTTCTTTGAATTGTTTCCTGGTCAATTTTCAGCAAAAACAATAGATATTGTCAATAATATATTTTTCGTTATTTTGTGTCACAAACTGCTTGGGTTAAACCAAAGTTTTATCTGATATGTTTGTTCTAATAGTAAACAACAAATAAACAATGTACAGTTATTAAGAGCTTCAGAAAAAACAAGTAGACAAACACAGGATTCGAACCGCTTACCCTCATTTCTTACGACACCCATGGCCTAGCCTAGCAATATGAGCGTCCTTATGAACACAACCAGCGAGCCATTCTAAAAACATTGCTCACTGAGAAGTGTTTTCTCAACGCTTCGTTATAACTAGACACAGAATAATCGGGTAAGGTTCGATAGAACAGTGTTTGCACAAACACATGCTATAAGCTTATTGTGCTTGTATATATTTGAGACAAGACAATATCATACATACACACATGTATACACATATAACAGGCATACATACATCATTCAAAGTAGACTCACATTTATTGTAAGATGAGAACATCTTACAATCATCTTCTCATCTTACAATAAATGTGAGTCTACTTTGAATGATGTATGCATGCCTGTTATATGTGTATACATGTGTGTATATATGATATTGTCTCGCCTCAAATATATACAAGCACAATAAGCTTATAGCATGTGTTTTGCAAACACTGTTCTTCGAACCTACCCGTTATTCTGTGTCTGAATAGGCGTTGAAAGACACTCTCAGTGAGCAATGTTTTGGAATGGCTCGCTGGTTGTGTCATAAGACGCTCATTTGCTAGGCTAGCGATAGGTGTCATAAGAAATGAGGGTAAGTGGTTCGAATCATGTGTTTGTCTGTTTTTTCAGAAGCTCTTAATACCTGTACATTGTTTATTTGTTGATCATATTCTAATGGTAAACTACTTTGGTTAAACCAAATATAAGTTTGCTCTAATAGTAAACTACTTTGGTTAAACCAAATATAAGTTTATTCTAATGGTAAACTGCTTTGGTTAAACCAAATATAAGTTTGCTCTAATAGTAAACTACTTTGGTTAAACCAAAATAAGTTTGTTATAATAGTAAACTACTTTGGTTAAACCAAAGTTGTATCATAAATAAATATGCTTGCTAAAATCAGTTGGAGAGTGAAGATTTCTGAACTGCCCAGCTTCATGACGAGTCAACATCTGAACTGCCCAGCTTATGACATGTCAACATCTGAACTGCCCAGCTTCATGATGTGTCAACATCTGAACTGCCTAGCTTCATGACAGTGTAAACATCTGAACTGCCCAGCTTCATGACAGTGTCAACATCTGAACTGCCCAGCTTCATGACAGTGTCAACATCTGAACTGCCCAGCTTCATGACAGTGTCAACATCTGAACTGCCCAGCTTCATGACAGTGTCAACATCTGAACTGCCCAGCTTCATGACAGTGTCAACATCTGAACTGCCCAGCTTCATGACAGTGTCAACATCTGAACTGCCCAGCTTCATGACAGTGTCAACATCTGAACTGCCCAGCTTCATGACAGTGTCAACATCTGAACTACCCAACTTCATGACAGTGTCAACATCTGAACTGTGTCAGTATTTAGGAAAATAATAGCCATTCATCGTACATGATGATGACATCTCTCTGGTGTGTGCGGCAGTGACTATAGAGTCCAATCCTGGAACACAATCTCCAATTGTAGGGGGCATACATGATCACGGTAGGACATTTGGGTTTTGTGTAGGGTAGAGATTTATGAAGATTCATGATTATCTCAGCCAGCCAGCATAGCACATAATGATGATGATGATGATCACAAATGTAAGAATTTTATCAGCCATTCTGTTTCCATTCGCATGATCAATTTTATGATGGTAATAATGTCATAGAGGAGCATCTGGCTGAGTCAATTAGATTGTCAGCTCCCATTCAGGAGACTGGGTTTGTTCCCTGATAAGATCAATGAGTTTTGTTTCTGTTGGGGGCATAAATATAAAATCTTAACCTGAACAGATTCACGGCGAGTGCACTAGCCATGCAACCATTAAATTCCTCAGATTCATGTCTCTCCCCCTCTTCCTCTCTGTCCTACACCCTATACTGCCATTAAAAGTGGTATTACACAGACAGTGGAGACAGTTATATAAAGTCATGTCTAACTTATGATCTTGATTTGAAGCAGTCACAGGCTTTTGTTTTTGACTTTCTTGCAACTTATAATAGATACTTTTGTTGTTGTGGAGAGCTTTGTATATAGTGTTATTTGTGAGAGACTTTGTTGCCATCTTTATGTTAGGCAAGTAGCTGAGATCACTGGATCACTTTCTCTAACATGTATTTCAGATTGTCATATTTGAGATTTTTTGTACATCAACATTTTTTTAATTTTTTTTTTCACAGTCAAAGAAATTTGAGATGAATGTTTCATTTTGTGTCAAGCTCCAATCAGTGCTCCCATTATGTGTAAATAAAATATGAAAATTAAATATTTTGTTGGTGTTTTGTTTTATGAATATTTGTGTTTATACTCATGGGTTTGTGCATCGTGGGGAGATGTCAGGATGGGAGCTTGTGTGCATCGTGGGGAGATGTCAAGTTGGTGGTTTGTGTGCATTGTGGGGAGATGTCAAGTTGGTGGTTTGTGTGCATCGTGGGGAGATGTCAGGATGGGAGCTTGTGTGCATCGTGGGGAGATGTCAGGATGGGAGCTTGTGTGCATCGTGGGGAGATGTCAAGTTGGTGGTTTGTGTGAATCGTTAGAAGTTAACCTGGGGGTTCCTGGATAGTGTACATTGAGGTGATAAGTCGGGCTGGGGGTTCCTGACTAGTGTACATTAGGGTGAAAAGTCGGGCTGGGGGTTCCTGTCCTCATGGTGAGAAGTCGGGCTGGGGAGTCCTGGCTAGTGTACATTTGGGTGAGAAGTCGGGCTGGGGGTTCCTGTCCTCATAGTGAGAATTCAGGCTGGGTGTTCCTGGCTAGTGTACATTGGGGTGAGAATTCAGGCTGGGTGTTCCTGGCTAGTGTACATTGGGGTGAGAAGTTAGGCTGGGGGTTCCTGGCTAGTGTACATTGGGGTGAGAAGATGGGCTGGGGGTTCCTGTCCACATGGTAAGAAGTAGGGCTGGGGGTTCCTGGTTAGTGTATATTGGGGTGAGAAGTCAGGCTGGGGGTTCGTGTCTAGTGTACAGTGTGCTGAGAAATCAGGCTGGGGGTTCCTGTCTTGTGTACATTGAGGTGAGAAGTTGGGCTGGGGGTTCCTGGCTAGTGTACAGTTGGGTGAGAAGTCGGGCTGGGGGTTCCTGTCCTCATGGTGAGAAGTCGGGCTGAGGGTTCCTGGATAGTATACATTGGGGTGAGAAGTCAGGCTGTGGGTTTCCTGTCCTCATGGTGAGAAGTCGGGCTGGGGTTTCCTGTCCTCATTGTGAGAAGTCGGGCTGGGGTTTCCTGTCCTCATGGTGAGAAGTCGGGCTGGGGGTTCCTGGCTAGTATACATTGGGGTGAGAAGTCAGGCTGGGGGTTTCCTGTCCTCATGGTGAGAAGTCAGGCTTTGGGGTTTCCTGTCCTCATGGTGAGAAGTCGGGCTGGGGGTTCCTGGCTAGTGTACTGTGGGGTGAGAAGTCGGGCTGGGGTTCCTGTCCTCATGGTGAGAAGTCGGGCTGGGGGTTCCTGGCTAGTGTACATTAGGGTGAAAAGTCGGGCTGGGGGTTCCTGTCCTCATGGTGAGAAGTCAGGCTGGGGGTTCCTGGCTAGTGTACATTAGGGTGAAAAGTCGGGCTGGGGGTTCCTGTCCTCATGGTGAGAAGTCAGGCTGGGGGTTCCTGGTTAGTATGCAGATGGTAGCGTCATTACAGAGCAAAACGGACAGCTACTTCCAGTATGATGATGGAGGTTGAGTCTGTTCCTGCTGCCCCTCAGTGGCCCCATTTACTGGGACCTTTTGTAGTATCTAACACTTCTGTTGATGATTTGGAAGGTTCAGAACAACATGTTATGGGATGAACGAATGCCATCTATTGACATTTCCAAACTCCAGATGCTCAATTTAGACAACAGCAGACATGCTCAAAGTGGATCCATAAAGGAGTGCAAAGTGTCTATAGTTCGTTCCAAAATTCATTATCATATTTACCCACCGATTTAAAATCATCCACTTGACAGAAATTCTTGATTTTTGCATTTTTATATAGCAGTGATGACGTTCCAAAAGTATTTTTTGTCCACCCAAACCTTTAGTTCTGTAAGAATTTTATTATATGTTATTACTAAATTTACCGCAATGTTGATCTGGTATACTTGTCGAAATTTTACAGTAGGATTGTCAAGTTTGTCTATAACTAAGCATTTCCGTGTTCCAAATGCAATTCAGTGCACGTCAAAATCGGGAATCACCTGGAATTAATCAGTTCACAATGTTTCCTACCGACTGTCATTAGCGTATGTACGCAACATTTACTTTCATTTATAGAAGTGGAAGGTATCATTTGTTCACTATGTGACCTTTCTTTTTATAATATGTAATAGGAATACGCCTTTGCAATCATTCGCACCATTTTGTGTATTACTGTAAGTTCTAAACTTTGATGATCATTTTGTTGTGCTTATGCAAAATTATATAACAAAATACGTTTTTTGCATCAACTAGGCTACCTATCAATTAGTTAAACATGGATTTGTAACTTCGTGAGGTATATAAGACTGCATGCAAAAAATTAATTGTATCCGTCAGATAGATTTCGTACAAATTAAACCTTAGTGTGATCACGAATTTTGGAACGAACTATAGTTGATTTGTTCAACAAAGTGTGGGAAAACAAATGTGTCCCAGAGACATGGAAGAGAGGTGTTTTTATAAAGATACCCAAAAAGGAGGATCTGACCCGATGCGACAACTGGAGAAGAATAAATCTTCTATCAGTATCAGGAAAGATATTTTGCAGGGTCCCAGGGTCTCAAGGCTTAGGGATTACATAGAGAAGATATTGAGGGAAAAACAAGCTGGTTTCAAAAAGGGGAGATCATGCACTGACCAGATCTTTTTACTAGAGACATTGATTGAGTAATCATTGGAATGGAATTCATCCTTGTACATATATTTCATAAACTTCCAAAAGATATTTGACAGTGTTCATCATCCTTGTACATATATTTCATAAACTTCCAAAAGATATTTGACAGTGTTCATCATCCTTGTACATATATTTCATAAACTTCCAAAAGATATTTGACAGTGTTCATCATCCTTGTACATATATTTCATAAACTTCCAAAAGATATTTGACAGTGTTCATCATCCTTGTACATACATTTCATAAACTTCCAAAAGATATTTGACAGTGTTCATCATCCTACACTATGTAAGATCTTAAAATGAATATGGATTCCCAGCGAAAGTCATCAATATTCAGAAAGATATGTACTCAAGTAACAAGTGCTGAGTCAAGGATAACACAACAGATGCTTCAAGATCAATTCAAGCGTTCATTATACATCATGGATGTATTATGTTCCCATTGCTATTCCTAGCCGTTATAGATTGGGTAATGAAGACATGACTGGTAGCCCTTCATGCCCGTAGATAGGTTGTATGTTTGTTGTTGTTTCCGTAACTTTAATTTTTTTAAAGGATGGGATTGTTAGTCCCAAGCCCAACCTGGAGGACCAGGAGACCATGCTTCGTCTGTCCCCTCTTCAAATGCCAAAACCAAGACCAGAATTGGATGCTGGAATGTAAGAACAATGTACGAAACCGGAAAACTATCACAAATAACAGCAGAAATGAGAAGATATAATCTACATATCCTAGGGGTTAGAGAGAGCAGATGGACAGGAAATGGAAGAAGTACCACTGCAACAGGTGAAACAGTCCTTTTTCTGGACGAGACGATGACCTACACCATGAAGGAGTAGCAGTAATCCTAAGAAAGGGCGTGAAAAAGTGTCTGTTAGAATGGAAACCTATCAGCAGCCGCTTGATTAAGATCAGACTAAAGGGGAAGCATACAAACATCACAATCCTACAATGCTATGCGCCAACTAATGATAGCGAAGATACAAAGAAAGACTCGTACTACGAAAACCTACAAGCAGAATTAGACAAGTCACCATCCCATTATGTTATCATTGTTATGGGAGATCTAAATGCGAAGGTCGGACAAGACAACACGCATAGTTATAGAACTATGGGAAAATATGGATGTGGTATGATGAACGAAAATGGGGAACGTTTAGTAAACTTCTGCAGCATGAACAATCTCGTTATAGGAGGAACCCTATTTCAACATTTAGATATCCACAAATTAACATGGTATTCCCTAATGGCAGAGATAAAAACCAAATAGACCATATAATGATCAATGGACCCTGGAGACGCTCGCTGCTAGATGTTGTAGTTAAGAGCGGTGCAGATGTTGGTAGTGACCACCACCTAGTCACAGCTTATGTCAAACTTAAACTAAGAAAACAGGACAACAGAAAAACTTCCAAAAGAGGTTCGATGTGGATAGACTAAAAGACACGGAAGTAAGGGATAAGTTTATAATGCAGATAAAGAACAGATTCCAAGCCCTAGAAAGTAATGAAACTACGGATGAAACTGACAACATAGATAGAACATGGGACAACATAGCATCTATATATAGCAAGAGCAGTGAAACATGTCTAGGGTACCGCACAAAGAAAAGAAAAGAATGGATAACACCAACAACATGGAAAATAATAGACAGCCGAAGAATATTAAAAAGAAATTGTTAGAAGCAAAGTCCGAAAGACTGAAAGCAAGATACCAAGAACAGTACAAAAGCACGAGTAAAGAAATCAAACGGGCTGTGAGAGCCGACAAAAGAATGTATGTTGAAGACCTGGCAGTACAGGCAGAAGAAGCAGCAAAAAGTGTGATCAGGGAACAGTGTACAAAATTACAAAGCTAATAAGCTGGAAACATTACAGAAGATCAAATACTCTCATAAAGGATAAGAATGGAATACTATTGACAACGGAAAAGGAACAAGAAATACGATGGACAGAGCATTTTAAAGAATTGCTAAACAGACCACCTCCAACGGTAGTAGCAGACATACCAGAGCCAACAGAGGAGTTAGAAATTGGCATTGAAACACCCAGCCAGGATGAGATCATTACAGCAATTAAATCTCTTAAGGGGGACTCTGGTCTGGAAACTATTTTCTTTGCTTTGGTATTAATGTAGAATTTGTATAACAATTTTGAAAGATTATGACTTAGAATAGTAGAAAAAAAAAGAAAAAAAAAGTCAATGCGTTGCCATGGAAACAATACAAAATGGTCGCCAAACACAAAATTTCAAATCCCTAAGGCTCTGAAGTTAATTAATATAAATGAATTCTGTTTCCACTCTAAGGTGCGCAATTGTAATATCTACAAAATTA
This sequence comes from Arion vulgaris, assembly GCA_020796225.1. Lineage (NCBI taxonomy): Eukaryota > Metazoa > Mollusca > Gastropoda > Stylommatophora > Arionidae > Arion > Arion vulgaris. Next base: position 48,031,573 of record CM036758.1, read on the forward strand.
CTGATCCTTTTTAGGATATATTAAATATTACATTTTTATGAATTTTTGTGTAAACACACCTCCAAAACAGCTTTTTTGACCAAATTTTGAGGGAATTTTTACCAAAAATTTATAAAAATTAAATATTTAATATATCCTAAAAATCATGTGTAATATTTTAGATATTACAATTGCGCACCTTAGAGTGAAAACAGAATTCATTTACATTCATTAGATTCAGAGCCTTAGGATTTGAAATTTTGTTTTTGGCGGCCATTTTGTATTGTTTCCATGGCAACACTTTGACATTTTTTTTTACTAATTTTTTCTACTATTCTAAGTCATACTCTTTCAAAATGCTTATACAAATTTTATATTAATATGAAAACAACGAAAATAGATTCTTGATTTTCAAGACCCGAATCCCCCCTTAAGAATAACAAGGCACCAGGGAATGATAACTTAAACGCAGAACTATTCAAAATAGACCCAGAACTTGCAGCTAATATATTGCAACCCTTGTTTACTACTATATGGAATGCCCAAATAATGCCTGATGCATGGAACAGAGGAGTCATCATCAAGATACCCAAAAAGGGCTCCCTTGCCGATTGTAATAATTGGCGTGGAATAACACTGCTTTCTGTCCCAAGTAAAATCTTAAGCAAAATCATCGTACAACGTATTTCTGACGCTGTGGATAAGAAACTGAGAAAGGAACAAGCAGGATTTCGCAGAGGACGGAGCTGTATAGGCCAACTATTTGCTCTTAGAAATATCATAGAGCAATGCACAGAATGGCAAAGCAAACTCTATATCAACTTTGTAGATTTTGAAAAGGCTTTTGATAGCATACACCGCTAAAGTCTATGGCGTATCTTAAGATGGTATGGAATCCCACTGTGTTTTATAAATATTATAAAAGCTGCTACAGCAAGTTTGCATGCAGTGTTGAAACTTCAGAACTAAAGTTTGAAGTAAAAACAGGCGTGCGACAAGGATGTGTTATGTCAGCCCTATTATTCAACACTGTCATAGATTCGGTGATGCGAAAACAACGGAAGATAAGGCAAGAGGTATTAGATGGACGCTCACATCCACTCTGGAAGACCTAGATTTTGCAGATGACATCGCACTCCTATCTCATACACATAGAGATATCCAGGAAAAGACCTGCCGCCTTAACCAATATAGTGAGATGGTTGGGCTGAAAATAAATCAGAAGAAAACTGAAGTAATGACTCTGAACATAGCAACCCCAGCACCAGTCAAACTAGAAGGTAAAACCCTCCGAGATACAACCGCTTTCACATACCTTGGAAGTGTTATTAGCAATGAAGGAGGCGCTGGATCTGACATTAAAAACAGACTGAGTAAAGCACGAAGTGCATTCATGACCCTTCAGACCGCCTGGAAATCTGCCCAATACAGCATCAGAACCAAGACTAGTATCTATAACAGCTGTGTGCTGTCAACTTTGCTGTACGGATCGGAATGCTGGAGAATGACAGAACAGGATATGTCCAGACTCTCCGCCTTTCATACAACTTGTCTGCGAAAAATCTTACGCGTGTACTGGCCGACTACTATCTGGAATCAAGAATTGCTTGCACGATGCCAACAAGAGAATATGGGCACTATCATCCGAAGACGACGCTGGAGATGGATTGGACATGTGATGCGCATGGAGACTGGCTCCGACACGAAAACTGCACTGAGATGGACTCCAGAGGGTAGGCGAAAGCGTGGAAGACCCAAGACGACTTGGAGGAGAACGATAGAGCAAGAGCTGAAGGAAATGAATCATAGCTGGAACACAATACAGAGGAAGGCCATGAACAGGGAAGAATGGTGTACGTTTGTTGTTGCCCTAAACGCCAAGGGCGTAACAGGCTAAAGAGAGAGAATGAAGACAACTGAAGATAGTGACTGAGGAGTTATCTGGGGACTAACAAAGAAACTAGAAGACATTGACTTCACGGACAACATAACACTGTTGGCACACGCTAGAAAGGAGTTATCTGGGGACTAACAAAGAAACTAGAAGACATTGACTTCACGGACAACATAACACTGTTGGCACACACTAGAAAGGAGTTATCTGGGGACTAACAAAGAAACTAGAAGACATTGACTTCACGGACAACATAACACTGTTGGCACACACTAGAAAGGAGTTATCTGGGGACTAACAAAGTGACTAGAAGACATTGACTTCACAGACAACATAACACTGTTGGCACACACTAGAAAGGAGTTATCTGGGGACTAACAAAGTGACTAGAAGACATTGACTTCACAGACAACATAACACTGTTGGCACACACTAGAAAGGAGTTATCTGGGGACTAACAAAGAAACTAGAAGACATTGACTTCACGGACAACATAACACTGTTGGCACACACTAGAAAGGAGTTATCTGGGGACTAACAAAGTGACTAGAAGACATTGACTTCACAGACAACATAACACTGTTGGCACACACTAGAAAGGAGTTATCTGGGGACTAACAAAGAAACTAGAAGACATTGACTTCACGGACAACATAACACTGTTGGCACACACTAGAAAGGAGTTATCTGGGGACTAACAAAGAAACTAGAAGACATTGACTTCACGGACAACATAACACTGTTGGCACACACTAGAAAGGAGTTATCTGGGGACTAACAAAGTGACTAGAAGACATTGACTTCACAGACAACATAACACTGTTGGCACACACTAGAAAGGAGTTATCTGGGGACTAACAAAGTGACTAGAAGACATTGACTTCACAGACAACATAACACTGTTGGCACACACTAGAAAGGAGTTATCTGGGGACTAACAAAGAAACTAGAAGACATTGACTTCACGGACAACATAACACTGTTGGCACACACTAGAAAGGAGTTATCTGGGGACTAACAAAGTGACTAGAAGACATTGACTTCACAGACAACATAACACTGTTGGCACACACTAGAAAGGAGTTATCTGGGGACTAACAAAGAAACTAGAAGACATTGACTTCACGGACAACATAACACTGTTGGCACACACTAGAAAGGAGTTATCTGGGGACTAACAAAGAAACTAGAAGACATTGACTTCACGGACAACATAACACTGTTGGCACACACTAGAAAGGAGTTATCTGGGGACTAACAAAGTGACTAGAAGACATTGACTTCACAGACAACATAACACTGTTGGCACACACTAGAAAGGAGTTATCTGGGGACTAACAAAGAGACTAGAAGACATTGACTTCACGGACAACATAACACTGTTGGCACACACTAGAAAGGAGTTATCTGGGGACTAACAAAGAAACTAGAAGACATTGACTTCACGGACAACATAACACTGTTGGCACACACTAGAAAGGAGTTATCTGGGGACTAACAAAGAAACTAGAAGACATTGACTTCACGGACAACATAACACTGTTGGCACACACTAGAAAGGAGTTATCTGGGGACTAACAAAGTGACTAGAAGACATTGACTTCACGGACAACATAACACTGTTGGCACACACTAGAAAGGAGTTATCTGGGGACTAACAAAGTGACTAGAAGACATTGACTTCACGGACAACATAACACTGTTGGCACACACTAGAAAGGAGTTATCTGGGGACTAACAAAGAAACTAGAAGACATTGACTTCACGGACAACATAACACTGTTGGCACACACTAGAAAGGAGTTATCTGGGGACTAACAAAGAAACTAGAAGACATTGACTTCACGGACAACATAACACTGTTGGCACACACTAGAAAGGAGTTATCTGGGGACTAACAAAGAAACTAGAAGACATTAACTTCACAGACAACATAACACTGTTAGCACACACTAGAAAGGAGTTATCTGGGGACTAACAAAGAAACTAGAAGACATTGACTTCACGGACAACATAACACTGTTGGCACACACTAGAAAGGAGTTATCTGGGGACTAACAAAGAAACTAGAAGACATTAACTTCACGGACGACATAACACTGTTGGCACACACTAGAAAGGAGTTATCTGGGAACTAACAAAGAAACTAGAAGACATTGACTTCACGGACAACATAACACTGTTGGCACACACTAGAAAGGAGTTATCTGGGGACTAACAAAGAAACTAGAAGACATTGACTTCACGGACAACATAACACTGTTGGCACACACTAGAAAGGAGTTATCTGGGGACTAACAAAGAAACTAGAAGACATTGACTTCACGGACAACATAACACTGTTGGCACACACTAGAAAGGAGTTATCTGGGGACTAACAAAGAAACTAGAAGACATTGACTTCACGGACAACATAACACTGTTGGCACACACTAGAAAGGAGTTATCTGGGGACTAACAAAGAAACTAGAAGACATTGACTTCACGGACAACATAACACTGTTGGCACACACTAGAAAGGAGTTATCTGGGGACTAACAAAGAAACTAGAAGACATTGACTTCACGGACAACATAACACTGTTGGCACACACTAGAAAGGAGTTATCTGGGGACTAACAAAGTGACTAGAAGACATTGACTTCACGGACAACATAACACTGTTGGCACACACTAGAAAGGAGTTATCTGGGGACTAACAAAGTGACTAGAAGACATTGACTTCACGGACAACATAACACTGTTGGCACACACTAGAAAGGAGTTATCTGGGGACTAACAAAGAAACTAGAAGACATTGACTTCACGGACAACATAACACTGTTGGCACACACTAGAAAGGAGTTATCTGGGGACTAACAAAGAAACTAGAAGACATTAACTTCACAGACAACATAACACTGTTAGCACACACTAGAAAGGAGTTATCTGGGACTAACAAAAACTAGAAGACATTGACTTCACGGACAACATAACACTTTTGGCACACACTAGAAAGGAGTTATCTGGGGACTAACAAAGAAACTAGAAGACATTAACTTCACGGACGACATAACACTGTTGGCACACACTAGAAAGGAGTTATCTGGGAACTAACAAAGAAACTAGAAGACATTGACTTCACGGACAACATAACACTGTTGGCACACACTAGAAAGGAGTTATCTGGGGACTAACAAAGAAACTAGAAGACATTGACTTCACGGACAACATAACACTGTTGGCACACACTAGAAAGGAGTTATCTGGGGACTAACAAAGAAACTAGAAGACATTGACTTCACGGACAACATAACACTGTTGGCACACACTAGAAAGGAGTTATCTGGGGACTAACAAAGAAACTAGAAGACATTGACTTCACGGACAACATAACACTGTTGGCACACACTAGAAAGGAGTTATCTGGGGACTAACAAAGAAACTAGAAGACATTGACTTCACAGACAACATAACACTGTTATCACACACTAGAAAGGAGTTATCTGGGGACTAACAAAGTGACTAGAAGACATTGACTTCACGGACAACATAACACTGTTGGCACACACTAGAAAGGAGTTATCTGGGGACTAACAAAGAAACTAGAAGACATTGACTTCACGGACAACATAACACTGTTGGCACACACTAGAAAGGAGTTATCTGGGGACTAACAAAGAAACTAGAAGACATTGACTTCACGAAGGACATAACACTGTTGGCACACACTGGAAAGGAAACACAGGAGAAAACAAACAGAGCAAATCGATTGAACAAATCAGTAGGTCTAAAAATTAATAATAGACGCAAGGTAATGAGAATAAATGCACAAAAAAACACACAGGATATCAGGGTAGATGGAAGATATCATGGTAGATGGAGGATATCATGGTAGATGGAGGATATCATGGTATATTGGGGATATCATTGTAGATGAAGGATATCATTGTAGATGAAGGATATCATGGTATATTGGGGATATCATGGTATATTGGGGATATCATGGTAGATGAAGGATATCATGGTAGATGGAGGATATCATTGTAGATGGAGGATATCATGGTAGATGGAGGATATCATTGTAGATGGAGGATATCATTGTAGATGGAGGATATCATGGTAGATGGAGGATATCATGGTAGATGGAGGATATCATGGTATATTGGGGATATCATGGTATATTGGGGATATCATGGTAGATGGAGGATATCATTGTAGATGGAGGATATCATTGTAGATGGAGGATATCATTGTAGATGGAGGATATCATGGTAGATGGAGGATATCATGGTAGATGGAGGATATCATGGTATATTGGGGATATCATGGTATATTGGGGATATCATGGTAGATGGAGGATATCATTGTAGATGGAGGATATCATGGTAGATGGAGGATATCATTGTAGACGGAGGATATCATGGTAGATGGAGGATATCATGGTATATTGGGGATATCATGGTAAATGAAGGATATCATGGTAGATGAAGGATATCATTGTAGATGGAGGATATCATGGTAGATGGAGGATATCATGGTAGATGAAGGATATCATGGTAGATGGAGGATATCATTGTAGATGGAGGATATCATGGTAGATTGGGGATATCATGGTAGATGGAGGATATCATGGTAGATGGAGGATATCATGGTAGATGGAGGATATCATTGTAGATGGAGGATATCATGGTAGATGGAGGATATCATGGTAGATGGAGGATATCATGGTAGATGGAGGATATCATGGTAGATGGAGGATATCATGGTAGATGGGGGATATCATGGTAGATGGAGGAAAGATAAAAGAAGTCAAAGAATTCCAATATTTGGGCAGCTGTGTAATCATAGATGGGGATGTAGGAAAAGAAATCAACATAAGAATTGGAATTGTAGCTGCAACATTCAAATCATGAAACAATATATGGAGAACATCAGCTTATAGGATTCAGACAAAAATCAATATATGGAGAACATCAGCTTACAGGATTCAGACTAAAATCAATATATGGAGAACATCAGCTTACAGGATTCAGACTAAAATCAATATATATACAAATCAAATGTCGCGCGAATGGTTACCAGGGACCAAATTTGAGGTGCAAAGAATAGAGCCACTGTTACCTGCAACGCATGTTGTAAGAGGCGACTAAGGAGGTTTGGCTGAAATTGGATGCACATGTCCTAAACTTGTAGAAGTCTATGCATTTAGGGGCCTACTAAACCAATGTGCGTCTTGGCAAAGATCAAACATATCACAAAGAATGATTAAAATTGATCGTAAAGAACGAACGCAAAGAAGAAGAAGAAATCAAATGTGCACTCAGTCTTACTGTATGGATGAGAGACGTGGAAAACAGGACAGACAGTCGCTTAAGAGGCTTCGAGGGAAGATGTCTCGGTAGCATTCTCAGAATTCGCTGGGACCAGAGAATACCAAATACTGAGATCACCCTACGCACATGCATTAACAATATCAACAAGGAAATCAAATGTGGGAGATGAAATTGGTTGGTATATACAATAAGAATGCAGAAGAACAGACACCCACATGTGGTTTTTAAATAGAATCAGGAGGCAAGAGAGGTAGGGGGCGACCTAGAGAGACATGGAGACAAACTGTAGACAGAGAAAGAGAAGAAGCAGGAAAGACCAGGAATAAACTAAGCTGGCTTGCTCAAGACAGATCTGGTTGGAGCAAATTTGTTGATGCCTTATACTTCACGTCGAGTTAAGAGAAGAAGAAGAAGAAGAAGATGCTCACTTGGATCTACTTTCTTTTCTCCAATCCTGTTTGCCTTACAGTGCCAGGTCAAGAAGAGATTTCTAAAATGGGCCCTTGTGTGTGCTTTGTAGATAGTGTCATTAGTCACCTCTGTTATCTCTGAGGTCCATTTTATGTGTGACCGGTCTTTGCTTTGTACCCATTGTATCGGAGCAGCATTGCTCTTTGAGGTGCACTGTCTGTTGGTAATCTGCTTACGTGGCGAACCATTTAATTTGTTGCTTCTTGATGAAGTCTAGTACTGATGTTGTACCCACTTTTTTCCTGATGTCTTAAATTTTCTTCATTTGTACTTGGTCAGTTTTTGAGATGTTTGTTTATTTTATTTTCTTAATCAGAGCACCTTTGGACTCACCTGAAGTGCTGTGATGATGATGCTCGCTAATTATTAAATGCAACAACAGAAGTAAGGGTACCGAATCACACAAAAATACAGAATAAAAAGTATTTAGATTATGAATAACTTGCTTACACATTAATATATCCATTTTATGAATAACTTGCTTACACATTAATATATCCATTTTGAAAAACATTTTGGAAAATTGATGAATAAATTAGGAAGATTGATATGTAAAACATGTTTAATGACTGATAGATAGAATATGTCTAAACATGAACAAAACAAATACTATTTGACACTGCACTTTTTTAAATACTGTTCTTCTCTTTCTTAAGCTGTGTTATCTCTTGCATCATATGTAGGTAGTCTAACTCTGTGTTATCTCTTACATCATATGTAGGTAGTCTAACTCTGTGTTATCTCTTACATCATATGTAGGTAGTCTAACTCTGTGTTATCTCTTGCATCATATGTAGGTAGTCTAACTCTGTGTTATCTCTTACATCATATGTAGGTAGTCTAACTCTGTGTTATCTCTTACATCATATGTAGGTAGTCTAACTCTGTGTTATCTCTTACATCATATGTAGGTAGTCTAACTCTGTGTTATCTCTTGCATCATATGTAGGTAGTCTAACTCTGTGTTATCTCTTGCATCATATGTAGGTAGTCTAACTCTGTGTTATCTCTTGCATCATATGTAGGTAGTCTAACTCTGTGTTATCTCTTACATCATATGTAGGTAGTCTAACTCTGTGTTATCTCTTGCATCATATGTAGGTAGTCTAACTCTGTGTTATCTCTTGCATCATATGTAGGTAGTCTAACTCTGTGTTATCTCTTACATCATATGTAGGTAGTCTAACTCTGTGTTATCTCTTACATCATATGTAGGTAGTCTAACTCTGTGTTATCTCTTACATCATATGTAGGTAGTCTAACTCTGTGTTATCTCTTGCATCATATGTAGGTAGTCTAACTCTGTGTTATCTCTTGCATCATATGTAGGTAGTCTAACTCTGTGTTATCTCTTGCATCATATGTAGGTAGTCTAACTCTGTGTTATCTCTTGCATCATATGTAGGTAGTCTAACTCTGTGTTATCTCTTGCATCATATGTAGGTAGTCTAACTCTGTGTTATCTCTTGCATCATATGTAGGTAGTCTAACTCTGTGTTATCTCTTGCATCATATGTAGGTAGTCTAACTCTGTGTTATCTCTTGCATCATATGTAGGTAGTCTAACTCTGTGTTATCTCTTGCATCATATGCAGGTAGTCTGTGTTATCTCTTACATCATATGTAGGTAATCTAACTCTGTGTTATCTCTTACATCATATGTAGGTAGTCTGTGTTATCTCTTGCATCATATGTAGGTAGTCTAACTCTGTGTTATCTCTTGCATCATATGTAGGTAGTCTAACTCTGTGTTATCTCTTGCATCATATGTAGGTAGTCTAACTCTGTGTTATCTCTTGCATCATATGTAGGTAGTCTAACTCTGTGTTATCTCTTGCATCATATGTAGGTAGTCTAACTCTGTGTTATCTCTTGCATCATATGTAGGTAGTCTAACTCTGTGTTATCTCTTACATCATATGTAGGTAGTCTAACTCTGTGTTATCTCTTGCATCATATGCAGGTAGTCTGTGTTATCTCTTACATCATATGTAGGTAATCTAACTCTGTGTTATCTCTTACATCATATGTAGGTAGTCTAACTCTGTGTTATCTCTTACATCATATGTAGGTAGTCTAACTCTGTGTTATCTCTTACATCATATGTAGGTAGTCTGTGTTATCTCTTACATCATATGTAGGTAGTCTGTGTTATCTCTTACATCATATGTAGGTAGTCTGTGTTATCTCTTACATCATATGTAGGTAGCGTAACTCTCATTATCATCAAGTAGTAGCATGTCTCTTACAGAAGATCACATTTCTCACAGCACGCATGAAGAACTCTTTGCCTCTAGCAAGTTCTCTAGCAACCTCCTGCATCATTTTCATGGTTTATTTTTGCTCTGATGCCACCTTCATCTTGGTTGTCCCCTGCCTCATACTCCAGAAACCATGACTTCCATTACCGTTCTCTTCAAACCACTAGGGAAGGGGGTGGTCTTTGTAGCATAGAGGTTAAATGCTTGCCTTTCGTTTCAAAGGTACTCGGTTTACTCCTTCGCGAAGCCATCAAAATATTTTTCCAGAGATCTCTGATATCAGTGTAGATTGAGTTCCTAGTTCTATCAGAGACGAATGATAAAAAATAGGTTCTGTGTTCAAGTTGAGCATGTAAAAGAACCCTTGACAATTCAGAATCGAGAAGAACTAGATGAAACGCTGCTCCCTTGCAAAATACATTTTAAAAAATTGAAAATAAATTTCCGGTCCGGAACAATTTTTCACCATCTTCTAAATTACATTAGGGACTCTTGCTGATGCTACAGAGTTTGTGCACTGCTGTTGAGATCTACCTGTGTAAGAAAGAGATCGGAGCACATATGGTTACTCATCCAAGTGCAATGATGGTGGTCATATCAATCATTCAATCCAAACCAATGTGACGACGTTTAACAGAACACAATGTTTCATCTTCTGGGATATGATATTATTTATGAATCAATGCTTCTTGATATACAGAGCTCTTGTAGGATATCTTTGTTTTTTGTCTTCTCTATCCAGGATGTTCTAAGAACGTTTCTGTAATGCCTTGTTTCAAAAGCTACAATTTTGTTCTTTAATGTTTGTGTTATAGTCCAGGATTCACATCCATATGTTGCTACAGGGAATATGCATGTTCTCAGAAGTCTTACTTTTGTTTCTTTGCTCGTGTGGTGCCATAGTTTTCCATGCTGACCACCCTTTGGAAAGCCATGTTTTCTAACTTCTTTCATACAATCTCCATTGTTGTTAATTATATAGCCAAGATATTCAAAATATGTCTTCATTATTCTTATCTTATCTTATCTTAATCACATTTGATGTGGAGCGACGTGGGGAGATTTAGTTTTATATCTTGTGCCAGGTGTGTTGCGCTTGATGTTGTCAGTCCATGCTTTCTCAAGGACTCTGGGATGTTATCTATCCATTGTGTTCTTGGCCTGCCTCGTGCTCTGCGCACTGAGTGCCGATTATTGTAAGCACATGATGGTAGTTAATTTGGTTCCATTCTCATTAGATGGCAGAACCTCTTGATTCTTTGCTTCTCGATGTACTGTATGCATGGTATAGTACCAACGATGCTTCTGATATTCTCGTTTCTCACTCTATCTCTCCTTGTAACGTTGACAGCTTTTGGTAGACATCTCATTTCACATGTTGTAGTCTTTCTTTCTTGTGTCTTAGTCAGGGGCAATATTTGGCACTGATAGCAGAGGTGTGTCTTAGTCAGGGACCATGTTTGGCACTGATAGCAGAGGTGTGTCTTAGTCAGGGGCAATATTTGGCACTGATAGCAGAGAGTTGGAATAAATATGTAGTTTACCAGTATTTGTCTTCATTACTGATGGTAATTTTGGGTCAAAATTTTGCTTTGTCGGTGGATATAATTTGAGTTTATTTGTTTTCAGAAAAAGATCTGATCTTCGCTGTGTTTTTTTGACAGACTGAAATATCTGTACCAACCCCTTGACAGTATTTGAGAGGGGAACTGTGTGATCTTCATACCTTAATTCTAGAATCATATTTTCACCAATTGTAAATGGTTCAAAAGATATCTGTAGAATTTGTAGTATCTCCACTACCAATAATGTTTTCCACTTCAAATTTTGTGTTCAGTGTTGTAGGATTTGTAGTATTTCCACTAGTCACTAATCAGGAATTAACCAGTAACTAATCAGGAATTAATCAGTCACTAATCAGGAATTAACCAGTTACTAATCAGGAATTAACCAGTCATCAATCAGGAATTAACCAGTCACTAATCAGGAATTAACCAGTCACTAATCAGGAATTAACCAGTTACTAATCAGGAATTAACCAGTCACTAATCAGGAATTAACCAGTCACTAATCAGGAATTAACCAGTCACTAACCAGCCCTCTGGCAATGAATCATTAAAATTAGCACATTATTATAGAACATTTAAAAGCAATGAAATGCTATAACTTAAAATTAAAAGCTGAATTTTAATTGCTCTATTATTTAAAAAATAAAATGGTTGAATAAGATTTACTGCAGGAAATTTAGTAAAATGTTCAGCAATCTAAATCCGACACTAGAAAGTGATTGCTTTCGTATGTATTCTGTTCCAGTACACCCATCCTTGTAACAACTTCACCGTTATCACTGTCCATTCACTTCTTGCAAGACAACGCTGGTGGCTTCTTGTATAACTGACCAAGCAAAGGTTACATCAGAAGCTTGTGTACTGCTGGCACAGACAACAAATCGTAAGAAGTAGGTACCCTTGACTATGGATGGAACTATGTGTATTTTACGGTCATCATTGATCTTCTTGTTGAGAACTTCATTGGTGGAATTTGGGCCCTGATATGAAATAAAATTAATACAATATTAGACCATCTTAAAGGCGAAACACGTAATAACAAAGTACTGCAGTCTCCATCTCGTATATTGAAATTATTTGACCATGTTAAGGGAGACTCTGGTCTGGAAACTTTTTTCGTTGCTTTTATATTAATGTAGAATTTGTATTACAATTTTGAGATATTATGACTTAAAAGAGTAGAAGAAGTTTAGTTTTCAAAAATATATCAATCGAGTTGCCATGGAAACAATAAAAATGGCCACCAAACAAAAATTACAAATCTTAAGCTCTGAAAGTAATGAATATAAATGAATTCTGTTTTCACTCTAAGCAATTGTAATATCTAAAATATTACACATGCTTTTAGGATATATTAAATATTACATTTTTATGAATTTTGGGTAAATATACCCCCAAAAGCAGCTTTATTTTTACGATTTGAGGACATTTTTACCCAAAATTGATAAAAATGTAATATTTAATATATCCTAAAAAGCATGTGTAATATTTTAGATATTACAATTGTGCACTCAGAGTGTAAACATAATTCATTTACATTCATTACATTCAGAGCCTTAGGATTTGAAATTTTGTTTTTGGTGGCCATTTTGTATTGTTTCCATGGCAACGATTTGACATTTTTGTTTTACTCATTTTGTTCTACTATTCTAAGTCATAATCTTTCAAAATGGTTATACGAATTTTACATTAACATGAAAACAACGAAAATAGCTTCTTGATCCCCACACTACCGAATCCCCCCTTAATACAAAATGTTGTATAATAAAACATAAATCTCTACTTCTAATTAATAATTTAAGTATATGTCACAGTTGTATTGTTTCTGTAGCATTTAATGTAAACAAATAGATAGAAAAATCTCTGGAGGTCACAGAGATGTGATTTTACAGAAGAATGATGAGAATCCCATGGACTACTATAATGACGAAGGTGTTGAATGAGGCCAAGACACAGAGAAAACTTATTATAAATATAAGAAAGGGGCAGCCATCATTTTTCGGACATGTGATGAGAAGGGGAGGTTTAGAACACATCGTGACAACCGTAAAATCGTAGGGGAAACAGGACAGAGGAAGATAGAGAGAGAAAATATTAGACAGCCCGGCTTCATAGCAGTATCACAGAAGAGTATCAACATCTGAGATGATAGCAAATACCAGAGATTTGTGGAGATCTATGATTGCCAACGCCAGCCAGCATGGCACCTGATGATGATGATGATGAGTATTGAGTGTAGAAGTGAAATAGAAACATACATTTAAACAGCAGTGTTCTTTTACACAATCTGTCTCAGGAATCATCTCATCATGTTTGAGCATATCAACATCAGTAACTCAAATCTGTCATCTTAGAGAATACAAGAAAGATATCAACATGATAGAAATAGTTAGAAGATGACAACTGATCTGTCAGTTAGTAACATACAACACAAGATGTGTGTGTGTGACCTACAACACAAGATGTGTGTGTAACATACAACCCAAGATATGTGTGTGTGACCTCCAACACAAGATGTGTGTGTAACATACAACACAAGATGTGTGTGTGTGACCTCCAACACAAGATGTGCGTGTAACATACAACCCAAGATGTGCGTGTGACCTCCAACCCAAGATGTGTGTGTGTGACCTCCAACACAAGATGTGTGTGTGACCTCCAACACAAGATGTGTGTGTGACCTCCAACACAAGATGTGTGTGGACCTCCAACCCAAGATGTGTGTGTGACCTCCAACCCAAGATGTGTGTGTGTGACCTCCAACACAAGATGTGTGTGTGACCTCCAACACAAGATGTGTGTGTGACCTCCAACACAAGATGTGTGTGTGACCTCCAACCCAAGATGTGTGTGTGACCTCCAACACAAGATGTGTGTGTGACCTTCAACACAAGATGTGTGTGTGACCTTCAACACAAGATGTGTGTGTGTGACCTTCAACACAAGATGTGTGTGCGACCTCCAGCAGACAGTATGATATCATGACTGCATGGTCTAGTGGTGACTAAACCTCCAGCAGACAGTATGATATGACTGCATGGTCTAGTGGTGACTAAACCTCCAGCAGACAGTATGATATCATGACTGCATGGTCTAGTGGTGACTAAGCCTCCAGCAGACAGTATGATATCATGACTGCATGGTCTAGTGGTGACTAAGCCTCCAGCAGACAGTATGATATCATGACTGCATGGTCTAGTGGTGACTAAGCCTCCAGCAGACAGTATGATATCATGACTGCATGGTCTAGTGGTGACTAAGCCTCCAGCAGACATGATGATGACTGCATGGTCTAGTAGTGACTAAGGACAGAAGATGTCAGAAACAAGCAGCCCTGTTTGTCAGTCCTAATATTTTAGAATCAGTATATTTATTGATATATTATAAACAAGTCATGACAGAGATGAAGTGTCTATGCAGAATGCTGGGAGTATCAAGTCATGACAGAGATGAAGTGTCTATGCAGAATGCTGGGAGTATCAAGAAGAGATCGGCTTAGAAATGAAGACATCAGGAAAAAGTGGGTACAACATCAGTACTGAATTTCATCAAGAAAGAACAAATTAAATGGTTTGGCCACATAAGCAGATTACCAACAGCCTCAAAGAGCAATACTGCTCCAAAATAGTGGATACCAAACAAAAAGGCACCCATGCAAAATGTGGATCTCAGAAATAACAGAGGCGGTGAAAACATTATTTATGAAGCACACACAAAACCCGTCTAGAAATCTTTTCTTATCCTGATGCTGTGAGACAAAACAGGATTGGAGACAAGAAGAAGATATATATATAAATAAATATTGATATCATTATGTGTAATGGCAGCTGTCATAGTGGTGTAGGTCATTATAGAACTCAACAAGTATTTGTCATTAGTTCTGACTATTAGTTCTGATGTTTGACAGAACTTCACAAGTATTTGTAATTAGTTAGTTCTGATGTTTGACCAGAACTTCACAAGTATTTGTCATTAGTGCTGACTATTAGTTCTGATGTTTGACCAGAACTTCACAAGTATTTGTAATTAGTTGTGACTATTAGTTCTGATGTTTGACCAGAACTTCACAAGTATTTGTAATTAGTTCTGACTATTAGTTCTGATGTTTGACCAGAACTTCACAAGTATTTGTAATTAGTTCTGACTATTAGTTCTGATGTTTGACCAGAACTTCACAAGTATTTGTAATTAGTTCTGACTATTAGTTCTGATGTTTGACTATTAATTTTGATGTTGACACTCTTCTGTTCCATGAAGCCAGACTGTCTAGAATTTTCTCACTTTTCCTTTGTCTCATCTTCCATTGATTTTACCAGTTGTTACAATGTGTTCTTAACATCACTTTCTCATCATATGTTTCAAATATAATGACTGCTTCTTGGTTATATTTATTCATCATCATTTTGTTCTATGTCTTCCCAGACATCAACAATTTTTACTCTGTCTCAGACATCAACAATTTTTACTCTGTCTCAGACATCAACAATTTTTACTCTGTCTCAGACATCAACAATTTTTACTCTGTCTCAGACATCAACAATTTTTACTCTGTCTCAGACATCAACAATTTTTACTCTGTCTCAGACATCAGACCTTTTTACTCTGTCTCATATATAGACATTTTTACTCTGTCTGATACATAGACATTTTTACTCTGTCTGATACATAGACATTTTTACTCTGTCTGATACATATATATTTTACTCTGTCTCAAACATAGACATACCTTCAATCTGAAGCAAACAAGACCTAAAGTTACTGTCCCAACAATTTCAAATCTTTGATCTTTTCTCACCAAGGCTTCAAATTCCTTTGTCAAAGACACATCCTGTAAAGAATACAAACTTTGGTTACTCGAAACAACATGTTTTATTAAAATTTGATTGATTGATTGATAGGACCATCATCATTGCACTTCAGTGAGTAACCATGTGTGCTCCGATCTCTTTCTTATACAGGAAGATCAGCTGCAGTGCACAAGCTCCGTAGCTCCGGCGAGGGTCACCGAGGTCATTTTAGAAAATGGTGAAAATATTTTGTAAGAATTTTATTGAAAATATTTTGTAAGAATTTTATTGAAAATATTTTAAAATCAATTTTGCCAGGACAGTGGCTTTCTAGCCTGCACTTCTGAATTTGGAACTGTCATGGGTTGTTTTACTAGCTGAACTTGAACACAGAACTTAGTTTTATCATCAGTCTCTGTCTGATAGGGCTAGCAATTTGATTTGGAACTGTCATGGGTTGTTTTACTAGCTGAACTTGAACACAGAACTTAGTTTTATCATCAGTCTCTGATAGGTCTAGCAATTTGATTTGGAACTGTCATGGATTGTTTTACTAGCTGAACTTGAACACAGAACTTAGTTTTATCATCAGTCTCTGATAGGACTAGCAATTTGATTTCATCTACACTGAGATCAAGGATATCTGAAAAAATATTCCAATGGCTCCACAAGTTTGTGAACTGAGCACCTTTGTTCCAATGGCTCCACAAGTTTGTGAACTGAGCACCTTTGTTCCAATGGCTCCACAAGTGTGCAAACTGAGCACCTTTGTTCCAATGGCTCCACAAGTTTGTGAACTGAGCACCTTTGTTCCAATGGCTCCACAAGTGTGCAAACTAAGCACCTTTGTTCCAATGGCTCCACAAGTTTGTGAACTGAGCACCTTTGTTCCAATGGCTCCACAAGTTTTTGAACTGAGCACCTTTGTTCCAATGGCTCCACAAGTTTGTGAACTGAGCACCTTTGTTCCAATGGCTCCACAAGTGTGCAAACTGAGCACCTTTGTTCCAATGGCTCCACAAGTGTGCAAACTGAGCACCTTTGTTCCAATGGCTCCACAAGTTTGTGAACTGAGCACCTTTGTTCCAATGGCTCCACAAGTTTGGGAACTGAGCACCTTTGTTCCAATGGCTCCACAAGTGTGCAAACTGAGCACCTTTGTTTCAATGGCTCCACAAGTTTGTGAACTGAGCACCTTTGTTCCAATGGCTCCACAAGTGTGCAAACTGAGCACCTTTGTTCCAATGGCACAAGTGTGCAAACTGAGCACCTTTGTTCCAATGGCTCCACAAGTTTGTGAACTGAGCACCTTTGGAACGAGAGATGAGCACCTAAAATTGACATTATTATCAATCAATGAAACAATAAATTAATGGGAAATATGCAGCTTCAAAAAGAATGGAAGTAAAAACAACATGATTGCAGACACCAAATACATCTACCACTTATTATTCTTCTTGAATGATACAGCGGTGTTTTGTGCTTTTGCAGATTGGCTCCGTCCATGTGTTACCTGGGGTTTGCACGGGTAGCAAAGAATAGTATCACTGTGATCAACAAGACATTTTATAAGAAGGCCACTGATGTAGGGACCTAGGGAAGAATAGTAGAACTGTGATCAACAAGACATTTTATAAGAGGTGACTGAGATAGGGACCTAGGGAAGAATAGTAGAACTGTGATCAACAAGACATTTTATAAGAAGGTGACTGAGATAGGGACCTAGGGAAGCTACCCAAGTAAATAAAAAACATAGCTAGGAATCAGATGTGCTGGTCTATTTGTAGGTGTATAACTGGCATAACGTACAATTGCTCTTTGGCTCAGATCACATCCGGTTACAAAGAGTGGTTAACAAGTGGTCAATATGGAGCGTTCGAAGAATAAGAAGCTGTTTGGCTTGAATAACATTGAAAAACTGGGGTGTATGTGGATTTTCATTGTCCACAAACATAAGTCAGAATTGGACTGCTCTATTGGATAGTTCTCTGTACTGTTCTAGTGTCTAGTTCTCTGTACTGTTCGAGTGTCTAGTTCTCTGTACTGTTCTAGTAGATAGTTCTCTGTACTGTTCGAGTAGATAGTTCTCTGTACTGTTCGAGTAGATAGTTCTCTGTACTGTTAAAGTGTCTAGTTCTCCTCTCTGTACTGTTTGAGTGACTAGTTCTCTGTACTGTTTGAGTGTCTAGTTCTCTGTACTGTTCTAGTAGATAGTTCTCTGTACTGTTCTAGAAGACAGTTCTCTGTACTGTTCTAGTAGACAGTTCTCTGTACTGTTCTAGTAGATAGTTCTCTGTACTGTTCTAGTAGACAGTTCTCTGTACTGTTTGAGTGTCTAGTTCTCTGTACTGTTCTAGTGTCTAGTTCTCTGTACTGTTCTAGTGTCTAGTTCTCTATACTGTTTGAGTGTCTAGTTCTCTGTACTGTTCTAGTAGATAGTTCTCTGTACTGTTCTAGTAGATAGTTCTCTGTACTGTTTGAGTGTCTAGTTCTCTGTACTGTTCTAGTGTCTAGTTCTCTGTACTGTTCTAGTAGACAGTTCTCTATACTGTTCTAGTAGACAGTTCTCTATACTGTTCTAGTTGACAGTTCTCTGTACTGTTCTAGTTGATAGTTATCTGTACTGTTCTAGTGGATAGTTCTCTGTACTGTTCTAGTGGATAATTCTCTGTACTATTCTAGTGGATAAATCTCTGTACTGTTCTAGTGGATAATTCTCTGTACTGTTCTAGTGGATAATTATCTGTACTGTTCTAGTGGATAATTATCTGTACTGTTCTAGTGGATAATAATCGGTACTGTTCTAGTGTCTAGTTCTCTGTACTGTTCTAGTGTCTAGTTCTCTGTACTGTTCTAGTAGACAGTTCTCTATACTGTTCTAGTGTCTAGTTCTCTGTACTGTTCTAGTTGATAGTTATCTGTATTGTTCTAGTGGATAGTTCTCTGTACTGTTCTAGTGGATAATTCTCTATACTGTTCTAGTGGATAATTATCTGTATTGTTCTAGTTGATAGTTCTCTACTGTTCTAGTTGATAGTTCTCTGCACTGTTCTAGTGGATAGTTCTCTGCACTGTTCTAGTGGATAGTTCTCTGTACTGTTCTAGTGGATAATTCTCTGTACTGTTCTAGTGAATAGTTCTCTGTACTGTTCTAGTGGATAGTTCTCTGTACTGTTCTAGTGGATAGTTCTCTGTACTGTTCTAGTGGATAATTCTCTGTACTGTTCTAGTGAATATTTCTCTGGTCTGTTCTAGTGAATAGTTCTCTGTACTGTTCTAGTGAATAGTTCTCTGTACTGTTCTAGTGGATAATTCTCTGCACTGTTCTAGTGAATAGTTCTCTGCACTGTTCTAGTGGATAGTTATCTGTACTGTTCTAGTGAATAGTTCTCTGTACTGTTCTAGTGGATAGTTCTCTGTACTGTTCTAGTGGATAATTCTCTGTGCTATTATAGTGGATAGTTCTCTGTGCTGTTCTAGTTGATAATTCTCTGTGCTGTTCTAGTGGATACTTCTCTTTGCTGTTCTAGTGTCTAGTTGTCTGCACTGTTCTAGTGGATAATTCTCTGTACTGTTCTAGCGGATAGTTCTCTGTACTGTTCTAGCGTAGTTGTCTGTACTGTTCTAGTGTCTAGTTTTCTGTACTGTTCTAGCGGATAGTTCTCTGTACTGTTCTAGTGGCTAGTTCTCTGTTCTGTTCTAGTGTCTAGTTGTCTCTACTGTTATAGTGGATAGTTCTCTGTACTACACTTAATGATACAGTAAGCAAGGTAATAGTTCAAAGTATAGAAACTTGAAAATAATATAAGTAGTTGTCATACCTTTCTTATCTGTGTCTGCAACCCTTCAATACCATAGACTCTAATAACAAACCAGAGCTTGAGAGATCTGAACCGACGTCCGAGAGGAATCTGCCAATGCTGTGAACAAGAAAATAGTCTTGTAACTAGACATTTTGTTAGGTTTTTTGTCTATGGTCTTTTCCCAGGTGGATGACAGATTGGTTGTCCACTCTTGCCGTTAAGCGTAGGAGTGGGAGTTTTAATTATGCTCCAGGGCAGATGAGTCGCCTTGTTGTGTTATATCCATGTTTATGTAGTGTGGTCTTGATATTGTGTATTAATCGTTTTCTTGGTCTTCCCTTGACTCTAGTACCCGATCACTTTTATTGTATGCTGTTATTGGTGGTTGGTTATATTTCATTCTCACTAAATGTCAGTACCACTACATTTGTTATCTTTCAATGTATTCAGTGCATGAAGTTATGCCCACTCTGCTTCTGGTGTCCTCGTTTCATAGTTTATCTTTAGTGGTGATCTCTACCTGTCCTCGTTTCATAGTTTATCTTTAGTGGTGATCTCTACCTGTCCTCGTTTCATAGTTTATCTTTAGTGGTGATCTCTACCTGTCCTCGTTTCATAGTTTATCTTTAGTGGTGATCTCTACCATCTTCCTGAAACATTTCATTTTAAATGTGGTGAGCTTTCTGTGATGTGTTGTTTTCAGATACTAAGTTTGGCACTGGTAACAAAGTATTGATAGAAAAATACTTTTTATCATCTGTCTTTTTACTTTCATCTTGATCTTTGGGTGTTGTAGTAATGGTGCCAACTGGTAGGTCACTGTATTTGTTTGTTGACATTTTGTCTCCATTTCTGTATCGAGTTGCTAGTTTTAATTGCACAAAAGCTAGTAGAATTTGTAAATGAAAAACTCATGAGCATGATGAATTGTGAAGGACAGGATTTGTCCAGAAAATGAGATCAATGTAGGGAAATATGTGTTGTTGTTTCCATTGTGACGCCCTCTACGACCCTAGTAGCTTATGAATTTTATTATTAGCTGTCAGACTTGCAAAAGCATGCACCAAAAAGAAAACAATTCTAACACAGAATTTCACTGACGGAAGCAAAAACACCATTGCTTCATAGTTTTACTGCAGTCTTCTACCATTACTTCATAGTTTTACTGCAGTCTTCTACCATTACTTCATAGTTTTACTGCAGTCTTCTACCATTACTTCATAGTTTTACTGCAGTCTTCTACCATTACTTCATAGTTTTACTGCAGTCTTCTACCATTACTTCATAGTTTTACTGCAGTCTTCTACCATTACTTCATAGTTTTACTGCAGTCTTCTACCATTACTTCATAGTTTTACTGCAGTCTTCTACCATTACTTCATAGTTTTACTGCAGTCTTCTACCATTACTTCATAGTTTTACTGCAGTCTTCTACCATTACTTCATAGTTTTACTGCAGTCTTCTACCATTACTTCATAGTTTTACTGCAGTCTTCTACCATTGCTTCATAGTTTTACTGCAGTCTTCTACCATTGCTTCATAGTTTTACTGCAGTCTTCTACCATTACTTCATAGTTTTACTGCAGTCTTCTACCATTACTTCATAGTTTTACTGCAGCCTATTCCTATATCTAAAATAATATATTAAAATTATGAAGAAACCAACACACCCCCATCGTTAGGCTCCGCACAGCAAACTACAGATTGCAAACCCATCTCTCTAAACTGTAAACTTCTCAAACTGACCAAAGCACATGACAGAAGGACACTCAGACTCTCACTCAACACTTCCTTCAAAATTGCACATTCCTCAAAGACTTGAAGTCTCAAGCATGAACAAGGCAGACTAATCTGACAGAGAAATTCTGAGACACCAGCGAAGACCTCCTACTGACAACTGGACTTATGGAGACAATTCATCTAGCTGTTTAAACTTCAGAGCATAGAACACTGATCGCAGAACTAGAATATATGTATTAAAATGATAGATATTGTAAAAGTAATAATCCAAGTATATATTATAATATGCTTATCATCGGCATGTGCCATCTTTACGCTGATTTATATATTCAGCAAATTCTTCTCTGTCTTGATGGCCCACACTGACAGGCTGCTTCATGTCCATCTCTTGATGCTCTTCTCTCATCAGATCTCTGTATTATCCTTGCTGTCATGCCTTCAACAGATCTCTGTATTATCCTTGCTGTCATGCCTTCATCAGATCTCTGTATTATCCTTGCTGTCATGTCTTCAACAGATCTCTATATTATCCTTGCTGTCATGTCTTCATCAGATCTCTGTATTATCTTTGCTGTCATGCCTTCATCATATCTCTGTATTATCCTTGCTGTCATGCCTTCAACAGATCTCTGTATTATCCTTGCTGTCATGTCTTCAACAGATCTATGTATTATCCTTGCTGTCATGTCTTCATCAGATCTATGTATTATCCTTGCTGTCATGCCTTCAACAGATCTCTGTATTATCCTTGCTGTCATGTCTTCAACAGATCTCTGTATTATCCTTGCTGTCATGTCTTCAACAGGTCTCTGTATTATCCTTGCTGTCATGTCTTCAACAGATCTCTGTATTATCCTTGCTGTCATGTCTTCAACAGATCTCTGTATTATCCTTGCTGTCATGCCTTCAACAGATCTCTGTATTATCCTTGCTGTCATGTCTTCAACAGATCTCTGTATTATCCTTGCTGTCATGTCTTCAACAGATCTCTGTATTATCCTTGCTGTCATGTCTTCAACAGGTCTCTGTATTATCCTTGCTGTCATGTCTTCAACAGATCTCTGTATTATCCTTGCTGTCATGTCTTCAACAGATCTCTGTATTATCCTTGCTGTCATGTCTTCAACAGATCTCTGTATTATCCTTGCTGTCATGTCTTCAACAGGTCTCTGTATTATCCTTGCTGTCATGTCTTCAACAGATCTCTGTATTATCCTTGCTGTCATGTCTTCAACAGGTCTCTGTATTATCCTTGCTGTCATGTCTTCATCAGATCTCTGTATTATCCTTGCTGTCATGTCTTCAACAGATCTCTGTATTATCCTTGCTGTCATGTCTTCAACAGATCTCTGTATTATCCTTGCTGTCATGTCTTCATCAGATCTCTGTATTATCCTTGCTGTCATGTCTTCAACAGGTCTCTGTATTATCCTTGCTGTCATGTCTTCAACAGGTTCCTTTAGACATGACCTTCAACAATTGTGTCATACTTTTTAATGTGATCAAAATATTATTTTTGTCTGACTTTTCATTGTTTGAGTAATTCTATTTTTGACTATTAGCTGTTGTATCACTTCATCATAAGTTTCTATTTGTATCACTTCATCATAAGTTTCTATTTGTATCACTTCATCATAAATTTCTATTTCTATCACTTCATCATAAGTTTCTATTTGTATCACTTCATCATGAGTTTCTATTTGTATCACTTTATTATAAGTTTCTATTTGTATCACTTCATCATGAATTTCTATTTGTATCACTTTATTATAAGTTTCTATTTGTATCACTTCATCATAAGTTTCTATTTGTATCACTTTATTATAAGTTTCTATTTGTATCACTTTATTATAAGTTTCTATTTGTATCACTTCATCATAAGTTTCTATTTGTATCACTTCATCATAAGTTTCTATTTCTATCACTTCATCATAAGTTTCTATTTGTATCACTTTATTATAAGTTTCTATTTGTATCACTTTATTATAAGTTTCTATTTGTATCACTTTATTATAAGTTTCTATTTGTATCACTTTATTATAAGTTTCTATTTGTATCACTTTATTATAAGTTTCTATTTGTATCACTTTATTATAAGTTTCTATTTGTATCACTTCATTATAAGTTTCTATTTGTATCACTTTATTATAAGTTTCTATTTGTATCACTTCATCATAAGTTTCTATTTCTATCACTTCATCATAAGTTTCTATTTGTATCACTTTATTATAAGTTTCTATTTGTAACACTTCATCATAAGTTTCTATTTGTATCACTTCATCATGAATTTCTCTTTTTTTAATATTCTCATGTCTCATCTTATAAATATAGTTCAGAATTAACTCCTTTTGGAGAATTCAATTGTTCAGTTAATTTAACTTGTTGAAACGATGATGTGCTACCGTAGTCTAGTGTGACCTGTGAGGAGTTTCCTTCACCTTTATGATTTATTTGAATTAAATGTCCACAAAACACAATCACCTACCGTTTCCCTTGACTTTCCTGTCAAATTATATTTTTACAATTGCTGCCCCTCCCCCTCCTGCCCACCTCTCCATACACATTATTCATCTCAATGTACAAGAAAGACGAACTAACAAGCAAGAATAATTTAATTGTTGTCCCCCTTTGATCGAACAGAAGAATCAGTACTTTCAAAAATTATTGTCTCCCCTTACTCTTTAATAAAAAAAAAAAGCTTGACATAATAATATGCACATACCCTATAATCTGGCATTATCTGGCCCTGGTTGTCATGCTTCAGGTAAAGAGGATCTAATTCAAACGCTCCACTCACCAGATCTCTGTTCTTGATCCTGTAGATGTCATATCAAATATATCACAAGATAGAATCTGTTTGGTGCACAATTATCAATTTACATATTTTACATTTACATGTTACTACTATCTGGTAGTGACAACATTTTCGTAGAACTAGAAAATATTTCTAGCAGGAAAGACTGTCTGGGGAATTCCAGGTCACTACGGGTGTTAGACTGTCTGAGGAGTTCCAGGTCACTACGGGTGTTACACTGACTGAGGAGTTCCAGGTCACTACGGGCTACGGGTGTTACACTGTCCGTGGAGTTCCAAGTCACTACGGGTGTAAGACTGTTCGTGGAGTTCCAGGTCACTACAGGTGTTACACTGTCTGAGGAGTTCCAGGTCACTACGGGTGTTACACTGTCTGAGGAGTTCCAGGTCACTACGGGTGTTACACTGTCTGAGGAGTTCCAGGTCACTACGGGTGTAAGACTGTTCGTGGAGTTCCAGGTCACTACGGGTGTTACACTGTCTGAGGAGTTCCAGGTCACTACGGGTGCTACACTGTCTGAGGAGTTCCAGGTCACTACGGGTGTAAGACTGTTCGTGGAGTTCCAGGTCACTACGGGTGTTACACTGTCTGAGGAGTTCCAGGTCACTACGGGTGTTACACTGTCTGAGGAGTTCCAGGTCACTACGGGTGTTACACTGTCTGAGGAGTTCCAGGTCACTACGGGTGTTACACTGTCCGAGGGGTTCCAGGTCACTACGGGTGTTACACTGTCCGAGGGGTTCCAGGTCACTACGGGTGTTACACTGTCCGAGAGGTTCCAGGTCACTATGGGTGTTACACTGTCCGTGGAGTTCCAAGTCACTACGGGTGTAAGACTGTCCGTGGATTTCCAGGTTCCTACAGGTTTAAGCAGTGGCGGCTCGTCATAAGGGCCTGTGGGGCCGGGCCCCACCAAAATTAATGTGTAACGTATATTTATTATTTTATGAATTAAAATGTAACCTAACCCAAAACTATGATTTTTCCAGAGATTTTTGTATGGCCCCACCAACAAAAATGATTACGAGCCGCCACTGGATGAGACTGTCCGATGAGTTCCAGGTCACTACGGGTGTAAAACTGTCTGAGGAGTTCTAGATCACTATAGGAGTTAGACAAGGATGCCTGCTTCCCTCCCCCAGTTCTTGGTCCGGTTTGATTGGGACACACGCACCGAATATGATAGGTCCAGAAAAGGCATTCAGTGGACACCTATGTCAAAATTAGAGAACCTGGACTTTGCGGATGATTTTGTCTTGCTCTCACACAGGCTACAAGACATGCAGAAAAAAGTGGATGCTCTGGCAGAGACGGCACAACGAATCGCTCTTCAAATAAGCAAAGCGAAGACAGAAATACTGCGAAGCAACAGCGAAGATGTTGGTGAATTTATCTACCTCGGAAGCAAGATCAGCAAATCAGGAGGTACATATTAGGACATTAATGTCAGGATTAGGAAAGCCCGACAAAACATTGCCATCTTGCACTCAGTGTGGAAATCTACTGCCATCTCCACTAAAACAAAGCTCATGATATTCAGCTCAAATGTGAAATTTGTGTTGTTATATGGTTCAGAAATGTGGCGAGTCACCAAGTTAAATACAAATAAGAAAATTTACCACAGAGAGCCACGTTGAAAAGTAAAGCAGTACAGAGCAAAAGGAGTGACGGCATCAAGAACAGCCTTAAGAAAATGAATATCAGCTTACAAAGTGCCCTAGAACAAGCACACACAAGATCACTACACTTCAGTTTCAGTTTGGAATATCTTCATTGCACTCCGGACATGTCCATAGGTGCTCCGATCTCCTTCGCAATATCTCCAACAGCGTCCAGCGACTGACCGTACCAATTCTATTTTGATTGATGAGCCGACTCGTATACTTGTTGTACCGTTCTTTTCTTGCCACACCAATCTTCAAACCCAGTTCTCTAATCTAGATGTTGACGTGGATTGGTTTAGATCAGCGTTCCCAAAGTGGAGGTACGCCCTGTGTGCGCTGAAGCGGTCTAGGGGCGATAGCGGCTCGGACAAATTTGGGGCGTTCAGGTGATCTAGGGGTCGGTGGCTCCTTATAGAAAAAATTAATAATATATATTTAAAAATTAATTATTTTAGTTTTGTTTTTGCAATTGAATAATCATTTAAACTTTGTGCCAGAATTTAGGACACATCACTTAACAGACACTGAACGGAAATTGTTCAACTGTTGACAAAAGGGAGCGATTATGACAACGAAGGGTCGTGCTGAAATAGTATTATCAATATACGGGAAGACTACGGTAAAACTATGTAACAATAACGAAACAAGTAAAAACAAAGTATTGCAGTTTTACAAAAACAATAACAATATGTTCATTACGTGTTTCGCCTGTGTTGAAAGAGAGGATATAGGAAAATTCAGAAGAGTCAAATACTTTGTTTTTGATGTCTTTTGAGGTCTGGGTTAACATAAATTTTAGTTCTGAGGGGATGATTGCAGTTAGTCAGATAGCGGGATTTTAGTGTGAATGAAATGCAGCATGACAGCAAATATATATATATATGAAATATTTTTACAACGAAGTGTGAAGTCGTTGGACTTTCAGAGGTTAATGACCGATTTGGGAACAAAGAATTTGGGTTTTGCCACGCCATAAATACAGAGAGAAGTGGCATTATAGGACATCTTTACCCAATACCTTTACTGGTATATTCCGACCAGGACATCTTTACCCAATACCTTTACTGGTATATTCCGACCAGGACATCTTTACCCAATACCTCTACTGGTATATTCTGAGCGGATGTCAAATCTATAAATACCAGTGGTTTTAGCTTTATAATGAATTATAATATAGTAATACGATTCATTACATTTTGTGTGCTTTATCAACAATCATGAGTCGAAAGTGTAATATATAAGTGAAGTCATACAAAGTGAAAATTACATCTTTTATTTTGTGAATATTGTTACAAACTTTATGACTTCATTATATCTAAATCTAAGAAGAAATGTCGACAGTATTGAGTATTTGAAATACGGCTTTATTCAGTCTCCTACCAACAATTTATTACCTATGTGCTTGATTTGTCAAAACGTATTTTCAAATGGAGCAATGAAACCTTCTAGGCTACAAGAGCATTTGACTAAAATGCACACTGACAAAAAGGATAAAGATTTGTCCTATTTTCAAGTACTAAAAGAATAATATTTGAAATGTCCAACTATATCAACACTTTTTGCATCGTCCACTAAACAAGATAATGACGGATTACAAGCTTCTTATAATATTTTATTACTAATCGCAAAATCTGGAAAACCAGACACAATTGGTGAGAAATTAATCTTGCCGGCAGTAAAAGAAGTCACAAACACTATGCTTCATAAGCCAGCGTCAGAAATTATTTGGAAAATTCATTTGAGCAATAATTCAGTGTAAAGAAGAATAGTTGAAATGGCTGAAGATGTTGAAAAATCATGCGATTATTTGAAGACAAGCCAATTTTTCATTCAACTCGATGAATCAACTCTTCCAAATAATGAAACACTACTCTTATCATACGTTCGATTCATAAAAGAATGAAAAGTGTGTCAATAATTATTATTTGCTAAAAGTTTTAAATAGAGCGGATACAAAGGGAGGATCAATATTTAATACCATGAATAAGATTTTCAAGAGAAAAAGATTCCTATTCGTTATATTTTGTCTGGTGCTACTGATGGTGCTCCAGCAATGACAGGGCACCACAAGGGTTTTATAGAGCATTTAAAACAAGTAGTACTAAATGTACTTGCTATACATTGCGTTATTCATTGTAAACATTTGGTTGCGAAGAAGTGAAGTGAACGCTGCATACGCGCTCCATTACATTATTAGAGCAGTCAACAAGATTAGAAGCAATCCATTGAGTGACATTGTTTAGCCAACTTCGTAGTGAAGACGATGAAGATTTCAATTGTTTCTTGCTTCACACAGAAGCTTGTTGGTTTTCAAACAGTATTTGTCTGAATCGATTTATCATTTATATGATTAACTAGAGTTCATAGAAAACAAAGAAAACGGATTGCGGACCAATCTGATTGCATTAAAAAATAGCATCGCTTATTTGTCAGACCTCAAAAACTATTTAATGAAGTCAATCTAAAATTATAAGGTGATGATTTGAATTTAATTAAAACGAAAACATTATTGCCGCTTTTGTGGAAAACTCGTCTGTTCAAGCGAAATCTAGGCCGAAGGTAATATAGCTACTTTTCAAATTTATCAGCAGTGTCTCTCAAAAAGGATGATTGACTTTCATACTGCCAACACGGAGGTTCTCCATGCTGATTTCAATGAAAGATTCAATTATATTTTAAACATGAATATACCAAATTGAGTTCTAGATCCATTCTCACATGTAAACACAGAAGAATCATCACATTTAGAAGTGGAACTTATAGAACTCACAACAAACGAAGAACTAAAAAGTGAAATTCAAAAGTGGATACCAAGAGTTCTGGCTTCAAAATCAATACCGAAACTGTACCCTGGATTATGGGAAATAGTGCAGAGATTTTAATTACATTTCCATTTTCTTATTTGGCTGAGCTTGGGTTTAGTACTGTAGCGAATTGACTATCTAAGAATAGGAATAGATTGCATATCAATGATCGTGGCGATTTATGACTGTTTTTAACGAAAATTGGACTCGATATTAACAAACTTTTAAGAATGCATCAGGCTCATCCTTCACATTAATGTGTAATTTTTTCTCTATATTTTTACTTGTAAATTCGAAAGCAGCAATTTTGTAACACATTTAGTGGTGTTTTAATTATTACAATAATATTCTTACTAATGCCATGCAATCTCTTAATATGTAGTCCTAATTTTCATAGTTAAACCATTGTATTAAAGTGTGCATAATGTTATTCGAGCGTACACTTTACAATCTTTACATATGGGCTACGTTTTATCCAAATCTGTATAACAATAACTGTGTTCAAGATGAATTAGTTGCTATTTGAGGGGTCTCATGGCTAGAAGTGGTTAAGTCACTTGCTTGGGGTCTCATGGCGAGAAGTGGTTAAGTCACTTGTTGGGGTCTCATGGCGAGAAGTGGTTAAGTCACTTGCTTGGGGGTCTCATGGCGAGAAGTGGTTAAGTCACTTGCTTGGGGGTCTCATGGCGAGAAGTGGTTAAGTCACTTGCTTGGGGGTCTCATGGCGAGAAGTGGTTAAGTCACTTGCTTGGGGGTCTCATGGCGAGAAGTGGTTAAGTCACTTGCTTGGGTGTCTCATGGAGAGAAGTGGTTAAGTCACTTGCTTGGGTGTCTCATGGCGAGAAGTGGTTAAGTCACTTGCTTGGGTGTCTCATGGAGAGAAGTGGTTAAGTCACTTGCTTGGGTGTCTCATGGCGAGAAGTGGTTAAGTCACTTGCTTGGGGTCTCATGGAGAGAAGTGGTTAAGTCACTTGTTGGGGTCTCATGGCGAGAAGTGGTTAAGTCACTTGCTTGGGGGTCTCATGGCGAGAAGTGGTTAAGTCACTTGCTTGGGGGTCTCATGGCGAGAAGTGGTTAAGTCACTTGCTTGGGTGTCTCATGGAGAGAAGTGGTTAAGTCACTTGCTTGGGTGTCTCATGGCGAGAAGTGGTTAAGTCACTTGCTTGGGTGTCTCATGGCGAGAAGTGTTTAAGTCACTTGCTTGGGTGTCTCATGGCGAGAAATGGTTAAGTCACTTGCTTGGGTGTCTCATGGAGAGAAGTGGTTAAGTCACTTGCTTGGGTGTCTCATGGTGAGAAGTGGTTAAGTCACTTGCTTGGGTGTCTCATGGCAGAAGTGGTTAAGTCACTTGCTTGGGGTCTCATGAGAGAAGTGGTTAAGTCACTTGCTTGGGGTCTCATGGAGAGAAGTGGTTAAGTCACTTGCTTGGGGGTCTCATGGAGAGAAGTGGTTAAGTTGTTTGCTTGGGGTCTCATGGAGAGAAGTGGTTAAGTCGTTTGTTGGGGTCTCATGGAGAGAAGTGGTTAAGTTGTTTGCTTGGGGGTCTCATGGTGAGAAGTGGTTAAGTCACTTGCTTGGGTGTCTCATGGCGAGAAGTGGTTAAGTCACTTGCTTGGGTGTCTCATGGCGAGAAGTGGTTAAGTCACTTGCTTGGGTGTCTCATGGCGAGAAGTGGTTAAGTCACTTGCTTGGGTGTCTCATGGCGAGAAGTGGTTAAGTCACTTGCTTGGGTGTCTCATGGAGAGAAGTGGTTAAGTCACTTGCTTGGGTGTCTCATGGAGAGAAGTGGTTAAGTCACTTGCTTGGGTGTCTCATGGAGAGAAGTGGTTAAGTCACTTGCTTGGGGTCTCATGGAGAGAAGTGGTTAAGTCACTTGTTGGGGTCTCATGAGAGAAGTGGTTAAGTCACTTGCTTGGGGTCTCATGGAGAGAAGTGGTTAAGTCACTTGCTTGGGGTCTCATGGAGAGAAGTGGTTAAGTCACTTGCTTGGGGTCTCATGGAGAGAAGTGGTTAAGTCACTTGCTTGGGGTCTCATGGAGAGAAGTGGTTAAGTCACTTGCTTGGGGGTCTCATGGAGAGAAGTGGTTAAGTTGTTTGCTTGGGGGTCTCATGGAGAGAAGTGGTTAAGTCGTTTGCTTGGGGGTCTCATGGAGAGAAGTGGTTAAGTTGTTTGCTTGGGGGTCTCATGGCGAGAAGTGGTTAAGTTGTTTGCTTGGGGGTCTCATGGCGAGAAGTGGTTAAGTTGTTTGCTTGGGGGTCTCATGGCGAGAAGTGGTTAAGTTGTTTGCTTGGGGTCTCATGATGAGAAGTGGTTAAGTTGTTTGCTTGGGGGTCTCATGACGAGAAGTGGTTAAGTTGTTTGCTTGGGGGTCTCATGGCGAGAAGTGGTTAAGTTGTTTGCTTGGGGGTCTCATGGCGAGAAGTGGTTAAGTTGTTTGCTTGGGGGTCTCATGGCGAGAAGTGGTTAAGTTGTTTGCTTGGGTGTCTCATGACGAGAAGTGGTTAAGTTGTTTGCTTGGGGGTCTCATGACGAGAAGTGGTTAAGTTGTTTGCTTGGGTGTCTCATGGAGAGAAGTGGTTAAGTTGTTTGCTTGGGGTCTCATGCAGAAGTGGTTAAGTTGTTTGCTTGGGTGTCTCAT
This sequence comes from Arion vulgaris, assembly GCA_020796225.1. Classification (NCBI taxonomy): domain Eukaryota; kingdom Metazoa; phylum Mollusca; class Gastropoda; order Stylommatophora; family Arionidae; genus Arion; species Arion vulgaris. Next base: position 48,063,313 of record CM036758.1, read on the forward strand.
GACGAGAAGTGGTTGTTGTTTGCTTGGGGTCTCATCACGAGAAGTGGTTAAGTTGTTTGCTTGGGTGTCTCATGGAGAGAAGTGGTTAAGTTGTTTGCTTGGGGGTCTCATGGCGAGAAGTGGTTAAGTCACTTGCTTGGGGGTCTCATGGAGAGAAGTGGTTAAGTTGTTTGCTTGGGTGTCTCATGGAGAGAAGTGGTTAAGTTGTTTGCTTGGGTGTCTCATGGAGAAGTGTTAGTTGTTTGTGGGTCTCATGCAGAAGTGGTTAAGTCACTTGCTTGGGGTCTCATGGGAGAAGTGGTTAAGTTGTTTGCCTTTCATACCGAAGGTTGTGGTTTCGAACCCGGACCGAGATACAGGTGCACTTTTTTAATGAGATCCCTAGGATTGTTGCAGGAGCTACAGAGTGTGTTCTTTGTGCAATGCTCTTGGCAGATGGTATGTCATCTCTGTCGACAAGTATGTAACCATATGGAAAAACCGTGCAATGAAGTCGATCCTTGGACTCTTATTTAGTTACTATTTACGTCGAAAATATCAAACGGCTTCAATGTAGAAAATATTGTAAATGGGGGCTGGGGGCGCTACAAAATTTATGTCTTGCAAAGGGCGCTTAAAATTTATGTCTTGCAAAGGGGGCGCGTTACAAAATTTATGTCTTGCAAAGTGGGCGCTGGCTCGAACAAGTTTGGGAATCTATGGTTTAGATGAAGGTCTTCTCTGAGGCTACGCTCTATGAGGGCATTCGCGATGTCAGCTCTGTCCATTGGCTGGCCCTCTGATAGAGCGGCAGAGCCAGCCAGTCTGTCTGCTCTCTCATTGCCAACGACACCCATGTGCCTTGGAATGAAGATAAGTGTGATTCTGCAAATTGTTGACGCCTGAAGTGATTCAGTCCATTGCCTGCGCACCGAAGCAGCGGCCTCCACCTTTCGGATCATACTCAATGAGTAACTCAGAATGCACGCATGAGTGTAGTTTTGTGACTCTAGCCAGAGTAGTACATTGGTCACCGCCAGTACCTCCATTGTCATGCTGCTTGTTGTCATACTAAATGCACCACTGGCTTCCTTGACCATTCTGCCACATGAGCTTGCAGAGAAGGCGCATGCAGATTTTTCAGAATAACGAACTACCGATCCATCCGTGTAAATCACAACGTCGTCTGCATTGCAGTTTTCATCGATGATGGTTTTGACGTCTGCATTCAACGCCACGGGATTTCCCTCTCTGCAACCTTTGCCACTACACTTTCCCTATCCCAACATTTCTATAAAGAAGTAAAGGGTGGAAGAGAAGAACAAGATTTGTAACTTTTGATTACTTTCGGAAACAAATACTCGTTACTTAGCAATTGTTGACTATTCGAATATGAGTTACTTATGGACAACAGGTAATACTAGTAACACTACAGAAGATCTAAGTAGACATTTGTTTGTGACTGTCAATCAAAGTTAAGATAATATTTATCTGGAAATTTATACAATGATTAAAGAAGTATTATAATAAGAACTGAGAAGTGTAGTTGTTAGTGTACTGCCTTCTTAGGCATTGTCCGGGTTCAATTCAACAGTGGCAGTGGAATATTTTTCCAATCATAACGGCTCTCAGGCCGACCTAGCCTCATTTGGGTACCATGAAAAGCAGTGGGAAGTGAGGGTGGCCGACGGGGTGTTGGGCTACCAGGAAAAGCAGTGGGAAGTGAGGGTGGCCGACGGGGTGTTGGGCTACCAGGAAAAGCAGTGGGAAGTGAGGGTGGCCGACGGGGTGTTGGGTTACCAGGAAAAGCAGTGGGAAGTGAGGGTGGCCGACGGGGTGTTGGGCTACCAGGAAAAGCAGTGGGAAGTGAGGGTGGCCGACGGGGTGTTGGGCTACCAGGAAAAGCAGTGGGAAGTGAGGGTGGCCGACGGGGTGTTGGGTTACCAGGAAAAGCAGTGGGAAGTGAGGGTGGCCGACGGAGTGTTGGGCTACCAGGAAAAGCAGTGGGAAGTGAGGGTGGCCGACGGGGTGTTGACTACATCACTCATCGTGTGCCGACGACTGTCATTAGAAAATACAGGTCTAACAACACTGTATATATTCCACAAATACCTTGAGGTATACAAAATGGTTCCTTTACTATATTTACTATAGTAAGAGTTGCATAATCTAAATGACAAGCTATTGTTGTTTTCAATTAGTCACACACACACACGACAGTTGATCAATTAGTCACACACATGACAGTTGATCAATTTACTTAATGTGACATCTAAAAGTAGTCACAGAACACTGCAAATGTGACATCTAAAAGTAGTCACAGAACACTGCAAATGTGACATCTAAAAGTAGTCACAGAACACTGCAAATGTGACATCTAAAAGTAGTCACAGAACACTGCAAATGTGACATCTAAAAGTAGTCACAGAACACTGCAAATGTGACATCTAAAAGTAGTCACAGAACACTGCAAATGAGGAATCAATAGAAGGTATTCAGGATTCATTAGCAACTAAAGAGGACGAAACAGAAAATGATGATCTTAACTAAGAAAGCCACAAAGCCAGGTTTGAGGAGAGGAAAAGGGGAAGAGAAAGTTTAGACAAGTTACTAAGATATGATTGTATACTACAAGCTAGTATCACGTACCAGGGAAAAAGTTTAGGTAAATTGCTAAGATATGATTGTATATTACAAGCTAGTATGACGTACCACATTAGAAATGAATCTTAGTTCGGTAGACTGTAAGGAAAAATTAGCAGAAGCAGCTCAAGAATGAAGATGGTATAAACTTTGAGACTGTGTCACAGATGAAGAAGAAGAACATGAGAACAGAGGACTTGTACGACTCAGAGAATGTTTGTCGGGAGATACTAGAGCTGTCAAGAGGGGAGCAATACCTTGGAACATTTTATCCTATAAACTTGAGTTTTAGTGACAGCTTTCTTGTAAGACTTCTTTGTTTTCATATGTTAGATGAGCGCAATATTTGGGTTACCATGTGTTCGGTGTTGGCAATATAAGGATAGGATCATAGGCTCATGTACTGTTGAATATGTAGATCTACTGAGTAGACATGTGGAGAATATAGGTCAGATTGTATACTGACAGACTCTGACAGACGTGGATCATTGTGACCAGATGAGTAACCCGTTTTAAACATTGATATGATCCCTGATTTGGCACTAGACCATAGATGTCAATAAAGCAGTTGACTGTTTTGATAAACGTTAAATAGTTGATGGTCAGTCGTTGGACGATCTTTGACTGTACAGTCATCTTTATGGGTTCATTTTGAACACTGAACTGAACTATTTTACCATTCATCTCTAATAGGACTAGGAACTCGATCTCACCTATACTGAGATCATAGATCACTGGAATATGAACTGATCGATACATGTGGAAAATGAACTGAAAAATCAAGTAACTAGTCATACCTTAACAACTACAGAGACCCACAAAATATAAATTCAAATACATTTGTGTGACAGAACGTTTTCTTACACAGAAAGATCACAAAATTGAAAAATGGTGACTTTTAAAGTATTATAATTTTTACTTGCAATAAATAAATATTTACATTTTCTTATGTTACAATGAAGGCACTTCACCCAGGCCATTGATCCCCCCTTCCTCCGTCCTACACCGACATAAAAAGCGATGCTACAGGCAGTACAGACAGTTACACTGATGTAAGGGATATAACCAAGAATATCACATCCAATCGGAGACATTCAACAGTTGTCCCCCATGATATGACATGACCAAAAACTAATGCCAAACAGACATCTAAAAAAAAACCTTGGCAGTTCAAAGTCGACAAGAGCAGGCTGGAAAGCTGCTACTCAGGCAAAATTTATTAGGAATTTAAAAAAGAATTCCTACAAAATATTGGCTGCCTTTTCTTCCCTGTGCTTTTACTTGTACCAAATTGATTCTGGGTTGATCTAAAAGCCGTTACAATCAGAAAAAAAACCACTGTTGGTGCAATTGAAACCATACCATTAGCCTAAGAAGTGAGTTCACTAAGAACTACGCTACTGCGGCTCTCGCAGAAAATATAAACAAATTTAATTATTTATTTGTTACTGTCAAACAAGTAATTAACGTCTTTATACTCACCACATTGCCGAACTATACTCACCACATTGCTGAACTACACTCACCACATTGCCGAACTATACTCACCACATTGCTGAACTATACTCACTACATAGCTGAACTACACTCACCACATTGCTGAACTATACTCACCACATTTGCTGAACTATACTCACCACATTGCTGAACTATACTCACCACATTGCTGAACTATACTCACCACATTGCTGAACTATACTCACCACATTGCTGAACTATACTCACCACATTGCTGAACTATACTCACCACATTGCTGAACTATACTCACCACATTGCTGAACTATACTCACCACATTGCTGAACAATCAAAGTTGACCAACATCCATTTATGTGGGTTAAATGAGAAGGACATGGAATGCTGCAGAAATCAAGGTCAACATTAATATCAACATCAAAATAAAAATGCCGGCTTAAAGTAATTGATGAGATTTAAGTGTACACACTCTTGTCTGAATAGATATCTAATTTATATAATTCAATATGTAAATTACTAGCTTGTCAATAATTATATATGTATTTGTTATTATATTTGTAAATTATTATATAGGTAAAATGTACAATTAAATATACAAATGATTTTATACGTCCGCCATTTTAATTATATATGTTAATATTTATATTGTAAATTACACAAACATATATATATATATATATATATATATATATATATATATATATATATATATATATATATATAATAATTCCTCTCGACGTATATGCTTACATAGGGCCTGCAAGTAATTTCTCCATACAGCTCTATCCTGGGCAACTCGCTCAATCTCCTCCATGGAACTGACACCGATATTTCCGGCCTCTCTCAGCAAAGTTCGTTTCAGGGTCTCCTTAGGTCGACCTCTCTTTCTTGAACCCTTTGCATCCCACTTCAATGCCTGCTTTGATATTCGTTGATCATTTCTCCTCAAGGTGTGCCCAACATATCTCCATCTTCTCTTTCTTATAACAGTTGTCACTAGTGGTTGACCAGACATATCTCTGATTTCATCACTTCTCCTGAATTCATTCCATTTTATATTCATTATTTTTCGCAGACATCTATTTTCAAATGCATTCAACTTGATTTCTATATCTTTAGTCATTTTCCAACTCTCACTAGCATATGTTAGGATTGATACAACATTTGAATTGAAAATTCGTAATTTAGTTTTAATACTATATAACTTGCAGTTCCATATTTTATTTAGACTTTTAAAAGCGGATGTTGCTTTGATAATTCGTATCATAATTTCTTTTTTAACATTCCCTGTGCAATCAAAATTGCTACCTAAATAGGTGAACTGCTGTTATTTTTATCATTTTAGATTCCAGTGTGATATCTGCATTACTTGCCACTTCATTATATTTGTTTTTTCATAGCTTATCTGCAGTCCAACTTTTGATGCTATAGATGATGTTGTCTGTTTTCCTTTGCCTATCTTGGTTGTTTCTACTTAACAAGGCAATATCATCTGCAAAATCCAAATCTTCTAGTTGACTATTTTCTACCCAATCGATGCCAGTTTCGCCCTGCAACATTTTCACATCACTCAGTCAATGGCCACTCCAAACAATAGCGGAGATAGAATACAGCCTTGCTTTACTCCGTTTCAACCATAAACCAGTTGTTGTGTCCACCATCAGTGCGAATTGCACACTGTGAACCATCATAGAGGCTCTTAATAATGTTTATTATTTTGTCTGATATTCCATAGCATCTCAAAATATTCCACAGAGAGATTCTGTGTAGACTATCAAAGGCTTTTTAAAATCGATGAAATTTAGTATGAGTGGTTGTTGCTTCAATATGTTCCTCCAAAATTAGTAGTAGGGTAATTATTTGGTCTAAGCAGCTTCTCCCAGGTCTAAAACCAGCTTGTTCTTCTCTCAGGGTTGTGTCCACTGCTCCTTTGATTCTATTAAGAATGATTTTGCAGAAAGTCTTGGTCATTACTGATAATAGGGTGATCCCTCTCCAGTTGTTACAATCTTTGAGATCACCTTTTTGGGGATCTTAACAATTATTTCCTTCTTCCATTGATCTTGGACAGTTTCTTCTTCCCATACTTTATTAAATAGTTCTTGCACCTGGCTAATAGTTGTATCATCAGCCGCTTTGAGCATTTCTGCAGTAATGTTGTCATCACCCGCTGCCTTATTGTTTATCAAGGAATTGATTGCCTCCTTGACCTCAGCTACACTTATAATTTCTTCGTTAATTGGTAGGAGCAGTTTCTGCCTCTTCGTCAAACTTGAGTAGTACTGGTGGATCAGGTCTATTTAATATTTCTTCAAAATGTTCTGCCCATCTTTTCTTCTGCTCGGTATCTGATGTTAGAACTTTACCATCTTTACTCTTTATATATATATATATATATATATATATATATATATATATATATATATAATATATATATATATATATATATATATATGTAGACACGCTATGAAAAACAAATATAATGAAGACACATATGGCAAGTAATTTATATATCACCCTGGAATCTAAAATGATAAAAGCAACAGAGCTCAGGAAATATTAAAAAGGAAATTATGATACGAATTGGCAAAGCAACATCAGCTTTTAAAAGTCTAAATAAAATATGGAACTGCAAGTTATATAGTATTAAAACTAAATTTCGAATTTTCAATTCAAATATTGTATCTGTCCTAACATATGCCTGTAGAGTTGGAAAATGACTAAAGATATAGAAATCAAGTTGAATGCATTTGAAAATAGATGTCTGCCAAAAATAATGAATATAAAATGGAACGAATTCAGGAAACTTGATGAATTCAAAGAAATATCTGGTCAACCACTATGGACAACTGTTATAAGAAAGAGAAGATGGAGATATGTTGGGCACACCTTGAGAAGAAATGATCAACGAATATCAAAGCAGGCATTGAAATGGGATGCAAAGGGTTCAAGAAAGAGAGGACGACCTAAGGAGACTCTGAAACGAACTTTGCTGAGAGAGGCAAGAAATATAGGGTCTCAGTTTCATGGCAAAAACTGAGCAAGTTGCCCAGGATAGAGCGGTATGAAGAAATTGCTTGCAGACCCTAGAGGAATTATTATTATTAAATATATGTAAAACATTTATATAAGTTAATGTATGTCAATTATGTGTATATATATATGTAAGTAATTGTCAATGTAAATAATAATCGATGAAACTGAGATAACAATTGCATTCAGTTATCATTATAAATATCAATAATGATATATCAAACTGAGATAACAATTGCATTCAGTTATCATTATAAATATCAATAATGATATATCAAACTGAGATAACAATTGCATTTAGTTATTATAAATATCAATAATGATATATCAAACTGAGATAACAATTGCATTCAGTTATTATAAATATCAATAATGATATATCAAACTGAGATAACAATTGCATTCAGTTATCATTATAAATATCAATAATGATATATCAAACTGAGATAACAATTGCATTCAGTTACCATTATAAATATCAATAATGATATATCAAACTGAGATAACAATTGCATTCAGTTACCATTATAAATATCAATAATGATATATCAAACTGAGATAACAATTGCATTCAGTTACCATTATAAATATCAATAATGATTTATCAAACTGAGATAATTGCATTCAGTTACCATTATAAATATCAATAATGATATATCAAACTGAGATAACAATTGCATTCAGTTATCATTATAAATATCATTTATTATATAAGACATTATCAAACAGATGAAAAGAATATTTCAGTGACCAGTTGAACTGCAAAACGTAAAGTGGAGTTATGGTCTTCTTGGTTTGTTCTTCTTCTTTTTCGAACGCTCCATATCGGCCCTTTGTTAACCATTCTTTGTGATTTGCATGTGATCTGAAATTAAGAGCGATTGGACATTATGCAAATTATGCACCTACAGTCGGCCATTGCATCCGATTTCTGCAATGCTTTTTATTTACTAGGTAGCTTCCTATGCCCCTTTCTCAGTCGCCTCTTGTGACATACCTTGTGGGTTGCAGTGTTACTATTGTTTGCTTCCCTTGAGAGCCATGGAAACACATGGGCGATCTTGAGGTTTAACAGTTGTGGTAAACTTATATTGCAGTCCATTTATTTTTAATTTAATCTAAGATCATAAATCATTTACAGCTTCACATGTGTACATAACATTTACAGCTTCACATGTGTACATAAAATTTACAGCTTCACATGTGTACATAAAATTTACAGCTTCACATGTGTACATAACATTTACAGCTGCACAGGTGTACATAAAATTTACAGCTTCACATGTGTACATAAAATTTACAGCTTCACAGGTGTACATAAAATTTACAGCTTCACAGGTGTACATAAAATTTACAGCTGCACAGGTGTACATAAAATTTACAGCTTCACAGGTGTACATAAAATTTACAGCTGCACAGGTGTACATAAAATTTACAGCTTCACATGTGTACATAAAATTTACAGCTTCACATGTGTACATAACATTATTAGATTTTAGGTAAGTAAACTGATAAAATAGGCAATAAATTTAACTGCATATTTTTTATTACATGCAAATTTGACTTGAAATTTGGAATTCATCGTCTGACATAACATTGTGAAAACTGATGGCATTTTCCTGGACAGTTTAAATATGGAAGTAGTATAGGTCGAAACACGTTTTGTTTTTCAAATGTCTAGAATATATTCCAATTAAATTTTCAGTGACAATTTCATATTTATTTTATTATTATCTATTGTTTTCATTCTTACTATTGCATTTCCATTTTATTATTTCGAAAAATGTCATCAATTTAATTAAACAGATGCATCATTTCTAAATGCATTGATATATGATACTTGTTCTATAAATAATACAATTCTAAATGCATTGATATATGATACTTGTTCTATAAATGTTACAATTCTAAATGCATTGATATATGATACTTGTTCTATAAATAATACAATTCTAAATGTATTGATATATGATACTTGTTCTATAAATAATACAATTCTAAATGCATTGATATATGATACTTGTTCTATAAATAATACAATTCTAAATGCATTGATATATGATACTTGTTCTATAAATGATACAAAACAGTTTAATAACAAAACTAATATAACATCTGTCTGTATACAAATGTATAACACAAATATGATATGAAAAATCAGGGTTTTCTGCCCTGGTCCACTAAGAGATTAATAACACATTCTAATGCACTTTTCTATTTCTTTCTTCTTCTTCTGCAACGCTCCATATTGACCACTTATTAAACCACTCTTTGTGATTTGCATGTGACCTGAGCCTAAGAGCGATTGTGTGTTGTGCCAGTTATGCGCTTGTGGGTGCCTACGCCAGCACATCCGATTTCTTGCCACGCTTTTTATTTACTAGGGTAGCTTTCCTTAGAATAATGCAATTTTAAAGAGAATAAAATCTGTTGACACCAACATTTATAACTAATATTAGTCACTATTAGTCATAAATAATGTATATGATATAATATAACTGACCTCAACACCATCCAGCAAGTATCTGTATTCTGGACATATGCATGCACTACCAGCATATGCTGCATCTATGTGGAACCATACATCATGATGTGTACCTGTGTGACACAGACATTTTACCTTTACATTGGATCATTGTTATTGTGAAGATAACATTTGAAATGAAACTTACAGAAGATAACATTTGAAATGAAACTTACAGAAGATAACATTTGAAATGAAACTTACAGAAGATAACATTTGAAATGAAACTTATGAAAGATAACATTTGAAATGAAACTTACAGAAGATAACACTTGAAGTGAAACTTAAGAAAGATAACATTTGAAATGAAACTTACAGAAGATAACACTTGAAATGAAACTTACAGAAGATAACACTTGAAATGAAACTTATGGAAGATAACATTTGAAATGAAACTTATGAAAGATAACATTTGGAATGAAACTTATGAAAGATAACATTTGGAATGAAACTTATGAAAGATAACATTTGAAATGAAACTTATGGAAGATAACATTTGAAATGAAACTTACAGAAGATAACATTTGGAATGAAACTTACAGAAGATAACATTTGAAATGAAACTTACAGAAGATAACATTTGGAATGAAACTTACAGAAGATAACATTTGAAATGAAACTTACAGAAGATAACACTTGAAGTGAAACTTATGAAAGATAACATTTGAAATGAAACTTACAGAAGATAACACTTGAAATGAAACTTATGGAAGATAACATTTGAAATGAAACTTACAGAAGATAACACTTGAAATGAAACTTATGAAAGATAACATTTGGAATGAAACTTATGGAAGATAACATTTGGAATGAAACTTACAGAAGATAACACTTGAAATGAAACTTACAGAAGATAACATTTGGAATGAAACTTACAGAAGATAACACTTGAAATGAAACTTACAGAAGATAACATTTGAAATGAAATTTACAGAAGATAACATTTGAAATGAAACTTATGAAAGATAACATTTGAAATGAAACTTACAGAAGATAACACTTGAAGTGAAACTTACAGAAGATAACATTTGGAATGAAACTTACAGAAGATAACATTTGAAATGAAACTTACAGAAGATAACATTTGAAATGAAACTTATGGAAGATAACATTTGGAATGAAACTTATGGAAGATAACATTTGAAATGAAACTTACAGAAGATAACACTTGAAATGAAACTTATTGAAGATACCACTTGAAATGAAACTTACAGAAGATGACACTTGAAATGAACTTATTGAAGATGACACTTGAAATGAACTTATTGAAGATGACACTTGAAATGAAACTTATTGAAGATGACACTTGAAATGAAACTTATGGAAGATAACACTTGAAATGAAACTTATGGAAGATGACACTTGAAATGAAACTAACAATGAAGTTAGTTCAGTATTTCTACTATTCTTGATAATGTTATGATAATAATATTTGATATTGAACCGATGTCAAAGCACTTCATGCAGGCCCATATTGGCTTTGCTTTCCCAACAGATGTCGAAGAGGATGCATACTGATGGTTCCTGTGGTTTGCTGGTTAATTAAACACGCTTCTTTCTCTGTCCCTAAGACATCAAACTTTATTTGTTCAACATGTAATTACAAATTCCAAATTTGACAAGTTACTGGATGGATTCAATGTCAATTTGAGTGTCCTCATCTAACAGTAGGTTGCCAACAGACACAAGAACATCTCTCTTATACATCCTAAACTCCCCAACAATCGATGCCCTACTTGAGACATTTCCCAATAGTGTTCTGCATTTGGATGATTCTATATCCATTAATTTATGTGGGATCTTTGCAAGAATTTAAAAGATGTTTAGACATCCATGAATCCGTTCTGCAGGTACCTACCCGGTCTGATGCGGTCAGTTATATTATTTATATTTTAATTGTTATATTATTTATATTTTAATTGTAATAATTTTATGATAATAATGATGCTCTAATAACAACATAGATATGCAAAGAAAAACAGAAAACTTGTCATCTATAGCATCAAATAAACTTGTCATCTATAGCATCAAATTTGGACTGCATATAAGCTAGGAAAAACAGAAAACTTGTCATCTATAGCATCAAATTTGGACTGCATATAAGCTAGGAAAAAACAAATATAATGAAGACACCTGTGGCAAGTAATTTATATATCACACTGGAATCTAAAATGATAAAAATGAGCAGTTGACCTATTTAGGTAGCAATTTTGATTGCACAGGAAATGTTAAAAAGAAATTATGATACGAATTGGCAAAGCAACATCAGCTTTTAAAAGTCTAAATAAAATATGGAACTGCAAGTTATATAGTATTAAAACTAAATTAAGAATTTTCAAATCAAATGTTGTATCAATCCTAACATATGCCAGCAGAGTTGGAAAATGACTAAAGATATAGAAATCAAGTTGAATGCATTTGAAAATAGATGTCTCGAAAAATAATGAATATAAAATGGAACGAATTCAGGAGAAGTGATGAAATCAGAGACATGTCTGGTCAACCACTAATGACAACTGTTATAAGAAAGAGAAGATGGAGATATGTTGGACACACCTTGAGGAGAAATGATCGAATATCAAAGCAGGCATTGAAGTGGGACGCAAAGGGTTCAAGAAAGAGAGGTCGACCTAAGGAGACCCTGAAACGAACTTTGCTGAAAGAGGCAAGAAATATTGGTCTCAGTTCCATGGAGGAGAGTGAACGAGTTGCCCAGGATAGAGTGATGTGGAGAAATTACTTGCAGGCTCTATGTAACGTATAATGGGTACGAGAGGAATTATTAATTAATTAATTAATAACAACATATTGCTCACAGATAGGTCCTAGCTCAGAGAGGTTGTCAAATGCACAAGATGATGTTGTTCCAACAGTGGCACAAAGCTGAAAACAAAACATAACAAAATAAATTAATGTTTCACTTGCACATGTTGATTTATATATTGCGGTGTGCTGCCTGGGCTCACAAGGGGAGCAACGAATAGTGCTACTGCAACCTACAAATCATGTCGCAAAAGGCAACTGAGGTAGGGGCTAGGAAACTTCCCTAGTATTTAAAAAGTGTCTCAGAAATTGAATGTTTTGGCCTATTTGTCGGAACATAACTGGCACATGGCACAACGTATATTCACACTTAGGTTTAGATCACATAAAGATCACATACAGATTTGATACAGATCTCATACATATCTCATACAGATCTCATACAGATCTCATACAGATCTCATACATATCTCATACATATCTCATACATATCTCATACATATCTCATACAGATCTCATACAGATCTCATACATATCTCATACATATCTCATACATATCTCATACATATCTCATACAGATCTCATACAGATCTCATACATATCTCATACATATCTCATACATATCTCATACATATCTCATACATATCTCATACATATCTCATACATATCTCATACATATCTCATACATATTTCGTACAGATCTCATACAGATTTGATAGATGGTCTCTCACGTTTAGCCGATGTTGAAGAATATGTCAGATGGTGACTTGTTGGTTAAACATACTACTCATTCTCTGCCTCAGAATATGTCAGATGGTGACTTGTTGGTTAAACATACTACTCATTCTCTGCCTCAGAATATGTCAGATGGTGACTTGTTGGTTAAACATACTACTCATTCTCTGCCTCAGAATATGTCAGATGGTGACTTGTTGGTTAAACATACTACTCATTCTCTGCCTCAGAATATGTCAGATAGTGACTTGTTGGTTAAACATACTACTCATTCTCTGCCTCAGAATATGTCAGATGGTGACTTGTTGGTTAAACATACAACTCATTCTCTGCCTCAGAATATGTCAGATGGTGACTTGTTGGTTAAACATACTACTCATTCTCTGCCTCAGAATATGTCAGATGGTGACTTGTTGGTTAAACATACAACTCATTCTCTGCCTCAGAATATGTCAGATGGTGACTTGTTGGTTAAACATACAACTCATTCTCTGCCTCAGAATATGTCAGATGGTGACTTGTTGGTTAAACATACAACTCATTCTCTGCCTCAGAATATGTCAGATGGTGACTTGTTGGTTAAACATACTACTCATTCTCTGCCTCAGAATATATGTTCTTCTTATATAACATGTGACTTCAAACTTCTTGAAATGCTGGATAGATTTAATATCAAACTAAACTGTTGTCATTCAAAAAGCGATAGATGAGACACGGGTACAATAACCAATAGACGTTATTTTACAGCAAAAAGTTTACTTTACGGCATCATTAGATGTCAGCAGAAGAAAGAATGTTGGGACAGAATCTTGCTTGAATTAGATTGAGAAATAAAGAATGAAGTGGTTCGGCCACTTAATAAGAATGCAACCAAACTCCACAGTAAACATATTCTTTTACCAACAGAACATTAGGAAAGAAGGTGAGAAGAAACCATAAAAGATAGCTAGATTGCATATCAGAATTCTGTCAAAATGCAAAAATTACCATCACACTGGATACTAGAGCAAGGCAAGACAAAAACAGAAAAATGCAACACTGGGCAACAACTCAGCAACAGTGTGACGACAAAATAAGAAAAGAAAAAGCCAGCTTGCATAGGGTTTAAGTGTGGAATCTTTTCCGACCCCAACGGATCTCAGGTCAATCTAGTTTAAATTGGGTACCAGAGAAACAATTGGAAGTATTGGCCAATAGGATGTTGACCATCATCACCCACCATGTATCTTTAAGTGAAAATAAAATATAAGCCTTACACCATATTCACTAATATACCTCATGGTTTGAAAATAGGTTCCTTTATTTTTTAAAATTTATAACTTGTATATTATTTGAAAAATGACTGAAGATAAAGAAAGTAAGTTGAATGCATTTGAAAATAGATGTCTGCGAAATATAATCAACATTTTATGGGACGAATTCAGGATAAATGATGAAATCAGAGAAATGGTCAACCACTAGTAACAATTGTTATAAGAAGGAAAAGTTGGAGATTTGTTGGGTTTATTTTGAGAAGAAATGATCAAAGAATACCAAAGCAGGCATTGAAATGGGAGTCAAAGGGTTCAATATATATTCCACTATATATATTTTTGTAATCTGACAGAAATGAAAGTTTGCATGATAGAAAAAAGCAGAAAACTAAATTGTCTCATGTGTTTTTATAGGCAAAGAAATATTGAACTGATTTTTTAACTGACATTCCTTGTTCACAATAAATGCAACAACAGACTTGAATAATGGCTGATTGAACACACTAGAAATGCAACAACAGACTTGAATAATGGCTGATTGAACACGCTAGAAATGCAACAACAGACTTGAATAATGGCTGATTGAACACGCTAGAAATGCAACAACAGACTTGAATAATGGCTGATTGAACATGCTAGAAATGCAACAACAGACTTGAATAATGGCTGATTGAACACACTAGAAATGCAACAACAGACTTGAATAATGGCTGATTGAACACGCTAGAAATGCAACAACAGACTTGAATAATAGCTGATTGAACACACTAGAAATGTAGACATTTTAGAACCAACTTAGCAAATTCATAACTCGTTAAAGAAAGCATGTAAGGAGTTGAAAATGGTCAAGTTACCTACAAATGTCTGCTATTGTAGCTTAAGCGGTAGTGAGCTCCATAACAACACAAGTGTACCTTGCTCAAACACCGTGGCAGGCAGTTCGAAAGCAAATTCGTTTCCGTGGAATTTTTACGATGGTAAAAATAGACATCACCATTCTGAAAGCAATGACAAACTACTGAACATATAAGTGGTGCCTAGAAAAAGCAACGACTCGTTTACTGTGGTTTGATGGTGACATCCTGTAAAGGATATGCTACAATTTTCAAGCTGTCCACATTTTTGATTTGAAAAATTAATGAATCCAATTTGACGTTCTCAAGTTCTTCCTGTAATGCAAGAGTACGGGAGAGAGTGGCGAGATCTGGAAAGGATGGCCTTGGATAGGCAGGCTTGGAAGGCCTTGGTTGCGGACCTATGCTTCCCTAGGGGCGAAGGGTGAAGAGAAGTTCTTCCTGCAATGCACAGACAATAAATAAAAAAAAAATTGCAAACTACAAATTTTGCTATCATTCACAAATGTCAATTTAACTTACATTACTACAGTTGTCAATTTGTGCATTTTTGCTGTGGATATAAAGAGCCAAAGACAAAATTCTACTTACAAAGAAAGGTACAAGTCCTTTCTCTTTGTCTTCTTTAATGGCAGCCTCCAGAGTGGGACCTCTAAGTGAACCGTTCTCGTCTGTTGGCAACTTTCTAATTCTGACCAGCCCAATGAGAGCAGCTCGTTCAACAGAACTATGGGCCTGAATGTTATAATAATCATGATTTTAAAACCAATTTATGCCGAAACAGAATTCATAAAATTTTTAATTTCAATGTAGAAGCCTCGATATGGTCAAGTCAAGTAGTAACATGTCCCTTGCAGAACATCACTTTCATCACAGCCCATCTGAAAAGCTCTCCATCTCGATTAAGTTCTCCTGCCTCCTCCAGCGCCATGTTCAAGGTTTCTTTGGTGTCCTGCTGTCACTATCATCTTGGTCTTCCAATGCCTTATACTCCAGGAACCATGCCATCCAATATAATTTTCTCCAGACCACTGTGGCATTTAATATGGAGTATATATTTCATGTTTTGGGTAATGATCTTATTTATGAGCCAATGCTCCTCGATATGTAGGTCTTTTGATATCTCTTCGTTTTTTCTCTTCTCTGTTCAGGATGTTCTAAGAACATTTCCGTAACACATTGTTTCAAAAGTTTCAATTTTGTTCTTTAATGTTTGTATTATGGATGTGGGAGTCTGTAGCTCAAGTGTGATCACAACCCAAGTGTACCTGGTTCAAACTCTGCAGTGGGCAAATTTGGAAGCAAATTCGTTTTCGTGAGATTTTTTTTAAAAGAGGTAAAAATAGACCACACCGTTCAGAAAGCAGTGGCAGACTACTGAACATATAAGTGGTGACTAGAAAATCAATACTGTACCGTATGGCTGCCTAAAGGATATGCAAATTTTCTTTATGGATATGATACTATGTATATGGATATCACATTATCTGTTCTTGATTGATTGATTGATTGATTGATTGATTGAATGGTTTCAGAATCAGTATCGTTAACATCAGTGACATAACAATTGACTGAATAATTTTCTAAATCAGATTCGTGACAGTGCACAAGGGTCTAAAGCAAAGACTGACGCATAGCATCGGTTTTATCATATCAGTTGTTCCTTCAGAAATGACAGCCAGGCAACTACATAGGTTGTTTCACTTTCCAAAATGGCACTGCATCGGCGAGTATACATCATATAGTTTGTTTCACTTTCTACAGAAATGGCACGCAGTCAGGCCGAGAGTACTACATCATATAGTTTGTTTCACTTTCTACAGAAATGGCACGCAGTCAGGCCGAGAGTACTACATCATATAGTTTGTTTCACTTTCTACAGAAATGGCACGCAGTCAGGCCGAGAGTACTACATCATATAGTTTGTTTCACTTTCTACAGAAATGGCACACAGTCAGGCCGAGAGTACTACATCATATAGTTTGTTTCACTTTCTACAGAAATGGCACGCAGTCAGGCCAAGAGTACTACATCATATAGTTTGTTTCACTTTCTACAGAAATGGCACAGCAGGCCGAGATACTACATCATATAGTTTGTTTCACTTTCTACAGAAATGGCACGCAGTCAGGCCAAGAGTACTACATCATATAGTTTGTTTCACTTTCTACAGAAATGGCACGCAGCCAGGCCAAGAGTACTACATCATATAGTTTGTTTCACTTTCTACAGAAATGGCACGCAGTCAGGCCAAGAGTACTACATCATATAGTTTGTTTCACTTTCTACAGAAATGGCACACAGTCAGGCCGAGAGTACTACATCATATAGTTTGTTTCACTTTCTACAGAAATGGCACGCAGTCAGGCCAAGAGTACTACATCATATAGTTTGTTTCACTTTCTACAGAAATGGCACAGCAGGCCGAGAGTACTACATCATATAGTTTGTTTCATTTTCTACAGAAATGGCACGCAGCCAGGCCAAGAGTACTACATCATATAGTTTGTTTCACTTTCTACAGAAATGGCACGCAGCCAGGCCGAGAGTACTACATCATATAGTTTGTTTCACTTTCTACAGAAATGGCACACAGTCAGGCCGAGAGTACTACATCATATAGTTTGTTTCACTTTCTACAGAAATGGCACCAGTCAGGCCGAGAGTAAACACACACAACTCTGTGCTCAGTAATCAATCTATATCAGAAAAATGCACTTGTGAACAGAACATACATGTTTGGTTTGATCCGACATTCTGAACAAAGACACCATCTTAACCACTAGTCACGAGGCCAGTGCACAAATTACATAGAACCTGCCAGGTTTTGATGTAATTTTGAGAACAATGATGAACATTTGAATAATTTCTTTCTAGCATTAATTAGTTTTGTCGAAACACATCTTTCCATCTCTAGTATAGAGACAATGCCTGACAGCTCTTGCCATCTCTTATAGAGTACACTGGTTTGAACACTTTTCCATTCTGTATGAGACAATGATGACTTTGAACACATCTTTCATCTCTGCTAGATGTATACTGGCTCTGAACAGCATCTTTCCATCTCTGTGGTATAGAGGTACAACTCGGCTCTTGAACAGCATCTTTCCATCTCTGTGGTATAGAGGTACAACTCGGCTCTTGAACAGCTCTTTCCATCTCTGTGGTATAGAGGTACAACTCGGCTCTTGAACAGCGTCTTTCCATCTCTGTGGTATAGAGGTACAACTCGGCTCTTGAACAGCATCTTTCCATCTCTGTGGTATAGAGGTACAACTCGGCTCTTGAACAGCTCTTTCCATCTCTGTGGTATAGAGGTACAACTCGGCTCTTGAACAGCATCTTTCCATCTCTGTGGTATAGAGGTACAACTCGGCTCTTGAACAGCGTCTTTCCATCTCTGTGGTATAGAGGTACAACTCGGCTCTTGAACAGCATCTTTCCATCTCTGTGGTATAGAGGTACAACTCGGCTCTTGAACAGCATCTTTCCATCTCTGTGGTATAGAGGTACAACTCGGCTCTTGAACAGCGTCTTTCCATCTCTGTGGTATAGAGGTACAACTCGGCTCTTGAACAGCGTCTTTCCATCTCTGTGGTATAGAGGTACAACTCGGCTCTTGAACAGCGTCTTTCCATTTCTGTGGTATAGAGGTACAACTCGGCTCTTGAACAGCATCTTTCCATCTCTGTGGTATAGAGGTACAACTCGGCTCTTGAACAGCGTCTTTCCATCTCTGTGGTATAGAGGTACAACTCGGCTCTTGAACAGCATCTTTCCATCTCTGTGGTATAGAGGTACAACTCGGCTCTTGAACAGCGTTTTTCCATCTCTGTGGTATAGAGGTTAGGTACTCTCCTCTTGTTCCAAAGGTATTCAGCTCGCCTCGTGGAGATATCAAAGGTATTCAGCTCGCTCCTCGTGGAGATATCAAAGGTATTCAGCTCTGCTCCTCCAGGATATATTAAAGGTATTCAGCTCGCTCCCGTGGAGATATCAAAGGTATTCAGCTCGCTCCTCCAGGAGATATCAAAGGTATTCACCCTGCTCCTTCGTGGAGATATCAAAGGTATTCAGCTCGCTCCCTCCAGGAGATATTAAAGGTATTCAGCTCGCTCCCTCGTGGAGATATCAAAGGTATTCAGCTCGCTCCTAAAGGAGATATCAAAGGTATTCAGCCTGCTCCCTCCAGGAGATATCAAAGGTATTCAGCTCGTTTCCTCGTGGAGATATCAAAGGTATTCAGCTCGCTCCCTCCAGGAGATATCAAAGGTATTCAGCTCGTTCCTCGTGGAGATATCAAAGGTATTCAACTCGCTCCTCCAGGAGATATCAAAGGTATTCAGCCTGCCCTCCAGGAGATATCAAAGGTATTCAGCCTGCTCCCTCCAGGAGATATCAAAGGTATTCAGCTCGCTCCCTCGTGGAGATATCAAAGGTATTCAGCTCGCTCCCTAAAGGAGATATCAAAGGTATTCAGCTCGCTCCCTCCAGGAGATATCAAAGGTATTCAGCTCGTTTCCTCGTGGAGATATCAAAGGTATTCAGCTCGCTCCCTCCAGGAGATATCAAAGGTATTCAGCTTGTTTCCTCGTGGAGATATCAAAGGTATTCAACTCGCTCCCTCCAGGAGATATCAAAGGTATTCAGCTCGCTCCCTCCAGGAGATATCAAAGGTATTCAGCTCGCTCCTCCAGGAGATATCAAAGGTATTCAGCTCGCTCCTCGTGGAGATATCAAAGGTATTCAGCTCGCTCCCTCCAGGAGATATCAAAGGTATTCAGCTCGCTCCCTCGTGGAGATATCAAAATGTATTCAGCTCGCTCCCTCATGGAGATAGGATATTTTTTCATAGATTTTTAATCTCATTGTAGGTGTGATCAAGTTCCTAGTCCTATTGGAGCCGGATGATAAAATGTGGTTCTGTGTTTAAGTTGAGTCCGAAAAAGAACAATTGGTAGTTCAAAAATGAGAAGAGCAGCTGGAAAGCCACTGCCATGGCAAAATTCATTAGAAAGACTTTAAAAATATTTACAATTCTATGAAACATTTTCGTAATCTTCTAAAATTACAACGACGACCCTCGTTAGTGCTACGGAGTTCGTGCACTGCCGCTGAGATCTTCCTGTGTAAGAAAGAGATGGAAAAACCCATGGATACTCACCGAAGTGCAATGATGATGATCATATTAATCAATTAATCAATCAATCAGTTAACACTTGACAACTTCATCTGTTGATGTTTATGATCCCTGATGAGAGATTATGATTTGGATTCATTCTCCTTTAACAGACAGAGTATATCGTTTTTACTGGTGGCTCCTTATATGGTTAATTAGTGACTAATGATGATCATGCCCTTGCACTCCCTGCAGGTGCATAAGTGTTCCGATCTCCTCCCAAATATCTTTACCAACGTGTAATGACTAACCATACCATTTATGTGTTCGTATTCGTGTTTGACATTTCCTATGTCGACTCCCATCTTCTTCATTCTGGATGCAGATTTACAAATATTTTGAAAGTCATATATCTTCTTCTTCTTCTGCATTCTCACTAGATTGGGATTTCAGATTCTCTAATAAAGGCAGCCATCTGCTGAGATTATCAGCCATTCCATACAGTTTGTCTTGGAGGTTGGTGTAAGTGGGGCCCTAGAATTGTGCCTTTGACACCGTATTTTAAAATAAAATATATGTCAATATATTTGTGTCCTAAAATTATTAGTATCATTATTTCTAAACATTAACGGCTTAATGCTTTACAAAACAAGGAACCAAGCAAGCAAATAATAAGTTTGATTCAAACCTCTTCCGAAGTGTAAGCAACAAGTTTGTCAATGATCTGTCCAGGTGTCAAGATGGAATCAGCAGCCTTCAGTCTGCCAGATGTTGTTGTTCTTGCAGATAACAGAGCAACTAGAGTTGCTTCACTGGCAGTTCCCTACATACAATAGAGGAACATGTAGCACAAGGGAAGTATGTACAAGTCTGTAATCAAATGACTGTATGTACAAGTCTGTAATCAAATGACTGTATGTACAAGTCTGTAATCAAATTACTGTATATGCTAACAACAAATGCAAGTCAGCAGTGATATAATAAATAATACAATACAACCTTACATTAATTTAGGCCTTACAAAAATATAAACAACTAAAAACAGTATGGGATGGAACTGATAGGAAAACATAGGTCAGAATACTAATAGCATGTTTATTTCTAGTGGGCAACATATCGAGTGTGGAGTATGGACATTTAACAAGGCAGTGGAAAACATATGTGCTTTTGAATATAAGTGTTACAGAAGAGTCCTCTGTATATCAAGGACAGAGAAGAGAAGAAATATATCTATTTAAAAAGAACTAAAACTGAAAGAAAACTAGCTGATGCTACAAATACAAATGAGAAAATGAAGGTACTTTGAACATATAAAAACACATGAAGGGTTGGAGAAGACCATTTTGGAAAAAGTCATCCCAGCAAGGATAATAAGAGGAAGACCAAGGTGAAGAGAGATTGAGGATGTAACTGATGATTTGGACATGACGGTTGCAGAGGTGAGACATCTGGTTTATGAAAGAGAAATATCAAAGGACTGTTGGGGTGGCAATGTTCTGCTTAGGACAAGCTATCTGATGATGATTTGAGCATGACAGTTGCAGATGCGTGACATCTGACCTATGAGAGAGAGAGTAGTTCCTGAAAGACTTAGTATTGCAAAGTTTTGCTCTGTACAAGCTTTGCCATATTTATATTTTTGCTATGATATTTTTGACGATGATAGTACATACCTGAATAACACCTCCACCTTTACCTTCCTCACTGAACAGAAATTCATTCGGTAAATTCAACATCTTGGCCAGCCAGTCCATCATAGACACCTCTAACTCTGTACAAGCAGGGCTAGACGCCTGTGTTTGGTAAGTCAAATGTATTGAATTAATAAAATTAATTAATTAAAAATGGATAAGGGGATATTCTTCAGTCTCTTCACGACTGTCTGTTGGATGAGGACACTAAAATCGATGTTGAATCGATCAGCGATTTAGGCAGTTTGGTTACCCGTGCAAGTCGAACTGGACGCCTGAGAGGCAGAGTGAGAGGTGTGTTTAATCAGCGAGCCACAGGAACCATCAGTATGCATACTCTTTGATATCTGTTGGGGAGACTGAGCACCTATGGGTCTGCCCGGAGTGCAATGATGTCAGTTTAGTAACCAATAACCAATAAGCAATTAACTAAAAACTAAAATAAACAATCTAACTAAAATTGTTATTTTCTCCAACATTACATCGCATATCTTCACTAGGCTTCGGAGCTCATGCTTTGCTGCTGATATCTGACCTATGGGTCTGCCCGGAGTGCAATGACGTCAGGTTAGTAACCAATAACCAATCTGACTGTTTTAGAAAGAGATCGGAGTATATATGATTATTCCCAGAACCGCAATAATGATGGTTGTATCAATTAATCAATCAAGTGAAATTATTTTATTTTTCTCTGTTTAGAAATTAATTTTCTGTTTATTTTAAACTTGACATATAACGTATATTAAGACATATATTATATGGTTGACATGTTCTAACAAAACTTTGTTACAAGTGTGAACTTGTTTCATGACAATAACATACCATAGAAAGCTCACCATATGTGAAATGAAATGCTCGAGGATGGCGTTGGGAGTCACCAGGAAAGATAGACTATGAAACGAGGACATCAGAAGCAGAGTGGACATAACTTCATGCGACGACTACATTGAAAGACAACCAACCACCAATAACAGCATGCAATAAAAAGTAATCAGGTACTAGAGCTAAGGGAAGACCAAGAAAAAGATGGACAGAAATTATCAAGAATACACTAAATAATAACGGATATAACACATGGACGATTCCTTCAGGTTCCTGGAGAAAGACAACAGACAATTATATGGTTTATTTGTAGGTTGTACAAGCTCTTTCTAACGATCCGTTGTGCCGTATATTTTGTCTTGAATCAACACCAATGATCCTTTTGTACTGCAACCTTTCTGACTGAGTGCCACGATCCTTCTGTACTGCAACCTTTCTGACTGAGTGCCACGATCCTTTTGTACTGCAACCTTTCTGACTGAGTGCCACGATCCTTTTGTACTGCAACCTTTCTGACTGAGTGCCACGATCCTTTTGTACTGCAACCTTTCTGACTGAGTGCCACGATCCTTCTGTACTGCAACCTTTCTGACTGAGTGCCACGATCCTTTTGTACTGCAACCTTTCTGACTGAGTGCCACGATCCTTTTGTACTGCAACCTTTCTGACTGAGTGCCACGATCCTTTTGTACTGCAACCTTTCTGACTGAGTGCCACGATCCTTTTGTACTGCAACCTTTCTGACTGAGTGCCACGATCCTTTTGTACTGCAACCTTTCTGACTGAGTGCCACGATCCTTCTGTACTGCAACCTTTCTGACTGAGTGCCACGATCCTTTTGTACTGCAACCTTTCTGACTGAGTGCCACGATCCTTTTGTACTGCAACCTTTCTGACTGAGTGCCACGATCCTTCTGTACTGCAACCTTTCTGACTGAGTGCCACGATCCTTCTGTACTGCAACCTTTCTGACTGAGTGCCACGATCCTTCTGTACTGCAACCTTTCTGACTGAGTGCCACGATCCTTCTGTACTGCAACCTTTCTGACTGAGTGCCACGATCCTTCTGTACTGCAACCTTTCTGACTGAGTGCCACGATCCTTTTGTACTGCAACCTTTCTGACTGAGTGCCACGATCCTTTTGTACTGCAACCTTTCTGACTGAGTGCCACGATCCTTTTGTACTGCAACCTTTCTGACTGAGTGCCACGATCCTTTTGTACTGCAACCTTTCTGACTGAGTGCCACGATCCTTCTGTACTGCAACCTTTCTGACTGAGTGCCACGATCCTTTTGTACTGCAACCTTTCTGACTGAGTGCCACGATCCTTTTGTACTGCAACCTTTCTGACTGAGTGCCACGATCCTTTTGTACTGCAACCTTTCTGACTGAGTGCCACGATCCTTCTGTACTGCAACCTTTCTGACTGAGTGCCACGATCCTTTTGTACTGCAACCTTTCTGACTGAGTGCCACGATCCTTTTGTACTGCAACCTTTCTGACTGAGTGCCACGATCCTTTTGTACTGCAACCTTTCTGACTGAGTGCCACGATCCTTTTGTACTGCAACCTTTCTGACTGAGTGCCACGATCCTTTTGTACTGCAACCTTTCTGACTGAGTGCCACGATCCTTTTGTACTGCAACCTTTCTGACTGAGTGCCACGATCCTTTTGTACTGCAACCTTTCTGACTGAGTGCCACGATCCTTCTGTACTGCAACCTTTCTGACTGAGTGCCACGATCCTTTTGTACTGCAACCTTTCTGACTGAGTGCCACGATCCTTTTGTACTGCAACCTTTCTGACTGAGTGCCACGATCCTTTTGTACTGCAACCTTTCTGACTGAGTGCCACGATCCTTCTGCATCGTATGATAGACAATCTTTAATGATCTTTTAAGGAGGAGTTATTCACACTGGCGCAATAACTAAGAATGTTATTCGTATAGTTTAAAACAGAGCATTATTGACAGATGTCAATACAAAAAGATATATCTCCGTGTTATACACAGATGGCTATGTCATATCAATGCCAATAAAATATAATAAAAAGATATCTCCACATAATATAGACTAGAGCGTTTTACACAGATACGAAAAGTTTAATAATCTTCGACAAACTATAAGCCTAACTAATAATTTATCCGATCTAACTATAGGCCTATAATGATATATTACACGAATTCGTTGTAAAATATATTAGATTATATAGACCTAGGCCTACAAAACAGGCCTGCCTATAAGATATGTTGTTGTTTGCGTCGTTCTTCGGCTAATTTTATCATTCTAAATGTAATTGGTCTTTGACGAGAATGCTTTTTTACGTTGTGCATATGCGCCCATGGTGACTTGCCCGCACACCATATTTCATCCAGCATTTTATTTACTATATAGATATATATATATATTTTATAGGGTAGCATGCCCTAGAACGATCCGTTGTGCCGTATATTTTGGCTTGGATCTGCGCCTTTACGATCATCTTTTGCCGTATATTTGGGCTTTATGATCTACGCCAAAGAGCTGTGCAGCCTGATCATTGAACTGATCATTGAACTCATTGTACACCTCCATACCTCATTCCGACGGACTTCAAGCTCTCCAGTTCTTTCTCGACAGGAGAACTAACCCACTTGTCTCCACCTCGGCTCTCCTTCGGCTTGCAGAACTAGTTCTAACTCTCAACTCCTTTCAGTTCAATGATCAGTTCTTTGAGCAGATCAGTGGGGTCGCCATGGGTACTAAAATGGGACCCAGTTATGCTTGCCTATTCATGGGTCATCTTGAGCACCTAGTATGGAATTCCTATGATGGGCCTCTTCCGTCTGTGTATCATAGATACATTGATGATTGTATTGGCATTACCGATATGCCTGAAGCCGATTTGTCACGCTTCATTAATTTCATTAATGTCTTCAATCCGGCTATTCCGTTTACATCTCACATCTCTACCTCTTGTGTCAACTTTCTTGACATCACTATCACTATCAGCCTATCCACCATCACTACATCAGTATACTACAAGCCTACTGATGCACATAGTTTTCTCTTTATACCTCTTCCCATTCCCAGGCTTGTCGTGATTCTTTACCATTCTCAACTTGCTGTCTTCGCGCCTCTGTAGCAGGACACGATTTCTCGATAGAGCTCACGAGATGCTGGATTTCTTTCGTAGCGCTTATACCCGGATAAGGTGCTTGCTTCTGCTATGCGGCTGCTCAGCAAATTTCGCCAGGAGGCTCTCTCTAACCAGCATAGAACTTCCAATTCTGACAGGGTGAAACTTGTCTTAACTTTCCACCCTCATAGTTCCCTTGTGAAGAAAGTCTTATTCCGTCATCTCTCCATTCTTCAGTCTGATCCTGATACACGTTCAATCTTCCAACACTATCCTTTGGTGGCGTACAGACGGGACAGAAGCCTTAAGGATATGTTGGTTCACAGTCGCCTCAAGCCTAACATCCAGAGTCATTTTGGCACCATCCAGTGTGGCCGGCGGCGCTGCAACACTTGTGCTTATGTAATACAGACCCGCACGGTGTCTTTTCCAAAAGCCACGTCGTTGTTGAAGACAGTTTCACGTGCGAGTCCCGTAATATTATCTATGCCATTATCTGCAAGCGGTGCAACAAGGCCTATATTGGGGAAACCCGCAGGAGACTCAGTGACCGATTCGCCCAACACTTGCGCGATATACGCCAATGCTCTGTGACCCCTGTAGCTACCCATTTCAATGATACTGGCCATTCAGGAGCTTGCGATGTCCAGGTCACAGCCATCCGATCATGTTCCTCTGATGATCGTAGTCGATTTGCTCTGGAGAATCGGTTGATTTCTTTGTATGGTACCTTGCGACCACGCGGCTCAACGTATTACATTCTTATGCTTCTTAGTACTTTCTCTTCCCATGCTTTGTAATCTCTATGGGTATATGTTGCATGTATTACATTCTTATGCTTCTTGGTACTTTCTCTTCCCATGCTTTATAATCTATATGGGTATATGTTGCATGTATTCAAGTTATATATTTACTAGATGTTTCATTGTTTCTTTTCTATTTCTAGTTTTTATGTGTGTTTTTGTGTTACATTTATTTCGTTATTCGTTTTATTCCAGATTTTCCTTAGATACGTTGGTATTTGGTCGTCCATTTGTGTTTCATTTTAATTTGTCACTCCTGTTTGTTCGCTTGCTTGATAAAGGCCTTGTTGGTCGAAACGTTGCTGTTTATCGTCACTGTTTATGTATTTTGTAAAACTATAGTACTTTGTTTGTACGTGTTTCACCTACAAGACATGTTGTAAGATTCAACTGAGGTAAGGGCATAGGGAAGCGTGGCAGAAATCGGATGTACTGGCCTACAAGTAGGCACATAACTGGTACAACGTACAATCGTCTTTAGACTCGGATCACATACAAGTCAGACTTCTTCTTCTTCTTTCTGAATCCTGTATGCCTCACAGCGCCAGGTCAGGAAGAGATTTCTAAAACGGGCCCTAGTATGCGCTCGTAGATAGTCTCTTTGTCGCCTCTGTTATCTCTGAGGTCCATCTTTTGCGTGGCCGGCCTTTTGCTTTGTACCCATTGTATCGGAGCAGCATTGCTCTTTGAGGTGCACTGTCTGATGGTAATCTGCTTACGTGACCGAACCATTTAATTTGTTGTTTCTTGATGAAGTCTAGTACTGATGTTGTACCCACTTTTTCCTGATGTCTTCATTTCTCAACCGGTCTCTTCTTGTTACACCCAGCATTCTGCTAGACACTTCATCTCTGTTGTGACTAGTATTCTTCTATCGTTTGTTGTTAGCGTCCAGGTTTGGCACTGGTAACATAATGTGGGAGAAAGATTGTGTTGAACATTGCTCTTTTGTGTTCATGGTGACGTGTTTGCATCTTAAAATTGCGCCATTTGCCCTATCATTTGATTTGCTTTGTTGCATCTGTGTTGAATTTCATTAGTTATTCTTCCATTTGCTGAAAAATGCTCCCCAGGTATGTGAAATTTTTTACTTGATTTAGTAGGTGATTATCGATGGAGATGTTGGTAGTGTTTTCCTCTCTGGCGAATGTCATTACTTCTGTTCTGTCGATGTTAATTCTCATGTTGTATTGTTACATGCTAACTGGAGTCTGTTGATGTGTTGTTGTAGCTGTTCTTCTGTTGTTGATATGATTGCCTCATCGTCTGCAAAAAGAAATTCATTTTAGAGTTCTCCGAGGTTGTTTCCTTGCATGGTGTTAACTATTTTACAAATGTGATCAATGTACGTGATGAATAGCAGCGCGGATAGTACGCAACCTTGTCTTACTCCTGACCCTACGTGAAACTTTTCTGATAATCCTGTATTTGTTCTAATCGTACATTGGTTGTCAGTATAAATGTTCTTGCAAAGGTTGATTAGGTGTTCATTAACCCCATAGGTTGTTAGTATTTTCCACAACTTGTGCCTATCTACGCGAACGCTTTTTCCTGATCTACAAATGCAACGTGTAACTGTTTGTCGGATTCGATAGTCCTTTCTACTAACTGTCTGAGGGCTAATATTGCGTCTGTACAGCTTTTGTTCTTCCTGAATCCCATTTGGGAGTCATTTAGCTGTGGCTCGATGATGTGGCGGAGCCTTTTCTCAAGTATTTTGCAGAATATTTTCCCAGTGTGGCTCAGTAGCGCTATGCCTCTATACTTTGTACAGTCCCTCTTGCTACCTTTCTTCTTCCAGATGGGAACAATTGTAGCATTCCTCCAATCTTCTGGTGTTTCTTGTGTGATCCAGACTTGGTTGAATAGTCTATGGAGCCAGCTGATTCCTACCTCTTTAGTTGCTTTGATTAGGTCGGCCGGATATTGTCTGGGCCTGGTGTTTTATTAGGTGGGGCCATATTTACAGCATTTCTGATCTCTGATAGTGTTATGCTTGGTTCTACTTCTGAAGTTACATTTACTGTGTGTTCTTGAGTGTTCGGTTGGTCCTCTTGTTGTAGGTTGAGAAGTTCACTAAAGTATTGTTGCCATCTGTTCATTATCATTTTGGATCATTAAGAGCTTGGCCGTTTTCATCGTTAATAATTTCAGTTGGGTCATATTGTTCTTGTCTTTCCCGCATAGCTTTAATTTTCTTGTAAAAATGTCTTGTTGAATTTTTGTAGTCTGAATTTAATGTTTCGCCATAATCTTGCCATGCTTGTATTTTAGACTTCTTTATTATCTCCTTGGCTTGTTTTCTAGCTGTTCTATACTCAGTGAGGTCGTTTTGATGTTTGTTTTTGCCCATAAGTTGTATCTGTGTTTTTCTCCTTTACCGCTAGTTTTACTTCGTCATTCCACCAAGTTGTGATTTTTGGTCGGGTACCTCTGGATTTTACTGTTCCGCATGTTTCTTTGGCTGCTTCTAATAAAGTTCTCTTAAATACTGTCCATTCTTCTTCTACTGACTTGCTTTCTTCAGTTAGTTTAGCAAAATTATCTGTGACTCTTTGAAGATATGATTCTTGTGTGTTGACATCTGTTAATTTATTGATTTTGATTATTTCTTTTGTAGTCGTGTGTTGCCCTCTGGTACTCTTCTTGTGTGTTCTGATAGTCATAACTACCGCTTTGTGGTCCGTGTCTATGCATAAATTTGGTATAGCTCTAGCGTCTACCACTGACCTTCTTTTGATCTTTTGACTAGAATGAAATCTATTTGGCTCTTGCAGTCTAAGTTGCTCCATTTGTACCAGGTATAAATGTGTGATTGCCCGTGTTGAAATTGTGTGTTGGTAATAATTAGGTCATGCTGGTTACACAATTCCAGAAGTCTTATGCCGTTTCCATTTCTCTGACTAGTGTTGTCTCCGAAGTGTCCTAGATATGACTCAACTCCTGTCCTATCAGTACCTAAATGTGCATTAAAATCACCCAATAGAAAGTAGTCTCCCCTGATTTGATTCTATTTATAGTATCGCTAATGACGTCATAAAATTCATCGCATTCTTCTATATTGTCAGCACTATTACACGGCGCGTAAATTTGAATGTAGGTCGTATCCATGTCGTTCTCCCGTATTGTGATTGTCATTATTCTTTCTGAGATGTAACCTATGTGTAGTATTGACCACAGCCTGGCTCTAGCACAGGCCAGACAACTGGCCGGGTATTCGCTGACCTAGATAAGAAAAGGGATCTGGAAAATACAGATGTTTGATAGAACACTGCACGCTTTTTGCAATTTTACTCAATTCGGTGAGTCTATGGTTATTTGTTGGTGAAACATATTCATTATATTGATATTCCTTATTGTTAAACTTAACTTGTTGCATAATATGACTTCGAGTTAGCATTTTGTGTTGATTTTAAAATGAATTCGTCTATATACACCAATACTGGAATGCGAGGTCACGTGGTGTAGTTGGGGTCTGATTTCCACAATTCTTACCTGAGCCCGAAGGCCCAGTAGTTTATAGTTGGCTCTGTATTGACTTAGCTAGATCTGGGTCAATGATGAATCCGACGCCATGTTTAGCTCTTGCATTGATTTCTACACCTGAGTATGCGTATGTGTAATCTAGATGTAACTTCTTGCAGCCTTGTCCTTTGGTGCGTGTGTCTGCTAGTCCTAATATTGCTATTTTACGTTTTTTCATTTGTTCTACGCTTGAAATTTTCTCGTGCTCCACAGATATTAATAGTGCATATCTTGATGTTATTTCTTGGTTTCCCCTGTGTCCCTGCTTACCGCTTTTTCAAATCTCTTCATAATTCTACGAGCACAAATTGGATTATACCACTGTCGGCTTGCTAGGCCTGTCCCAGTGACTTCAGAATTCCCTAGATGGGTCACACGGTGCACTAGACTATCACATTCAGGCTAGAATACACAAATTCCATCCAAAGAAAACTGAAAATCGACTTGTTAGAGGCGGCAGAAATTCACAACCCAGACAAAGAGTGGTTAACAAGTGGTCGATATGGAGAGTTCGAAGAATAAGAAGCCAATGGATAGAGATGACGTCTGAACGCCTTCATAGAGTTTGATAGAGATGACGTTCTGAACGCCTTCATAGAGTTTGGATAGAGATGACGTTCTGAAGCCTTCATAGAGTTTGGATAGAGATGACGTCTGAACGCCTTCATAGAGTTTGATAGAGATGACGTTCTGAACGCCTTCATAGAGTTTGGATAGAGATGACGTTCTGAACGCCTTCATAGAGTTTGATAGAGATGACGTTCTGAACGCCTTCATAGAGTTTGGATAGAGATGACGTTCTGAACGCCTTCATAGAGTTTGGATAGAGATGACGTTCTGAACGCCTTCATAGAGTTTGGATAGAGATGACGTTCTGAACGCCTTCATAGAGTTTGGATAGAGATGACGTTTTGAACGCCTTCATAGAGTTTGGATAGAGATGACGTTCTGAACGCCTTCATAGAGTTTGGATAGAGATGACGTTCTGAACGCCTTCATAGAGTTTGGATAGAGATGACGTTCTGAACGCCTTCATAGAGTTTGGATAGAGATGACGTTCTGAACGCCTTCATAGAGTTTGGATAGAGATGACGTTCTGAACGCCTTCATAGAGTTTGGGTAGAGATGACGTTCTGAACGCCTTCATAGAGTTTGGATAGAGATGACGTTCTGAACGCCTTCATAGAGTTTGGATAGAGATGACGTTTTGAACGCCTTCATAGAGTTTGGATAGAGATGACGTTTTGAACGCCTTCATAGAGTTTGGATAGAGATGACGTTCTGAACGCCTTCATAGAGTTTGGATAGAGATGACGTTATGAACGCCTTCATAGAGTTTGGATAGAGATGACGTTCTGAACGCCTTCACAGAGTTTTGATAGAGATGACGTTCTGAACGCCTTCATAGAGTTTGGATAGAGATGACGTTCTGAACACCTTCATAGAGTTTGGATAGAGATGACGTTCTGAACGCCTTCATAGAGTTTGGATAGAGATGACGTTCTGAACGCCTTCATAGAGTTTGGATAGAGATGACGTTCTGAACGCCTTCATAGAGTTTGGATAGAGAGAGCGTCTGAACGCCTTCATAGAGTTTGGATAGAGATGACGTTCTGAACGCCTTCATAGAGTTTGGATAGAGATGACGTTATGAACGCCTTCATAGAGTTTCGATAGAGATGACGTTCTGAACGCCTTCATAGAGTTTGAACACAAAGAGGAATTTCATTGAAACCAATTCCCGTCAACTGTTCGATTGCAAGAGTTGGAATTGAGGATTGTAGTGGCCTAGAAAGAAAAGATGCTGTTGGAGATATTACGAAGGAGATCGGAGCACCTATGGACATGTCCGGAGTTCAATGGAGATATTGCGAAGGAGATCGGAGCACCTATGGACATGTCCGGAGTTCAATGGAAATATTGCGAAGGAGATCGGAGCACCTATGGACATGTCCGGAGTTCAATGGAGATATTGCGAAGGAGATCGGAGCACCTATGGACATGTCCGGAGTTCAATGGAAATATTGGAAGGAGATCGGAGCACGTGGACATGTCCGAGTTCAATGGAGATATTGCGAAGGAGATCGAGCACATATGGACTTAATATTGAAGCCTCTAGACAATAGAAAATGCACCTTTCTCTAGCAAATAAATTTATATGAATTTTTTTAGAACCAAGGGTTCCTATTTGTGACCGTCAATTGGTTATTTCTTATTCGTTACACTCCTAGAGATCAGTTACATGTTACACTCCTAGAGATCAGTTACATGTTACACTCCTAGAGATCAGTTACATGTTACACTCCTAGAGATCAGTTACATGTTACACTCCTAGAGATCAGTTACATGTTACACTCCTAGAGATCAGTTACATGTTACACTCCTAGAGATCAGTTACATGTTACACTCCTAGAGATCAGTTACATGTTACACTCCTAGAGATCAGTTACATGTTACACTCCTAGAGATCAGTTACATGTTACACTCCTAGAGATCAGTTACATGTTACACTCCTAGAGATCAGTTACATGTTACACTCCTAGAGATCAGTTACATGTTACACTCCTAGAGATCAGTTACATGTTACACTCCTAGAGATCAGTTACATGTTACACTCCTAGAGATCAGTTACATGTTACACTCCTAGAGATCAGTTACATGTTACACTCCTAGAGATCAGTTACATGTTACACTCCTAGAGATCAGTTACATGTTACACTCCTAGAGATCAGTTACATGTTACACTCCTAGAGATCAGTTACATGTTACACTCCTAGAGATCAGTTACATGTTACACTCCTAGAGATCAGTTACATGTTACACTCCTAGAGATCAGTTACGTGTTACACTCCTAGAGATCAGTTACATGTTGCACTCCTAGAGATCAGTTACATGTTACACTCCTAGAGATCAGTTACATGTTGCACTCCTAGAGATCAGTTACATGTTGCACTCCTAGAGATCAGTTACATGTTACACTCCTAGAGATCAGTTACATGTTACACTCCTAGAGATCAGTTACATGTTACACTCCTAGAGATCAATTACATGTTACACTCCTAGAGATCAGTTACATGTTACACTCCTAGAGATCAGTTACATGTTACACTCCTAGAGATCAGTTACATGTTACAGAACAATTTAAAGTTGTCAGTGGGCCAGAATATTGGTATATTTAGGTTGTGCAGTCAAAAAAATTGCAATTGTTATTTATTTCACTCTGTTTGGAGACTATACGACGTTGTTTATAATCCAACATGGCTGCCGTTTCCATGGCAACCCGATAATTTATTAATGCGAAAGATATCTAAATTTTCATTTTAGACCACTCTAGTAGTAACTGCTATGTATCACATAATTTTATTGAGAGATAAGAAAGTTGAGAAATCCTCTACCATAACCCCTTATATCAACAAAACTTAAAATATAAAGAAACAGTGTTATGAGAGTGTTATCATACACCAGGAAGTGCTGGAAAATGATATAAAGAAACAGTGTTATGAGAGTGTTATCATACACCAGGAAGTGCTGGAAAATGATATAAAGAAACAGTGTTATGAGAGTGTTATCATACACCAGGAAGTGCTGGAAAATGATATATAGAAACAGTGTTATGAGAGTGTTATCATACACTAGGAAGTGCTGGAAAATGACCAGCAAGATCATACACAAACTGAAGACATTCCAAAATAAATGGAAAATCGTGCACCAGATATGATAGATAACATAGGACGATTTTTTAATATGAACTTTAGAGACCATCATTAAAAGACAAAGATGGAGGTGGATTGGTCATGTGTATCGCACGGCAGTAGGGACATTAACTATAGCAGCTTCTTGGTGAACAGCGGTTGTATCGCACGGCAGTAGGGACATTAACTAGAGCAGCTTCTTGGTGGACAGCGGTTGTATCACACGGCAGTAGGGACATTAACTAGAGCAGCTTCTTGGTGGACAGCGGTTGTATCACACGGCAGTAGGGACATTAACTAGAGCAGCTTCTTGGTGGACACCGGTTGGGAAAGATAGCCTGGACGTTCAAATGTGACATGAAGAAGAACTGTGGAAATAAAACTGAAAGATTGTTGTGACCTGACATGGGAAACAATTGATAGAAAGGAAACAGAAAGAATGGTAATAATAGACATCTTTTATGAAAGTCTGAGGTGTCAAATGTTACTGGAAGAGGATTTAGATAGATATATTCAGAACAGGCTATTGTAGAGATGCGTGACTACTTACATCAGTGTGTATGGTACTTAAACTTGAGGATGGTGGTGATGATGATGTTATACCAGATGAATATGCTTTTGATCAGAATTGTTTAAATCTAAAACACTAACCCATGTGAATCCTATGCAACCGATGGCATCAGAAAGCATGTCTGCCAAAATAGCCGGATAAGAGTTCCCTGACGGAAAGTATGCATGAAAATGAGGACTGTGCCAGTGAGTGATCTGTAGAAATAATTGAATACATGTTTGACAACAATAGTGATTTCGTCATTCCATTCATTCGATACGGATATACATATATAAGTATATTTATTGATTTAACATATGTAGCTTTCTTACTTGACCCTTATCTTTATAACATGTATCTATCTTTCTTTATACAATTGTTTATCATATGTAGCTTTTTTCTTGGCCTGCATTTGTATTACACGTATCCCTCCATTTGATACATGCATCTGTCTCGAATGCTGTACTCGAGGCTGTGCGGGATGTACTCAAGTCTATGCATGGTGTACTCGAGGCTGTGCATGGTGTACTCGAGACTGTGCATGGTATACTCGAGACTATGCCTTGAGTGAGAAGTCGGGCTGGGGTTTCCTACATAGCACGTATGGCTGAGTTGTTATAGAGTGGGATGGAGTATAAAACACAACCACATCCAGTATAACTATGAAGGATTGAGGCTGTTACGTATACCATCCAATGGCTCTCTTTGGCTCCGTTAGAAGCATTGCAAGATCCAAATGTTCAAAATGGCAGATTTCGGTGTGAGTGGTAATCGTCTATTAATGCTTCCAACATCTGGATGTTTACGTGGATCTATTGTCCTGGACATACAAGTATTCGTGACAATCAGAGAACGGATATGCTTGCATTAACAGCATCGGTTATTGTGGAATTGAAGCCTTATAGGGGGTACATCATTTTGGATTCTTAGCTACCTGCTGTTAGATGAAGACACACAAATTAATATTTAATCTGTACAAAGATTTAAGAAGTTTTATAATTACAAGCTGTACGAGCAGAACTGGATGGATGTGGGGCAGAGTGATGAGATGTGGATAACCAGCGAGCCACAGGAACAATCAGTATACGATCTTACACATCTATTGAGGGAGACTGTGCACTTGTTGGGTCTGTTCGGAGTTCCATGACGTCAGTTCAATAACCAATATATCACATGTATTTCATCTTCGATATGTATTCACATTGCGTACAGACACATTGCGTACAGACACATTGCGTACAGACACATTGCGTACAGACACATTGCGTACAGACACATTGCGTACAGACACATTGCGTACAGACACAGTGCGTACAGACACATTGCGTACAGACACATTGCTCAGACACATTGCGTACAGACACAGTGCGTACAGACACAGTGCGTACAGACACATTGCGTACAGACACATTGCGTACAGACACATTGAATACGTTGCAGATTAATCATAAATAAACTTCTTCGTTCTGGCTATCTTTCAGGCTGCATCACAGTTTTTCAAAGTGAGTAGAAATCTAGAAAATAACCATCACTGAAAAACAGTGTGGCTTCTGGGATGTGACACACAATAACGTCTGATGTGAAAACTATTTTTACAGACACCAAACTCACAATGCTTGTTGAAGCGTCTAAGTAACGTGTCCATGGCAGGTACCAAGTTAATCATATCAGTGAGGGTCTAAGTAACGTGTGCATGACAGGTACCAAGTTAATCATATCAGCGAGGGTCTAAGTAACGTGTCCATGGCAGGTACCAAGTTAATCATATCAGCGAGGTCTAAGTAACATGTTCATGACAGGTACAAAGTTAATCATATCAGCCAAGTGTCTAAGTAACATGTTCATGACAGGTACAAAGTTAATCATATCAGCCAAGTGTCTAAGTAACGTGTTCATGACAGGTACAAAGTTAATCATATCAGCCAAGTGTCTAAGTAACATGTTCATGACAGGTACCAAGTTAATCATATCAGCCAAGTGTCTAAGTAACATGTTCATGACAGGTACAAAGTTAATCATATCAGCCAAGTGTCTAAGTAACGTGTTCATGACAGGTACAAAGTTAATCATATCAGCGAAGTGTCTAAGTAACATGTTCATGACAGGTACCAAGTTAATCATATCAGCCAAGTGTCTAAGTAACATGTTCATGACAGGTACAAAGTTAATCATATCAGCCAAGTGTCTAAGTAACGTGTTCATGACAGGTACAAAGTTAATCATATCAGCCAAGTGTCTAAGTAACATGTTCATGACAGGTACCAAGTTAATCATATCAGCCAAGTGTCTAAGTAACATGTTCATGACAGGTACAAAGTTAATCATATCAGCCAAGTGTCTAAGTAACGTGTTCATGACAGGTACAAAGTTAATCATATCAGCGAAGTGTCTAAGTAACATGTTCATGACAGGTACCAAGTTAATCATATCAGCCAAGTGTCTAAGTAACATGTTCATGACAGGTACAAAGTTCATCATATCAGCCAAGTGTCTAAGTAACATGTGCATGACAGGTACAAAGTTAATCATATCAGCGAAGTGTCTAAGTAACATGTGCATGACAGGTACAAAGTTAATCATATCATCCAAGTGTCTAAGTAACATGTGCATGACAGGTACAAAGTTAATCATATCAGCCAAGCGTCTAAGTAACATGTGCATGACAGGTACAAAGTTAATCATATCAGCCAAGTGTCTAAGTAACATGTGCATGACAGGTACAAAGTTAATCATATCAGCCAAGTGTCTAAGTAACATGTGCATGACAGGTACAAAGTTCATCATATCAGCCAAGTGTCTAAGTAACATGTGCATGACAGGTACAAAGTTAATCATATCAGCCAAGTGTCTAAGTAACATGTGCGTGACAGGTACAAAGTTAATCATATCAGCCAAGTGTCTAAGTAACATGTGCATGACAGGTACAAAGTTAATCATATCAGCCAAGTGTCCCACCAGTTGCTCCATATTCGTGCATCAGCAGAATAACTGATTAGAAACCATCAGCTATCCTCATCTGAAACACTGCTCCAAAGAAAAAAGGTTCAGAACCCAGGTCTGTTTCTGTGAGTCTACTAAATGGCTCTAAGTATTGGTTCTAGTGAAGGGAGGGGAAAAGAGGAGGTGAGAGATTCTCCGTGGCAAAGCAGTTAAGCTTATACTTTACGTTCTAAATGTCATGGATTCAAACCCGGAATACGTCGATCTATTCGTAAGTACATTTTCTCTCGAAGATCACTTAGTATTGTAACCGTAGTTACCTAGTTCATGCTTTGTACAATACTATCGGCAGCTGGTACGCCCCTACAGAAAAACCAAGATATATGGTAAAATCCCGGTCAATGACGTCAATCTCTCATCTGTAGAAAGTTTTATTTGTTTTACAAAAGCAGAGAGATGAGAATAAATAATTTTAAGAACCCCAGGAGAAGCAACGAATATGATCAATAAATAGACAATGTACACGTATATTAGGAGCATCTGAAATATAATAATATTTATCAAACACAGGATTCTAGACACTCAACCTTATTTCTTACAGCACCCATTGCCTAGCCTAGCCTAGCAATACAAGCGTTCTTACGGCACCCATTGCCTAGCCTAGCAATACAAGCGTTCTTACGGCACCCATTGCCTAGCCTAGCAATACAAGCTTTCTTACGGCACCCATTGCCTAGCCTAGCAACACAAGTTTTCTTACGGCACCCATTGCCTAGCCTAGCAATACAAGCTTTCTTACGGCACCCATTGCCTAGCCTAGCAATACAAGCTTTCTTACGGCACCCATTGCCTAGCCTAGCAACACAAGCTTTCTTACGGCACCCATTGCCTAGCCTAGCAATACAAGCTTTCTTACGGCACCCATTGCCTAGCCTAGCAATACAAGCGTTCTTACGGCACCCATTGCCTAGCCTAGCAATACAAGCTTTCTTACGGCACCCATTGCCTAGCCTAGCAACACAAGCTTTCTTACGGCACCCATTGCCTAGCCTAGCAATACAAGCTTTCTTACGGCACCCATTGCCTAGCCTAGCAATACAAGCTTTCTTACGGCACCCATTGCCTAGCCTAGCAACACAAGCTTTCTTACGGCACCCATTGCCTAGCCTAGCAATACAAGCTTTCTTACGGCACCCATTGCCTAGCCTAGCAATACAAGCGTTCTTACGGCACCCATTGCCTAGCCTAGCAATACAAGCTTTCTTACGGCACCCATTGCCTAGCCTAGCAATACGAACGTTCTTACGAACACAACCAGGGAGCCATTTTTATAACAAATGGCTTTACTGAGGAGTGTCTTTCACAAATGGTTCGTTTTCGATAGACACATAATAATCAGGTCTGGTTCGATCGAACAGTGTTTGCACAAACACAATCGATAATCTTACTGTGCTTGTATATTTGAGACGAAACAATATCATACATACACATGTAGACACATAAAACAAACATGTTATAACACACATGTTATGCAAAAGTAGACTTGTTTCGTTAATAGTCAAATGCAAAGCAACCAGTGTCCCACTAACTTTGTGGTGCTTCACCAGATTTTGATTCAGAAAAAGTACATCTGTCCGTTGATGTGAAATAAGTTTGTTCTTACCAACAGGAGTGAAGCCTTCTGTGCATTAATGCATGTTCTTACCAAGAGGAGTGAAGCCTTCTGTGCATGAATGCATGTTCTTACCAAGAGGAGTGAAGCCTTCTGTGCATGAATGCATGTTCTTACCAACAGGAGTGAAGCCTTCTGTGCATGAATGCATGTTCTTACCAAGAGGAGTGAAGCCTTCTGTGCATGAATGCATGTTCTTACCAAGAGGAGTGAAGCCTTCTGTGCATGAATGCATGTTCTTACCAAGAGGAGTGAAGCCTTCTGTGCATGAATGCATGTTCTTACCAAGAGGAGTGAAGCCTTCTGTGCATGAATGCATGTTCTTACCAAGAGGAGTGAAGCCTTCTGTGCATGAATGCATGTTCTTACCAAGAGGAGTGAAGCCTTCTGTGCATGAATGCATGTTCTTACCAAGAGGAGTGAAGCCTTCTGTGCATGAATGCATTTTCTTAAAATATCTCCCTAACATTTCATTAACACTCCATGATGATCGGTTACCGGGATAGAGCTGTGGTTTTGTGGAATTTTAAGATGTCTGTAACTCCATCAATCCATCACTTTCTTGGACTGTCCCTTCCTCTTGATGATTCTATTTTCAGGTTGTACGCTCTTGCAACTGATGTATTCGTGTTTAATCTCACCAAGTGGCCAAATCATTTGAGTTTCTGTTTTTTCAATGAATCTAACAAAATATATTGTTCCATCTGTTCTTCTAATTTCTTCATTTCTTTATGATCTCTTCTTGTTTGATTGACCTCTTGCCTCAAGTATCTCATTTCACAGGTGGCCATTTTCCATTCTTGTTTTTGTTGTTAGTTTTGTTTTGTTATGTTTGGCACTGGTAGCATATTGTTTATTACATGGAGATTGCAGTTATTATAATCTGTCTATTAGTCTCTACGGGAAATGCTTGTTGTTTGATTTAGATTAAAAGTAAACAATACTTACCCCTGGCATTATAACCCTCTCTATATCTTGCATAATATTGTCCCATTGCTCTCCTGTCACTGGTGCCTGGTCAGGGATCAAAGGTCTCAGATAGCCTGGTTTAACATCAGGCAATGGTTGCCGTTGACTGATATTTCCTAGGTACTCGGCGATATAATCTAACACGTCTCTCCCACAAGATCGGAATTTTGTAGCGTCCATGGCATCAATCTAAGAGAGATTTTAATAAATATCATTAGCTTTTTTTTGACATTGTTGATTTCACAATATTCAGTTGAGGGATGTCTCTATAGCGTAGTGTTAAGGTACTAGTCTCTCGCTACAAAGGTACTTAGTTCGCTACCCGAGTGGAACAATCGGAATATTTTGTAGATAGATCCGTGATCTCGTAGTTGAGATGGAGTTTCTAGTTCTATCGGAGACGGAGACGGACGATAAAACAAGTGTTGTGTTCAAGTTGAGCACATAAAAGTAACATTGACAGTTGAAGATAGGTATTAGTATGCTGCAAAGCCGCTGTCTGGGCAAAATTCAATTTAAAAAGTAAAAAAAAGATAATTTATAGAAAGTATCCACCATCTTCAAAATTACATCGGGGACAGCCACCGACGCTACGTAGTCCGTGCACTGTAGCAGAGATCGTCCTATGTAAAAAAGAGATTGGAGCAAGTAGGGTTATTTATCGAAGTGCAATGATGATGGTCCTATCAATCGATCAATTCATCAAATCAATTCATCAATTGTTTAATAATGTCAGAATTCAGTTCAGTTATCAGTTAACCCCATTACTTAATGCGGTTATCGTATCACGTGCTCAATCGATACTTCAGACGATACTTAAGACCAGTGCTGTTCAACCTTTTCGTATAGTGGGACGTATCTGGCTCATGTCTTGTTCTTCATCGAACGCTCCATATCGACCATTTGTCAACCACTCTGTGTGATTTGTATGTGATTTGAGCCTAAGAGCGATTGAACGTTGTGCCCGTTATGCGCCTACAAGTAAGTCAGCACATACGATTTCTGCAATGCTTTTTATTTACTAAGGTAGCTTCCCTAGGTCCTATATCAGTCGAGTCTTACGACATGCCTTGTAGGTCGTAGTGGTACTATTCTTTGCTTTCCTTGCGGGCCCGGCACCACACGGGTGGGCTCATGGCTGGGAAGGTGCGGGCACCATGCTGGTGGGCTCATGGCTGGGAAGGTGCGGGCACCATGCTGGTGGGCTCATGGCTGGGAAGGTGCGGGCACCATGCTGGTGGGCTCATGACTGGGAAGGTGCAGGCACCATGCTGGTGGGC
Source organism: Arion vulgaris (assembly GCA_020796225.1). NCBI lineage: Eukaryota > Metazoa > Mollusca > Gastropoda > Stylommatophora > Arionidae > Arion > Arion vulgaris. The sequence continues at coordinate 48,104,755 of CM036758.1, forward strand.
TCATGGCTGAGAAGGTGCGGGCACCATGCTGGTGAGCTCATGGCTGGGAAGGTGCGGGCACTATGCTATGATTGCAATAGTAATACGAATAATAATAATAGTAATAAAGTATTATTAATAGCAAAACTAAAACATAAATAACTAATATCATATGAAAACTTTATCTTAACATATCAATAATACATGAAAACTTTATCTTAACATATAAATAATACCATATGAAAACTTTATCTTAACATATCATAAATATCATATGAAAACTTGACTAGACACAGGCTCACGATGATGTGCAACCTTGCAGGCTCCACGTGGGGAACAAACACCAGAGTCATCAAAACACTCTACTCTGGAAAAGTGCGGCCTGGAGTACGGCATTGCAGCGTAGAGCAGTGCATCCAACAAGCAATTCGCGAAATTGTGCAATAGTCAGAACCGTGCAATGCCCATTATCACAGGAGCCATGAAGTCCACGCCTATCAAGGCGATGGAAACAATCACAGGCATCCAACCAATGGCAGATCGAAGGGACAGAAAATTCTTGGTGTTGGCGGAAAAACTTAAACGGCTCAATTCCCACCCTATGTACGAAAGAATGAACGGACTCGGAAGGAGCAGAATACAGTGAACAAGCTTCGCAAAAACGCGAAAGCACTGATCGCTGACCATCCGGTCCTAGCAAACGGCAAAACCAAAGCTATCCAGGCAATCGATAAGTGCCCGCCGTGGAAAACGAAAATGCCGGAACTAAGGGAATCAATCCCAGGCATACTAAAAAAGGGCCAGCAAGAAAACTTTGAAAGAAGAGCGGCCACAGAAAAATATATATCGACCGAATACCCGGAAAACAAGTGGACACATGTGTACACTGACGGGTCGGCAAGGAACGCAATCAGCAACGGTGGAGGAGGAATAGTGCTTACACTCTCAAAGAAAGTGACGGTCACAAAAGCGATTGCCACAGGCAAATACTCAAATAACTACAGGGCAGAGGCAGAGGCAATAAGAACAGCGGCCGAAATGATCCTAGAGAGAAGAGGCACCTCTCGCAACAAAGTCGTGATATTCACCAATGCTCTATCGGTCATTACGGCACTTAAAGGCGTAAGCAAAACAGAGCTGAATGAGCTCAAATCAACCATCGATGAACTAGCGCGCTCTCTCAAACGCACCGTTATTCAGTGGATTCCATCACACTGTAACTTAAGCGGAAACGAAAAAGCCGACAAACTAGCTAAAAAAGGCGGGCGACTACCTCAAATTGATCTCGAGGTCAGTTATGAGGAAGCCAGAACAACCATCGGCTGGCACTAAAGAGACAAATGGACAAAAGACCATCCTCAGCACAACAACTGCTACGGATACTATTGTCTGTCTCGTAGTGAACAAGTTGCCATACTTCTCCTCCGTACCGGCCACAACAAACTCCGCGCCCACATGTTTCATAAATTTAAAATTGGCACAACTAGCATGTGCCCGTGCATAAAGGCGGACATGACGGCAGAACACGTTCTGCAAGAATGTCAACTGATAGCAGGTATAAGAAAAGAAACCTGGCCCCAAAACACAGAACTTCGCGAGTAACTGTACGGAGGAACGGAGTCCCTTAAAAACACGGTAACATTCATGATAAAAGTTGGTTCATCAGTCTAGGCCGGGATCACGAGAGAGAGATATGAAAACTTAATCTTAACATATAAATAATAATATTTGCAAACTTAATCTTAACATATAAATAATATCATATAAAAACTTAAACTTGACATATAAATAATATATAAAAACTTAAACTTGACATATAATTCTGAGGCTTCATTGTACTTAGATTTAACCGTGCGAAATATGACACTCTATATATGTGATACGTTGAGGAAATGTTGGTGTGCAACTGGAACAGGCTGTTTTTCAATGCATCATCTATGTTTGAATATGTCAGGCAGGATCGGTTTTTATTTTTGATAGATAAAACGAGACTTCAGATACATATGTTGAACACCATATGAAGAGGACGTTGTGTCTGGACAAGGAAGATATACTGAAGTAACTAAGTGATTACCTGCTGTAGGGAAGACATACTGAAGTAACTAAGTGATTACCTGCTGTAAGGAAGACATACTGAAGTAATTAAGTGATTACCTGCTGTAGGGAAGATATACTGAAGTAAATAAGTGATTACCTGCTGTAGGGGAAAATATACTGAAGTAATTAAGTGATTACTTGCTGTAGGGAAGACATACTGAAGTAAATAAGTGATTACCTGTTGTAGGTAAGACATACTGAAGTAACTAAGTGATTACCTGCTGTAGGGAAGACATACTGAAGTAACTAAGTGATTACCTGCTGTAGGGAAGACATACTGAAGTAACTAAGTGATTACCTGCTGTAGGGAAGATATACTGAAGTAATTAAATGATTACCTGCTGTAGGGAAGATATAGTAAAAGACGAATCAGCTGTGGTGAGAATGAAAGAGAATGAAAGAAAACTGTAGCGAGGGTGACGCTGCGATATACATTGACGAATCATTATATAAACATATGGGTAAACACATTTGCATACGACAGTGCGCCTCAAAGAGCAACGCTACTTCGATACAGTGGAAGCATTAAGCAAAAGGCCGTCCACGCAAAAAGTAGACCTGAGAGATAACAGAGACGAGGAAAAATAGTGCTTACGAAGCGCACAAGAAGCTCGTTCTATAAATCTCTTCTTATCCTGACATTGCGAGGTAAAACCGGATTACAGAAAAGACAGAAAAAAGAAGGATCGGTAGCACGCCACCGCGAGTCCACAAGTCCCTTTTTTTCTGAAGTCTATACGGGAGAAAGATCACAGAAGCCATTTATGCATTTGGTATAGCAACAAATAGCATGACAATAAAGGTAATGCCAGTGGCTAAGGCGCTACTCTGAGTTGTGTCACAAAACTACACTTATGTGTGCATTCTGAGTGATTCATTGAGTATGATACGAAAGGTGGTGAGGTTGGTTCGGTGTACATACAATGGACTGAATCACTACAAGCGTCAACATTTTGCAGAATTACACTTATCTTTCTTCCGCCGCACATGAATGTCAATAGCACTGAGAATGGACAGGTTAGCAGGCTCTACCATAATATCGGGGGTCAGCCATTAGAAAGAGCCGACATTCTGAAAGCGCTAATAGAGTAGGACTGCAAAGAGGACTTTCATATAAACCAATCCATGTCAACTGCTAGATTGTGAGAGCTTAGATTAGAGATTGTAGTCGCCAGAAAAGAGCATCATAACCGGCATACGAGTATGCTCATCAGTCAACATCGAACTGATACGGTTTGTCGCTGGACGCTGTTGGAGATATTTCGAAGGAGATCGGATCACTTAAACACATGTCCAGAGTGCAATGAGGATAGTCCAAATTGAAACTGTAACGGAGAATGAATGAGTTTGTCCAAATTGTAACTGTAACGGAGAATGAATGAGTTTGGGATCATAATTGGTGGATGGTGAGGTCACTTAAAATGCACGAGTAGCCAGAGTTGAACAATCGACATTGATACCCTTGGTCATCTCACAAGGAGACTGAGTACGTCTGGGTCTGCACCAAGTGCTGCAATGTGGATTTCGAAACATTAAAATTGATTTGTCTGCACTGTGTTTTAACAATGTCATCCCGTCCTGGCTCTAAATGAGCACTTAACCTCAGTTAATGACGTGTTACACAACATAACATTCTCGGTCTGCAAATATATTTCTGCCACGTGGAAGATAGTCTATGTAACATAGTGGGTGCAACAAGGAGAGATAAGATTCCAACAGAAAATATTAGAAACATGGTATATAAACAACACCAATGATAGAAGATATTAATAAACAATATGCCAAATGGTTCGGTCACGTAACACAGCAGGGCCGTGCCGTGTGTGCTATAATACAGAGAGGCAGCAGCATCACGCCTACGGAGACGGCATAAGCAGCAAAATCAAACTCACAATTGAAGGTTATTTTAAAGAAAAAAAAACATTAAAGGATGGCATTTCGAAGACTTGCATCATACTGAGAAAATATACCGCACGACCCTGTAACACAGTTTGATCGATTGATAGAACCATCATTATTGCATTTCGGTGATTAATTAAACATGTGTGATCCTATCTATTTCTTACACAGGAAGATCTCAGCGACAGTGCACGAACTACGTAACACCGGCGAGAGTTCCCGATGTAATTTAGAAGATGGTTTAAAAGATTTTGTAGAAATTTTTTTTGTAATTTTTCTAATCAATTTTGCACAGGCAGCGGCTTTCCAGCCTGCACTTCTCGATATTGAACTGCCAATGGTTCTTTTACATGCTCAACTTGAACACGAGACCTACGTTGTTTCGTCCGTTTCCGCTAGGACTAGGAACTTGATCTCACACTGATATTTGGGATCTCTGGGAAAATATCCAGATGGCTCCACGAGGGAGTGAACCAAGTACCTTTAAAATGAGAGGTGAGCACCTAAACTCTACGCCACAGACCGCCAACACGGTTGCCACCCAACAGTACCCCACAGCGAGTGCATAACCCCTACGCCACAGACCCCCAACACGGTTGCCAACCAACAGTACCCCACAGCGAGCACAATAACCCCTACGCTACAGACCCCCCAACACTGTTGCCACCCAACAGTACCCCACAGCGATCACATAACCCCTACGCTACAGACCCCCCAACACTGTTGCCACCCAACAGTACCCCACAGCGATCACATAACCCCTACGCTACAGACCCCCAACACGGTTGTCCCAGAACAGTATCCGCAGCGAGAACTAACATTCAGAAACAATGGTTTCAAGACCAAAAACCCCGTACAAACAATGACACATAGAAATATCAGCCAAAAACTCCGTACAAACAATGACACATAGAAATATCAGCCAAAAACTCCGTACAAACAATGAAATAGAAATATCAGCCAAAAACTCAGTACAAACACTGACATAGAAATATCAGCCAAAAACTCCGTACAAACAATGACAGAAATATCAGAGAAAAACTCCGTACAAACAATGACACATAGAAATATCAGCCAAAAACTCCGTACAAACAATGACATAGAAATATCAGCCAAAAACCCCGTACAAACAATGACATAGAAATATCAGCCAAAAACCCGTACAAACAATGACACATAGAAATATTAGCCAAAAACCCCGTACAAACAATGACACATAGAAATATCAGCCAAAAACCCCGTACAAACAATGACATAGAAATCTCAGCCAAAAACCCCGTACAAACAATGACACATAGAAATATCAGCCAAAAACTCCGTACAAACAATGACACATAGAAATATCAGCCAAAAACTCCGTACAAACAATGACACATAGAAATATCAGCCAAAAACTCCGTACAAACAATGACACATAGAAATATCAGCCAAAAACTCCGTACAAACAATGACACATAGAAATATCAGCCAAAAACCCCGTACAAACAATGACACAGATATATCAGCCAAAAACCTCATACAAACAATGACTCATAGAAATATCATCCAAAAACCCCGTACAAACAATGACACATAGATATATCAGCCAAAAACCCCATACAAACAATGACACATAGAAATATCAGCCAAAAACCCCGTACAAACAATGACATAGAAATATCAGCCAAAAACTCCGTACAAACAATGACACATAGAAATATCAGCCAAAAACTCCGTACAAACAATGACACATAGAAATATCAGCCAAAAACTCCGTACAAACAATGACACATAGAAATATCAGCCAAAAACCCCGTACAAACAATGACATAGAAATATCAGCCAAAAACCCGTACAAACAATGACATAGAAATATCAGCCAAAAACTCCGTACAAACAATGACACATAGAAATATCAGCCAAAAACCCCGTACAAACAATGACACATAGAAATATCAGTCATGTGCGTTCAAATGATGTTATGCTATTTTCCTATACATAGCGACTGGCCGAATGGATTAGAGCGAAGGCTACCAATCGGGAGACACATGTTCAATCCCCGTTATGGTCAATGAGTGTTTTCAATAATAATAGTAACTAATAATTCCTTTCGTACCACCATACATTGCATAGGGCCTGCAAACAATTTCTCCATATCGCTCTATCCTCGGCTACTCGCTAAATCTCTTCCATAGAACTGAGAGCGATATTACTTGCCTCTCTCATCAAAGTTCGTTTCAGGGTCTCCCTAGGTCGTCCTCTCTTTCTTGAAACAATTCTATCCCACTTCAATGCTGCTTTGATATTCTTTGATCATTTTTTTCTCAAGGTGTGTACAACATATCTCAATCTTTTCCTTCTTATAACAGTTGCTACTAGTGGTTGACCATAAATTTCTCTGATTTCATCTTTTCTGAATTCGCTCCATTTTATGTTTTTTTTTCTATCGAAGGCATAAAAATATCACAAGCTAAACAGTTTCGTGGTGATAACACTAGCAATACGAGCATTCAATTCCTCAGCTTCATATCCTAAACAGCGGTAACAATTTCTATTACACAGACAGTAAACAGTTTTTTAACAAATATAATAATTTAATAACTCATACAGGAATTCTCCAACATATTCATTCATGCACACCACATAACTCCAACATATTCAGTCAGACACACCACATAACTCCAACATATTCAGTCAGACACACCACATAACTCCAACATATTCAATCAGACACACCACATAACTCCAACATATTCAGTCAGACACACCACATAACTCCAACATATTCAATCAGACACACCACATAACTCCAACATATTCAGTCAGACACACCACATAACTCCAACATATTCAATCAGACACACCACATAACTCCAACATATTCAGTCATGCACACCACATAACTCCAACATATACAGTCAGGCACACCACATAACTCCAACATATTCAGTCAGGCACACCACATAACTCCAACATATTCAATCAGACACATCACATAACTCCAACATATTCAGTCAGACACATCACATAACTCCAACATATTCAATCAGACACATCACATAACTCAAACATATTCAGTCAGACACATCACATAACTCAAACATATTCAGTCAGACACATCACATAACTCAAACATATTCAGTCAGACACATCACATAACTCAAACATATTCAGTCAGACACATCACATAACTCAAACAACATATTCAATCAGACACACCACATAACTCCAACATATTCAGTCAGACACACCACATAACTCCAACATATTCAGTCATGCACACCACATAACTCCAACATATTCAGTCAGGCACACCACATAACTCAAACATATTCAGTCAGGCACACCACATAACTCAAACATATTCAGTCAGACACACCACATAACTACAACATATTCATTCATGCACACCACATAACTCCGATACACCATCCAGAAACAAGTATTAGTACATTGACAACTGTTCCTCAGGAAAAAAAACCCTAACCTACTTATTTGTTGAAGAACCTAATCATAAAATAAGTCTTTGCAGAGCAGACAGAAAATGGAACACCTGCTCCAGTTATACTGCTAGGATATGTCAGCGAGAGTTATACTGCTAGGATATGTCAGCGAGAGTTATACTGCTAGGATATGTCAGCGAGAGTTATATTGTTAGGATATGACCATGTACTGCTAGAATATGACGATGTACTGCTAGGATATGACGATATACTGCTAGGATATGACGATGTACTGCTAGGATATGACGATGTACTGCTAGGATATGACGATGTACTGCTAGGATATGACGATGTACTGCTAGGATATGACGATGTACTGCTAGGATATGACGATATACTGCTAGGATATGACCATGTACTGCTAGGATATGACGATGTACTGCTAGGATATGACGATGTACTGCTAGGATATAACGATGTACTGCTAGGATATGACGATGTACTGCTAGGATAGGACGATGTACTGCTAGAATATGACGATGTACTGCTAGGATATGACGATATACTGCTAGGATATGACGATATACTGCTAGGATATGACGATGTACTGCTAGGATATGACGATGTACTGCTAGGATATAACGATGTACTGCTAGGATATGACGATGTACTGCTAGGATATGACGATGTACTGCTAGGATATGACGATGTACTGCTAGGATATAACGATGTACTGCTAGGATATGACGATGACCCAATAAATAATGCGATCAAGATAATTATACCTAACATATGCCAGCGACAGTTGGAAAATAGCTAAAGATATAGAAAGTAAGTTGAGCGCATTTGAAGATAGATGTCGACGAAAAATAAGGAACATAAAATGGGATGAATTCACGAGTAGTGATGAAATCAGAGTAGAAATATCTGGAAGGAAAAGATGGAGATATGTTGGGAACACATTTGAGAAGAAATGATCAAAGAATACCAAAGCAAGAATTGAAATGGGAGACAAAGGGTTCAAGAAAGAGAGATGACGTCATAAAAAAGCTCTGAAACGAACTTTGATAAAAGAGGAAACAATATCGGATGAATTATTATTATTATTACGTATAATTTACGCCCTCGTGATACAGGGACCCGCAAGAGAAGCAAAGAATAGTACCACTGCGAACTACAAGGCATGTCGAAACAGGCGACTGATGTAGGGGCCTAGAGAAACTACCTAGTAAATAAAAATCGTCGCAGAAATCGGATGTGCTGACCTACTTGTAGATGCATAACTGGCACAGCGTACAATCGCACTTAGGCTCAAATCACATTAGTTAGTTAGTCTTTCCTCTTGGGCCTGTGTGCGGCGCATAGGGCAGAGGTCATAGCTCTCCATGTCTCGCGGTTCGTTGCTATCTGTTTTAAGTCTTTAATGTTTACTAGGCCCATCGTTGAGCCTTCTCTGGTGATGGTTCTACGCAGAGTCTCTCTTGGTCTTCCTCGTTTTCTTTTTCCCTCTGGTGTCCATATGAGGGATTGGTAAGGAGTCTTCTCTCATCCATTCTAAGTGTGTGGCCGATGTAGTTCAGCGGCGCTTTCTTATAAAATTTGATACATTTTCTTGCTTGGTCTCTTGTCCTATTTGTGTATTGGGTCTGAAATCTGACCATTTGAGGTTCAATATTCTTCTAAGACATTTATTCTCAAAGTTATCTAATTTTCTTTCTAGAGCTTTTGTTGCTTTCCAACTCTCGCATCCATAAGTTAATACTGGAATCACACAAGAGTTAAAGATCTTTAATTTTAAGTGCTTGCTGAGTGAATTGGACTTCCATATATTTGACAATTTGTTAAAAGCACTTGATGCCAATGCGATTCTGTGTGGAATTTCTGGCGCTGTATCCCCGTAGATGACATCATACTCCCTAGGTATGTAAAACTTTTGACTTTTCAAGAGTGTAGTTTTTTAGTTGAATACTTTCTGGACTGCTGGTAAGGTCAACAATTTTTGTTTTTGTGGTGTTTATTTGGAGACCAATTTGTCCTGAGATATTTTGGAGAAGGTTTGTTTTCATTTGAATATCTTGATGTGATGAACTCAAAAGGGCTATATCATCGGCAAAATCAAGGTCTTCTAAAATTTTATCAACCCACTTGATGCCCATATTTGCGTTATTGGTGCATTTTCGCATGACCCAGTCAATTGCTATTCCAAAGAGCATTGGCGATAAGACGCAGCCTTGTTTCACTCCTGTTTCCACTGGGAACCAGTCAGAGTTACCGAAATCTGTTCTTACACTGCAGCGCGATTCACTGTAGAAGAATTTTATGATGTTGATGAATTTAGCAGGAAACCATAGTTTTTGAGTAGTTTCCAAAGCGTAGGACAGTGAATACTGTCAAACGCTTTCTGAAAATCAACAAAGTTGATGATTAAATTCGATTGAAATTCTAGGAACTCTTCAATGATTACTCTTAGTGTGAAGATGTGATCTATGCATGCTCGTTTTGGTCTAAACCCTGCTTGTTCTTCTCTTAGCCTTTCATCTATAGACTTTTCAGTCTCTCGAGTAACATGCTACAAACAAGTTTTCCTGGCACTGACCTTTCAAATCACATACATATCACATATATCAATAAACAGATTGATTAATTAGTGCACTTCAATAAACAGATTGATTAATTAGTGCACTTCAATAAACAGATTGATTAATTAGTGCACGTCAATAAACAGATTGATTAATTAGTGCACGTCAATAAACAGATTGATTAATTAGTGCACTTCAATAAACAGATTGAGTAATTAGTGCACTTCAATAAACAGATTGATTAATTAGTGCACGTCAATAAACAGATTGATTAATTAGTGCACGTCAATAAACAGATTGATTAATTAGTGCACTTCAATAAACAGATTGATTAATTAGTGCACTTCAATAAACAGATTGATTAATTAGTGCACTTCAATAAACAGATTGAGTAATTAGTGCACTTCAATAAACAGATTGAGTAATTAGTGCACTTCAATAAACAGATTGAGTAATTAGTGCACTTCAATAAACAGATTGAGTAATTAGTGCACTTCAATAAACAGATTGAGTAATTAGTGCACTTCAATAAACAGATTGAGTAATTAGTGCACTTCAATAAACATATTGAGTAATTAGTGCACTTCAATAAACAGATTGAGTAATTAGTGCACTTCAATAAACAGATTGAGTAATTAGTATCACTTAATAAACAGATTGAGTAATTAGTGCACTTCAATAAACAGATTGAGTAATTAGTGCACTTCAATAAACAGATTGAGTAATTAGTGCACTTCAATAAACAGATTGAGTAATTAGTGCACTTCAATAAACAGATTGAGTAATTAGTGCACTTCAATAAACAGATTGAGTAATTAGTGCACTTCAATAAACAGATTGAGTAATTAGTGCACTTCAATAAACAGATTGAGTAATTAGTGCACTTCAATAAACAGATTGAGTAATTAGTGCACTTCAATAAACAGATTGAGTAATTAGTGCACTTCAATAAACAGATTGAGTAATTAGTGCACTTCAATAAACAGATTGAGTAATTAGTGCACTTCAATAAACAGATTGAGTAATTAGTGCACTTCAATAAACAGATTGAGTAATTAGTCACTTCAATAAACAGATTGAGTAATTAGTCATTCAATAAACAATTGAGTAATTAGTGCACTTCAATAAACAGATTGAGTAATTAGTGCACTTCAATAAACAGATTGAGTAATTAGTGCACTTCAATAAACAGATTGAGTAATTAGTGCACTTCAATAAACAGATTGAGTAATTAGTGCACTTCAATAAACAGATTGATTAATTAGTGCACTTCAATAAACAGATTGATTAATTAGTGCACTTCAATAAACAGATTGATTAATTAGTGCACTTCAATAAACAGATTGATTAATTAGTGCACTTCAATAAACAGATTGATTAATTAGTGCACTTCAATAAACAGATTGATTAATTAGTGCACTTCAATAAACAGATTGATTAATTAGTGCACTTCAATAAACAGATTGATTAATTAGTGCACTTCAATAAACAGATTGATTAATTAGTGCACTTCAATAAACAGATTGATTAATTAGTGCACTTCAATAAACAGATTGATTAATTAGTGCACTTCAATAAACAGATTGAGTAATTAGTGCACTTCAATAAACAGATTGATTAATTAGTGCACTTCAATAAACAGATTGATTAATTAGTGCACTTCAATAAACAGATTGAGTAATTAGTGCACTTCAATAAACAGATTGATTAATTAGTGATATGAGTCAAGGAATAATAATTGAACTATCAGATTGAATTGTTACACACAAACATATAATTAAGCTATCAGATTGAATTGTTACACACAAACATATAATTAAGCTATCAGATTGAATTGTTACACACAAACATATAATTAAGCTATCAGATTGAATTGTTACACACAAACATATAATTAAGCTATCAGATTGAATTGTTACACACAAACATATAATTAAGCTATCAGATTGAATTGTTACACACAAACATATAATTAAGCTATCAGATTGAATTGTTACACACAAACATATAATTAAGCTATCAGATTGAATTGTTACACACAAACATATAATTAAGCTATCAGATTGAATTGTTACACACAAACATATAATTAAGCTATCAGATTGAATTGTTACACACAAACATATAATTAAGCTATCAGATTGAATTGTTACACACAAACATATAATTAAGCTATCAGATTGAATTGTTACACACAAACATATAATTAAGCTATCAGATTGAATTGTTACACACAAACATATAATTAAGCTATCAGATTGAATTGTTACACACAAACATATAATTAAGCTATCAGATTGAATTGTTACACACAAACATATAATTAAGCTATCAGATTGAATTGTTACACACAAACATATAATTAAGCTATCAGATTGAATTGTTACACACAAACATATAATTAAGCTATCAGATTGAATTGTTACACACAAACAAATCATGGAAAGTTCCAAGAAAGAACATATAATTGAACTATCAGATTGTCTCTGACGGCAGAGATGGCATGCTATCTGCAGAGAGCATAACACTAATCACGAACTTTCAAACTCCGGCAACAATCCTAGGATCTCATGAAAAAAATGCATACGTGTTTCAATCCGGATTCGAACCAACAAGATTCAGCAGGACAGGCAAACGACTTAACCACTTCGCTATTGAGATCCCCTTATTTTCAAACCAGTGAATAAAAGAAGAATGATTAACCTTATATCAGATGCTAACAGTTTACAACTAACATAAGAATATGTTTAATACAACATCAATACAATCAACTAGAAGAGTAATACAGAAGTCAAACACATATACAAACTAACATAAGAATATAACATAAGAATATAACATAAGAATATAACATAAGAATATAACATAAGAATATAACATAAGAATATAACATAAGAATATAACATAAGAATATAACATAAGAATATAACATAAGAATATAACATAAGAATATAACATAAGAATATAACATAAGATTATAACATAAAAATATGTTTAATACAACATCAATACAATCAACTAGAAGAGTAATACAGAAGTCAAAGACGAATACAAACTTCCTAATAATCGTCAACATACCTCTACTCTATAGTTGTCTGTGTGAACGTAAACAATACGGGAACAGTAAACTTAAATACTGCCGGACTCGACTACTTTATAGTCGGACTGTTTCAATCAGAGAGAGAGAGAGAGAGAGAGAAGTCAGCGGTAACGATTGTCTTTTATATGACTGTCATATCTCATTCAACAATGACTAATCAAACGACGGGCTACTGTAATGGTAGTGTGATTGCGATAACGTCGAGTATAGATGTATATAGTGAACTTGAATTAAGTGCTTGGTGAAATAATTGGGCCTGGTATTGGAGCTTCTTAACGTTATGTTACAAACTATATCAAGTGATAGCCGGCAAAGAAATGCAAAGCTGTGTAGTGTTGGTGCAGTTATACATCATCATTATCAGGTGCCGTGCCGGCTTGCGTAGGCGATCATGGATCTCCACAAATCGTTGCGACTGGTGTTTTCTATCATTTCAGTTGTTGACATTCTTTCGTGCCATGAAGTCAGGCTATCTACAATTTTCTCTCTCTGTCTTTCTCTGCCTCGTATCCCCTTGATTTTATTAGGTTGTCCCAATATGTTCCAAGTCTCCATTTCTCATTACATGTCAGAAAAATGATGATTTCCTCTTTCTTATATTGATGATAAGCTTTCTCTGTGTCTTGGCCTCATTCAACACCTCCACATAAGCCATTGTAGCAGTCCATGATATTCTCATCTTTAGTCTGTAAAACCACATCTCTGTGGCCTCCAGAGATTTCTCTATCTGACAGTTATACATACTGTATCAATTGATAGCTAGCAAAGAAATACAAAGTTGTGCAGTGTTGGTACAGTTATACATACTGTATCAATTGATAGCTAGCAAAGAAATACAATGCTGGTATAGTTAATGCATTTTGGTGGATCTATGTAGCGCAGTGGTTAGGTGCTCTCATTTCGTTTGTGTGGATCTATGTAGCGCAGTGGTTAGGTGCTCTCATTTCGTTCCTAATATACTCGGTTTGAGCCATAGGGCTATTTTTCCTGATCTCAGTATAAATGAAATCGAGTCCCAAGTCTTATTGGAGACAGACGGTAAAACGTACGTCCTGTCTACAAGTTGACCACATAAAAAACCATTGGTAGCTTAAACGAGAAGAGCAGGCCAGAAAGCCACTGCACATACAATATTATTAACAAAGGTTAACAAATAAAATTCATACAAAATATTTTCGCCATCTTCTAATTTACATCGGGGACCCTCGCCGACGTTACGGAGTTTCGTGCACCGCCGCCGCTAAGATGTGTAAGAAAAAGATCGGAGCACACATGGTTATGTACCAGTATTTTCTAAAAGGATGTTTCTTATAACAGAACAACAGCAATACAACAGTACCTAAACAACAGCGATACCTAGCCTCGTTCCAAACTGGTACAACATAAACGAACAACACTCCTAATACCTGCTTCAACAAAACGAACACACCTAATAGTATCTCCACTCACATGAATCAATACACTCTAATACCAACAACACAAAAGTACTAACGCCAACGTCACGAATTCAAGAAGTAATTACAAAACATCTATTTAACTTTACAATATCATTATTCATAAACCAAATGCAGCATAATACAGTAATAATAAATCACATCTCACACAAATCAAACTTATTGAAAATAGTCCAAATTTTACAGTTAATCATTATTCATAAACCAAATGCAGCATAATAAAATAATTATGACTCACATCTCACACAAATCAAACTTATTGAAAATAGTCCAAATTTTACAGTTAATCATATTACCTTAAGCTAAATCCACTGGTCCGTATTCCTTGTCCTTCGTAGCAGAGGAACCTCACAACGACAAATACCAGACTTGAAAGATATCATACATCACCCAGATGCAACCACAGTAGTAATGACGTTGTCAAATCAACGGACAGTGACTCCCGACGTTTTTCCAGTATTGTAAAATATAATACCACACACAGATGCAAGCACAGTACCAACTACGTTGTCAAATCTAGAGAGGACTCACGACGATTCTTCCAGTATTGTAAAATATAATACCTCACATAGATGCAACTGCCGTACCAACTACGTTGTCAAATCAAAGACAGGGACTCACGACGATTTTTCAGGCATGTAAAACATAATATCACCTAGATTTCTCGAAGAGCACGATACATCACACAGATGCAACGCCGTACCAACTACGTTGTCAAATCAAGAGACAGGGACTCACGACGATTTTTCAGGCATGTAGAACATAATATCATCACCTAGATTTCTCGAAGAGCACGATACATCACACAGATGCAAACGCCGTACCAACTACGTTGTCAAATCAAAGACAGGGATCACGACGATTTTTTCAGTGTTGAAAAATATAATTGCCTCACACAGATGCTAACACAGTCCCCACTCGTGCTACCGTCCCGGACTCTATCTACTCTCTGACTGTTCGCTCAAAAATAATAATCTCCAATACCCTGAGTTCGTTCACCTATCTTCGTGACAACTCATGAGCTGTCATCACAACAAAATAGACACAATGGAAAATAAAACAAAAGGGAACAAACAACTACAATATAAGCAAGAATTTATCCCCCTTATCCCCAGGAACAGTAATACTGTTACAGTTACTGGTCGAATTGCAATGACGACCTATCAATCAATCAATCAATCAATCAATCAGCTAATTCATATGTAACAGAGAAGGACAGACCAGCTGTATTGTACTATGGGGCTGTTCGTTGGACGGATCTAGTAAACAAGGTTACATGACCCCTATTTTGAGTATTATATTTAAAGAAAAAAATAATCCAGTTATAAATTTTATTTTCGCAAAAGCAACTTGTTGTGAAGCTAAATGTGGGGTAAACCTACATAATAATTTGGACAGTGCAGCTTGGTTAGTGGAAGTTTCCGCTCACAATTAGCAGTTTGAGACACTCTGGACCCTTCTGGAAGCCGGAAGTATGGCGTAATCATGTCGTTGCGTAGAGAGAATATATTTATTCATCGGGAATTAGGTTATGTTGTAAAGATCATCTGCTGAGGTCAAGTTCAGCATAGTAGTACATTTCTGGAAACTTTTGGAAATTATTGTGGCGAAATTATTAAGAAGTATAAATATGGCTGAAACTGACAAATTAGACAGACAATGCATGAGCTGAATTCAAGATCGAACAGTTAGTTCAAGGTGTCCCTGTCCAACAGATTCTTTTGATGAAGGAACAGAAGCCAGTGACAAGGTCTGTAGCAGTACTTGAGGTATCTTAGTAGAGAGCTTAGAAGATGTTAGAGCTCTGATGGATATGTAGAATATTTCCTGGTAACTAAAAGTTTTATGGAGATGTAAGACTAACATCAAATTTTGATCGGTGAGATATGGAGATGTAAGACTAACATCAAATTTTGATCGGTGAGATATGGAGATAACGTTGAGAGGAGTATTGGGCATAACATATAACTTGGAAACGAGATTACAGTGATCAACAGAAATGATACCGAGTTGATTGATTCGATACACAGAATTCTGGACGTACGTGAATCACATGGTGTGGATGAGACTTGTTTGTCCTATTCTTATTGAGGCAGTACTGATCTATGTATTACTGGGAAGACATGTTCGGAATTACCACCACGTTAATCTTTGATATGGTAGAGGAGTAGAATGGAGACATTGTTAATAGTTGTAGGAAGAATCTCTGACATTCATTACTATTAGAACATTGATTTTTTGTGTGTGATACTGGTTGTTGTTTAGTTTTTATAATGTGAGGTCCAATCAAATAAATTGTAAGTTGACAATCGTTTAATGACTGTTGGTGTCATTATTGACAGAATTAGAAGATTGCAATCATAATAAATTCATGTCTACAGAGAATCATCTTATTCTGGTATAAATACCAGTCTGCCGTAGCCAATTAAGAGAAGGGGAAAAGTATTGATCAGCGTTCTTCAGAGTGAATGATCTGGTGGCCGTTTACGGCTATGATTTATGGTGCTGTGCCCAGTGTTTCAATAGGAGGCGTGATGTATAATAACATCACGCCTCCTATTGCTACGGTTATACGTAATCATCTAATCCATAAATCAATCAACAATCAATAAGTCAATCAATCAGTTAATCAATAAATCAATCAATAAACAAGCAATCAACAAATCAATCAGTTAATGAAATTGAATAGAAAATATTGTTAATTCTGTCAAAGTATGTGAAACCAATGTAAAACGAATGTCGGTAACTCCTCCACGCTTATGGCTAAATTTAACGCTATAAATCATCTTATTTTCCAGTTTGACTCATAAGTCCAGTTTGACACATACGGCTTAATCCTCTTTGTGTCCAGTTTGACAAATAAGGCTTAATCCTCTTCGTGTCCCGTTTGGCACATGTCTTAATCCTCTTTGTGTCCAGTTTGACAAATAAGGCTTAATCCTCTTCGTGTACCGTTTGGCACATGTCTTAATCCTCTTTGTGTCCAGTTTGGCACATACGGCTTAATCCTCTTTGTGTCCAGTTTGGCACATGTCTTAATCCTCTTTGTGTCCAGTTTGGCACATAAGACTTAATCATCTTTGTGTCCAGTTTGGCACATAAGGCGTAATCATCTTCGTGTCCAGTTTGTCATACAAGGCTTCCCCGAGAGATTTCCATTTCTACCTCTCAGCCGCCTTACTACCAACTATTGGCATATATCATTATACATACTTAAGAATATCTATTCTGAGACCTGGCTTTCAGTTTTAATGATGTCATTTGTGTGTGTTAGAAAGTAGAGCTGTTCAGAATTGTATCTCTCTAATTTCCTTTCTGTCCTATGTTTCGTCTGCTATTCAATTTGTCAGTTGTCATGTGCTCTGGACTGATTGATCACACTATAGATGTGACACTTGTTGATTGCTCTTCTTCTGATGTCGATTAGTTGATGTAGTAGCTTATGGGAATCCCAACACACTTCTATAGATCCAAATATCTGCAGTCTCCAAACATTGCGCTGTATGTTTATTTATTGTCCGTGATTTGCATCCATCTACCAGCAATAACGTTTTGTCTGAAGGGGATAGAGCCGAAGGATTAACTTCATTGAAGCAGGATTTATCCTATATGGCTCAGACGCTCTCCGCAGAAATGGTACACCACCTGCCGATAATATTGCACAAAGCACTAATTCAATAGCTCCGGCAACAATCATATGGTTATTAAACTAACGTTTTGTAGCCGTTGCGAACTTTCTTATTGACTCTCGCAAATAGAAAACGTATTGTATGTGTTAACTTCATATACTGTATTGCCATTTGTGCCTTCATGTGTGAGCTTTCAATTTTAGTAGTTTGTTTGTCATTCTACAAAGAAGATCTGTTTGTCGTTTTTTTTATTGATTTCATTATATGTTACCCTTACAGAACTGTTTGTTATTTTTATTGATTTCATTATGTGTTACCCTTACTGAACTGTTTGTTATTTTTATTGATTTCATTATGTGTTACCCTTACTGAACTGTTTGTTATTTTTATTGATTTCATTATATGTTACCCTTACAGAACTGTTTGTTATTTTTATTGATTTCATTATATGTTACCCTTACAGAACTGTTTGTTATTTTTATTGATTTCATTATATGTTACCCTTACAGAACTGTTTGTTATTTTTATTGATTTCATTATATGTTACCCTTACACAACTGTTTGTTATTTTTATTCCCGTATTTAGGCGAGCAATGGACCCCAGGCTGATATTCTAAACTCTCTAAGGGAGAGAGAACGTGTAAATGATTCACGTAATGGTGATGAATCTACAACCCTAACAAGACTGCACAAATTCTAAGTCAAAAGGGATGTAACTAGACAAGAGCACTATACTGGTAGCTAAAGAATAATAGTAACACAAGAAAGTGTTGTTAGTTGTCACACGCTGAGAGACATACTAGAGCCAACTAGAAACTTATGGGCCTGCGAACTTAGGTAAGAATTATGGGAAATCAGACCACAACTACACCACGTGACCTCGCATTTCAGTATTGTTGTATATAGACAAATTCATGTTAAAATCAACAACAAAATGTTAAATCAAAGTTATATTATGTAACAAGTTCAGTTTAACAATAAGGAATATCAGTATTATAAATATTTGTCATCAATAAATAGCCATAGACTCACAGAATTGAGTAAATTGCATAATAGCTTGCAGTGTTCTATCAAACATATATAAATTCCAGCCCCCGCTCTGATCTAGGTCAGGGCTTTTCCTGTCAGTTGTCAGGCCTAGCTATTTAGATATGGATGTGGACATACTGAAGAGGAGATCGGAGCATTTATTGGTTTAATGTGCAATGATGATGATCCGAAGACTAAACTAAACTATAACAGGTGTCGTTAGTCGCCACACGCTGAGAGAGACATACTGACGAGAAGATTATAGCACTTATGGACTAATTAGTTCGACGTACAGTGATGATGATCCAGCAACTAAACTAAATGTAATTCACGTATTTATTCTATTGAAACATATACTTTGTCTGGAAATTTGTTTTCGTTGCTTTCAAATTAATGTAGAATTTGTATTATAATTATGAGATATTATGACTTAAAAGAGTAGAAAAGTTTAGTTTTCAAAATATGTCACGCGTTGCCACGGAAACAATAAAAAATGACAGCCAAACACAACATTTCAAATCCCTAAAGCTCTGAAAGTAATGAATATAAATGAATTCTGTTTCACTCTAAGGTGAGCAATTGTAATATCTAAAATATTACACAATCTTTTTAGGATATATTAAATATTACACTTTTAATGAATTTTTGGGCAAACACACCCCCTAAACCGCTTTTTTGACTGAATTTTGAGGACATTTTTACCCACAAATTTATTTTAAAAATGTAATATTTAATATATCCTAAAATCATGTGTAATATTTTAGATATTACAATTGCGCACCTTAGAGTGAATACAGAATTCATTTACATTCATTAGATTCATAGCCTCAGGGATTTGAAATTTTGTTTTTGGCGGTCATTTTGTATCGTTTCCATGGCAACGCTTTCCTTTTTTTTTTTTACTAATTTTTTCTACTATTCTAAGTCATAATCTTTCAAAATGGTTATGCAAATTTTACATTAATGTGAAAACAACGAAAATAGCTTCTTGATCCCCCCACACCACCGAATCGCCCCTTAACCAGATATTGAATACACATTTAAATAACTCTTATATTTCGGGTGTTCTCTTTCATTAAATGCCTCCATGTTGAACGTACAAACAAAATATTAACCAAGCCACCATTGTGTACAGCAGAACTGTCCAACGTTTTATTTAGGCCTATTAGGACGTATCTGACTGATGGTCGTGGAGATGCGGGCGCCATGTTACGACTGCAATACTAGTATTAATAATAATGATATTAATGATAATATTAGTATAGTTAAGATATCGATACTTTCTCTTGTGAGAAGACAAAAGGTGGGGTTAAGGAACAGCAGAATAGTTACAAAATAAAACAAGAATACAAAAGCGAAACAATCATGCTCATGGGAGTGCTAGGAAAACAAATAGACAAATAGTTTATTTTGAAATCTGATTAGTTCTAGAGCCGGCGTATTAAAATGGTGCGCCATTAATGTACGACACGGGCGCCATGGTGCCCGCGGGCGCTGCGTTAGTCAGCGCTGGTGTATAGTGTATTTATACACAAATCAATTACATACACTATATTTAGCTCAGTGACATAGTAGCAGCCAGTATAGTTTGAGAAACAAATGTGATGATTAATCTAGCACAGAGAGACAAATGTGATGATTAATCTAGCACAGAGAGACAAATGTGATGATTAATCTAGCACAGAGGAACAAATGTGATGATTAATCTAGCACAGAGAGACAAATGTGATGATTAATCTAGCACAGAGGAACAAATGTGATGATTGATGATTAATCTAGCACAGAGAAACAAATGTGATGATTAATCTAGCACATAGAGACAAATGTGATGATTAATCTAGCACAGAGGAACAAATGTGATGATTAATCTAGCACAGAGGAACAAATGTGATGATTGATGATTAATCTAACACAGAGAAACAAATGTGATGATTGATGATTAATCTAACACAGAGAAACAAATGTGATGATTGATGATTAATCTAACACAGAGAAACAAATGTGATGATTGATGATTAATCTAACACAGAGGAACAAATGTGATGATTGATGATTAATCTAGCACAGAGAAACAAATGTGATGATTGATGATTAATCTAGCACAGAGAAACAAATGTGATGATTGATGATTAATCTAGCACAAAGAAACAAATGTGATGATTGATCTAGCACAGAGAAACAAATGTGATGATTGATCTAGCACAGAGAAACAAATGTGATGATTAATCTAGCACAGAGAAACAAATGTGATGATTGATGATTAATCTAGCACAGAGAAACAAATGTGATGATTAATCTAGCACAGAGAAACAAATGTGATGATTAATCTAGCACAGAGAAACAAATGTGATGATTGATGATTAATCTAACACAGAGAAACAAATGTGATGAATGATGATTAATCTAACACAGAGAAACAAATGTGATGATTGATGATTAATCTAACACAGAGAAACAAATGTGATGATTAATCTAGCACAGAGAAACAAATGTGATGATTAATCTAGCACAGAGAAACAAATGTGATGATTAATCTAACACAGAGAAACAAATGTGATGATTGATGATTAATCTAACACAGAGAAACAAATGTGATGATTGATGATTAATCTAACACAGAGAAACAAATGTGATGATTAATCTAACACAGAGAAACAAATGTGATGATTAATCTAGCACAGAGAAACAAATGTGATGATTAATCTAACACAGAGAAACAAATGTGATGATTAATCTAACACAGAGAAACAAATGTGATGATTAATCTAACACAGAGAAACAAATGTGATGATTGATGATTAATCTAACACAGAGAAACAAATGTGATGATTGATGATTAATCTAACACAGAGGAACAAATGTGATGATTGATGATTAATCTAGCACAGAGAAACAAATGTGATGATTGATGATTAATCTAGCACAGAGAAACAAATGTGATGATTGATGATTAATCTAGCACAGAGAAACAAATGTGATGATTGATCTAGCACAGAGAAACAAATGTGATGATTGATCTAGCACAGAGAAACAAATGTGATGATTAATATAGCACAGAGAAACAAATGTGATGATTGATGATTAATCTAGCACAAAGAAACAAATGTGATGATTGATCTAGCACAGAGAAACAAATGTGATGATTGATCTAGCACAGAGAAACAAATGTGATGATTAATCTAGCACAGAGAAACAAATGTGATGATTGATGATTAATCTAGCACAGAGAAACAAATGTGATGATTAATCTAGCACAGAGAAACAAATGTGATGATTAATCTAGCACAGAGAAACAAATGTGATGATTAATCTAGCACAGAGAAACAAATGTGATGATTAATCTAGCACAGAGAAACAAATGTGATGATTAATCTAGCACAAAGAAACAAATGTGATGATTAATCTAGCACAGAGAAACAAATGTGATGATTAATCTAGCACAGAGAAACAAATGTGATGATTAATCTAACACAGAGAAACAAATGTGATGATTAATCTAGCACAGAGAAACAAATGTGATGATTAATCTAGCACAAAGAAACAAATGTGATGATTAATCTAACACAGAGAAACAAATGTGATGATTAATCTAGCACAGAGAAATAAATGTGATGATTAATCTAGCACAAAGAAACAAATGTGATGATTAATCTAGCACAGAGAAACAAATGTGATGATTAATCTAGCACAGAGAAACAAATGTGATGATTAATCTAACACAGAGAAATAAATGTGATGATTGATGATTAATCTAACACAGAGAAACAAATGTGATGATTGATGATTAATCTAACACAGAGAAACAAATGTGATGATTGATGATTAATCTAACACAGAGAAACAAATGTGATGATTAATCTAGCACAGAGAAACAAATGTGATGATTAATCTAGCACAGAGAAACAAATGTGATGATTAATCTAACACAGAGAAACAAATGTGATGATTAATCTAACACAGAGAAACAAATGTGATGATTGATGATTAATCTAACACAGAGAAACAAATGTGATGATTAATCTAGCCCAGAGAAACAAATGTGATGATTAATCTAGCACAGAGAAACAAATGTGATGATTGATGATTAATCTAACACAGAGAAACAAATGTGATGATTGATGATTAATCTAACACAGAGAAACAAATGTGATGATTGGTGATTAATCTAACACAGAGAAACAAATGTGATGATTAATCTAGCACAGAGAAACAAATGTGATGATTAATCTAGCACAGAGAAACAAATGTGATGATTAATCTAGCACAGAGAAACAAATGTGATGATTAATCTAACACAGAGAAACAAATGTGATGATTGATGATTAATCTAACACAGAGAAACAAATGTGATGATTAATCTAGCACAGAGAAACAAATGTGATGATTAATCTAGCACAGAGAAACAAATGTGATGATTAATCTAGCACAGAGAAACAAATGTGATGATTAATCTAGCACAGAGAAACAAATGTGATGATTAATCTAGCACAAAGAAACAAATGTGATGATTAATCTAGCACAGAGAAACAAATGTGATGATTAATCTAGCACAGAGAAACAAATGTGATGATTAATCTAACACAGAGAAACAAATGTGATGATTAATCTAGCACAGAGAAACAAATGTGATGATTAATCTAGCACAAAGAAACAAATGTGATGATTAATCTAACACAGAGAAACAAATGTGATGATTAATCTAGCACAGAGAAATAAATGTGATGATTAATCTAGCACAAAGAAACAAATGTGATGATTAATCTAGCACAGAGAAACAAATGTGATGATTAATCTAGCACAGAGAAACAAATGTGATGATTAATCTAACACAGAGAAACAAATGTGATGATTGATGATTAATCTAACACAGAGAAACAAATGTGATGATTAATCTAGCACAGAGAAACAAATGTGATGATTAATCTAGCACAGAGAAACAAATGTGATGATTGATCTAGCACAGAGAAACAAATGTGATGATTAATCTAGCACATAGAAACAAATGTGATGATTAATCTAACACAGAGAAACAAATGTGATGATTAATCTATAGTCCGTTCAACTTGTCATGCCCACAGATAAAAATTTGTATCTTTGTAAACATTTGATGAAATAACTTGAAAACTTGCATGAAAATTTGCATGTGAACTACACATATTCCCGACGCTACAAAATATTTTTTGCCATTCAAACAATCATACCATCTGGAAGTTGCCTTCTTTGTAGTATATATTTAACGCGTCCATTGGCATGGTTGAAGAAAACTCATGTTTACAGCCATTTAAGACATTGACGACAAAAATAGCAACATTCAGGACGAAATCCATAGGTTTTTGAACGATTCTTGCATTTTCCATGCACCAAATAGACTCCGGCTTGAACATGGTAACTAAATTTCTATAGCACAGAGAAGCAAATGTGATGATTGATGATTAATCTAGCACAGATAATATAGAATATGAAAACAATCAATTTCTGACTAAACATTTCTTATTCACAGTACAACAATCACACAATCAGCGATTTCAATAGTTTCTTGATAATAATAAACTACTTGACAGGCAACCACTTAGTCATATTCCGACATGATGATGACCACATTACCCATCTTGTGCCGACGGTCAATGAAATATACGGTCGTAACACTCCATTACCCTATATACCACATGATATAAAAATGGTTTTTAACTTACTTTGACTAATTAGACATGTTAACAGTATACTATATTTCTAAATGTAAGTTAAACATAAACTTTGAACATGTAAGCTTACCTCAAGAATATCTTCAAGATAGCAAAGTTACAAAACTAGTAGTCGAGCGTTCTGTGACCTACAATCCTGGCTAGAGTTGCTGTAAACTCCAGAAACCAGGCACAAAGTGTTAGACAAGCGTCCTGAACGATATCTCAACGTGGCATAACTTGGCACAATACTGTAACGGTGGTCAGCTACTTCGTTTCTCTCTACCCTCTCTCTCTGTCTCACTCTCTCTCTCTACTCTCTATCTCACACTCTCTCTCACCTTTCTGTCTCTCTGCTCTCTCTCTGACTCTCTCTGTCTTTTCTCTCACTCTCTCTCTCTACTCTCTCCTGTCCTCTCTCTTGTCTCACCTCTGTCTCTCTCTCTCTCTCTCTCGTCTCACTCTCCTTCTCTCTCTGTCTCACTCTCTCTCTGTCTCCTCTCTGTTCTTCTCTCACTGTCTCACTTCTGTGTCTCACTCTCTCTCTTCCTCTCTCTCGTCTCCTCACTCTCTCTCTGTCTCACTATCCGCCTCTCTCTGTTCATTGAACAACAAGATATGATCTCAGATAACAAACAACAATACGATCCTGGATAACAAAACAAAAAATGATCTACGATAACAAAACAACAAATAGATCTACAGATAACAAAACAACAATAGATCTACAATACTAAAACAATGATCTACAGATAACAAACAACAATAGATCTACAGATACAACAAAAAACAAAAAAAGATACCAATATGATCTACAGATAACAAAAAAACAAAATAGATCTACAATAACAAAACAACAAATATGATCTACAGATAACAAAAATATGATCTACAGATAACAAAACAAAATAGATCTACGATAACAAACAACAAAATATGATCTACAGATAACAAAAACAACAAAATATGATCTACATATAACAAAAACAACAAGATATGATCTACAGATAACAAAACAACAAATAGATCTACAGATAACAAACAACAAATATGATCTCAGATAACAAAACAACAAAATATGATCTACAGATAACAAAACAACAAAATATGATCTACAGATAACAAAACAACAAAATATGATCTACAGATAACAAAACAACAAAATATGATCTACAGATAACAAAACAACAAATATGATCTACAATAAAAACAACAAATATGATCTACAGATAACAAAACAACAAAATATGATCTACAGATAACAAAAACAACAAGATACGATCTACAGATAACAAAAACAACAAGATATGATCTACAGATAACAAAACAACAAAATATGATCTACAGATAACAAAAACAACAAAATATGATCTACAGATAACAAAAACAACAAAATATGATCTACAGATAACAAAAACAACAAAATATGATCTACAGATAACAAAAACAACAAAATATGATCTACATATAACAAAAACAACAAGATATGATCTACAGATAACAAAAACAACAAAATATGATCTACAGATAACAAAAACAACAAAATATGATCTACAGATAACAAAAACAACAAAATATGATCTACATATAACAAAAACAACAAGATATGATCTACAGATAACAAAAACAACAAAATATGATCTACAGATAACAAAAACAACAAAATATGATCTACAGATAACAAAAACAACAAAATATGATCTACATATAACAAAAACAACAAGATATGATCTACAGATAACAAAAACAACAAAATATGATCTACAGATAACAAAAACAACAAAATATGATCTACATATAACAAAAACAACAAAATATGATCTACAGATAACAAAAACAACAAGATATGATCTACAGATAACAAAAACAACAAAATATGATCTACAGATAACAAAAACAACAAAATATGATCTACAGATAACAAAAACAACAAGATATGATCTACAGATAACAAAAACAACAAAATATGATCTACAGATAACAAAAACAACAAAATATGATCTACAGATAACAAAAACAACAAAATATGATCTACAGATAACAAAACAACAAAATATGATCTACAGATAACAAAACAACAAAATACGATCTACAGATAACAAAAACAACAAGATATGATCTACAGATATAAAAAAAATAAAAATATGTGATTGACTATGTAAATGTGCACAAGCTCAAGTAGACAAGTCCTAAATTTGAATAAATGAGATAACCATTTTATTTGTGCTGACGCTGCACAGTGAATCCAGATGCAGCAAGAAACACAGAAAGTAGGAGAAATAAGATAAATGACTTTGTTTACATCAATGCAATACATTTAATACAATGTTCGGGTGACTTACAACACAACAGGTAACACACAAAAAAAGAAATAAATGGAATGAGACATTAGTATTTAATAGTAGTAGTAGTAGTTTGGTGCAGTATTAGAACGGAAGTAGTGGTGGTAGAAGATGGTTTTGCGTTAAGAAAGTATCAGCTACGTGGTAGTAGTGAGTGGTGGTAGAAGATGTGGTTGTTGCTGTAGTTGAAGAGTAGTATCATCTACGGTGGTAGTAGTGGTGGTAGGAAGATGTGGGTTGTTGCTGTAGTTGAAGAAGTAGTATCATCTACGGTGGTAGTAGTGGTGGTGGTAGAAGATGTGATTGTTGCTGTAGTTGAAGAAGTAGTATCATCTACGGTGGTAGTAGTGGTGGTGGTAGAAAATGGGTTGTTGCTGTAGTTGAAGAAGTAGTATCATCTACGGTGGTAGTAGTGGTGGTGGTAGAAGATGTGGTTGTTGCTGTAGTTGAAGAAGTAGTATCAGCTACGGTGGTAGTAGTGGTGGTAGAAGATGTGGTTGTTGCTGTAGTTGAAGAAGTAGTATCATCTACGGTGGTAGTAGTGGTGGTGGTAGCAGATGTGGTTGTTGCTGTAGTTGAAGAAGTAGTATCATCTACGGTGGTAGTAGTGGTGGTGGTAGCAGATGTGGTTGTTGCTGTAGTTGAAGAAGTAGTATCAGCTACGGTGGTAGTAGTGATGGTAGTAGAAGATGTGGTTGTTGCTGTAGTTGAAGAAGTAGTATCATCTACGGTGGTAGTAGTAGTTGTAGCAGATGTGGTTGTTGCTGTAGTTGAAGAAGTAGTATCATCTACGGTGGTAGTAGTGCTGGTGGTAGAAGATGTGGTTGTTGCTGTAGTTGAAGAAGTAGTATCATCTACGGTGGTAGTAGTGGTGGTGGTAGCAGATGTGGTTGTTGCTGTAGTTGAAGAAGTAGTATCATCTACGGTGGTAGTAGTGGTGGTGGTAGAAGATGTGGTTGTTGCTGTAGTTGAAGAAGTAGTATCAGCTACGGTGGTAGTAGTGGTGGTGGTAGAAGATGTGGTTGTTGCTGTAGTTGAAGAAGTAGTATCATCTACGGTGGTAGTAGTGGTGGTGGTAGCAGATGTGGTTGTTGCTGTAGTTGAAGAAGTAGTATCATCTACGGTGGTAGTAGTGGTGGTGGTAGAAGATGTGGTTGTTGCTGTAGTTGAAGAAGTAGTATAATCTACGGTGGTAGTAGTGGTGGTAGCAGATGTGGTTGTTGCTGTAGTTGAAGAAGTAGTATCAACTACGGTGGTAGTAGTGGTGGTGGTAGCAGATGTGGTTGTTGCTGTAGTTGAAGAAGTAGTATCAGCTACGGTGGTAGTAGTGGTGGTGGTAGAAGATGTGGTTGTTGCTGTAGTTGAAGAAGTAGTATCATCTACGGTGGTAGTAGTGGTGGTGGTAGCAGATGTGGTTGTTGCTGTAGTTGAAGAAGTAGTATTATCTACGGTGGTAGTAGTAGTAGTTGTAGAAGATGTGGTTGTTGCTGTAGTTGAAGAAGTAGTATCATCTACGGTGGTAGTAGTAGTGGTGGTAGCAGATGTGGTTGTTGCTGTAGTTGAAGAAGTAGTATCAGCTACGGTGGTAGTAGTAGTTGTAGCAGATGGGGTTGTTGCTGTAGTTGAAGAAGTTGAGTTTATTTTACTTTAATCGTCGGATCATCATCACTGCACGTCGAACTAATTAGTCCATAAGTGATCAGATCTCCTCAGTATGTCTCTCAGCGTGTGGCGACTAACTACACCGGTTCTTTGTTAGTTTACTAATCTTCTTTGGCTCCCAGTATAGTGTTCTTGTCTAGCTAGACCCCATTTGACTTATAATTCCTGCAGTCTGGTTAGTGTTGTAGACTTACCTCTATTTCTGGAATTATGTACACATCTTCTCTCCCTTATGGAATTTATGTTATCTGCCTAGTCCATTGCTTGTCCGCTTTTTACAGCAGCCATACCTGCAAGCCTATCAGCGCGTTCATTTCCTCTTACACCTGCATGCCCTGGCACAATAATAAAACTGATTTTTCTCAGCTTAGACCTCCTCAACGACTTCATCCATTGTCACCGAGTCCAGCCTGTTTCAACATTTTTGAGCATTTTCATTGAGTCACTGAAAAAACATGCATGGATAAAAGTCTGTGATTCCAACCAGACCATCGTTTTAGTTACTCCATGCGTTCCATAGTGAGACTGCTCGTAGTCATGGCAAAACCACCACTGTCTTCCTTCACAACATCCGTTCCGACTTGAGCAGTGAAAGACCTTGAGCTCCGCACATGTCGAATCGCCGAACCATCTGCATAAATGATTACGTCGTGCGCAGATGAGTTCTCAGAAATTATTGCCTGAACGTCTGCCTCCAGGACCACTAGATTGTCTTATCTGCATTCTTTATCAAGTTTGATACATACTGAAAATGATGTATTGATTCATATTGGCATTTTTATGCATTCTTCACCGGGTTCAATGTCTTCAAACGAACACACCTGTTGAAATAATATTCGACCTGACCCATCAAAGATTTCTCTCTTTTAACCGATTTACTTCTTCTCGCTTTATTTCCATGGGTAGAGGATGTTCTGTGTCAGCATTGACTCGAAGATGTGCACCGCTCATCAGTGTTCTCATATATTCCATAGTAGGATAGTCAAGAAGATAGCGCATCGCCCTGCACGAGATGTCTTTAGTGCTCTTTAGTGCACCCAAGTATGATGCGCATAGTCTGGTTATGTGTTCTTTCCAGTCTTTCTATCTGACTATGACTGAGAGTCAGGATCGCCACTGCATATTCAATCACAGAAAGGACCAGATCCTGGTATAAGAGACAAAGATGGTACTGCTCATAATTTGCCACAGCCATTACCCTCATCGCATCCAAACCCTTCCTCGTCTTCATTATCACAAGGTCTATGTGTTCCGTAAAGGCAAGATATCAATCAAACCGCAACCCCAGGTATTTTATAGCCTGAGATCTCCCCACCACCTCTGCACACAAAACCACAGTTGGTGTTTGACGAGAGAACAATGTCACCGCTGCTTGTGTGGGGTTGACCAATGCTCCCTCTTCACCGCACCACCTACCTATGACGTCGAGTTCTGACTGAAGTTCCTCCACAAGCTGTTCTCTATCCTTGCCCTGATGATACACCAACACATCATCTGCATATGACATTGTCCTTTCTCTACCTATGATTTAATCTGCTGTGATTCTCACAGTATAGACATTGAACAACACCGGAGAGAATGATGACCTTTGTGGTAAACCAGGGTGGATTGTTGTTGGTGATGATGCCCAGCCGCAACATTTAAACACCACTTTTCGCTGAAAGAGGGCCGCAACGATCCAATTGAGGAGAAATGGACTGATATTCAGTTCCCTCAACTGTACAATTAAGAAATACTAAGGCCCTCTATTATAGACATCTTCAAGGTGAATAGCAGCAGCACATATCTCAATGTGTTTACAGATGTCTGTTTGTTGATACTCGCCCATTTAAAGACTGACGGATAAAAGAAACTGATGGTTAAATGAGTGACAGTTAATCAAGGTTTGGCTGTGGTAGTAATTGTTGTTATTGAAATAATAAAATCATTGTTTTCCTTTTTGATATGAATACTCTTGATCCAATAGCTTGTTCTAGGCAGACCTGTAATTATCATCATCAGGTGCCGTGCTGGCTGGCGTAGCCGATCATGGATCTCGACAAATCTCTGTCTTCGGTGTGTGCTATCAACTCTACTGTGCCATGAAGTCAGGCTAGCGGAAATTTTCTTTCTCTGTCTTCCTCAGTCTCGTCTACCCTCCATTTTGCCAGTTGTTATAATTTGTTCTAAACCTCCCCTCCTCATCACATACTCGAAAAAGGATGACTGCCTCTTTCTTATATTGAAGATAAACTTTGTCTGTGTCTTGACCTCATTCAACACCTCCACATTATTTATTTTAACAGTCCATGGGATTCTCATCAACCTTCTGTAAAATCACATTTCTGTGGCTCTCAGAGATTGTTCGTTCTGTACTGAGAAATCAGACATGAACAATTCTAAACGTCATCATTTATTTATCTCTCATATACCAGAAGCACTATCTCTGCAGCCGTCATAGACAACAAAATTATATCTATCTACAATATTACTGTCTGGGACTCCGTTTACTGGCCCGTTGTTATTTCTAACTATTTGTCCATGCCTCGGAAGTTCCAGAATAAAAAGTTGCTGTATGAGAATATGTCGTCTATAATAGTTTCCAATCTCCAGAGACTCACTTGGATCAACTGACCTGGTCATGCCGTTTTTCGCGGCAATGAGAGAGCGGTCATGTTTGTATATAATGCATAGATTGTTGGGGAGCAGAGAATGGACAAGGGGGATGTTCTTCTGTCTCTAGGCGACCTACTGTTGGATTACGTCACTAAACCTTAATCAATCCAGCGATTTAGGGAGTTTGAAATTACTCGTTATACAGGTAGAGCTGAATGCTTGATAGGTAGATACAGAAAGAGAGAGAGAGAGAGAGAGGTGTTTAACCAGCGTACCACAGGAACGAGCAGTATGCATACCCTACGACCTCTGTTGTGGGAGATTGAGCCCATATGTGTCTGCTATGAGGGATGTTGACATCAGTTCAATAACCAATAGCCAATAACCAATAATTATCGTTGGTTATCACTATATAGCATTAGCACTAAATTAGGAATTTTCAATTCCGATGTTGTATCAATCCTAACATCTCTCAGAGAGAGTTGTATCAATCCTAACATCTGCCAGAGAGAGTTGAAAAATCACTAAAGATAAAGACAGCAACTTAAATGCATTTGAAAATAGATGTCTGCGAAAAATAATGAACATAAAATGGAACGAATTCAGGAGAAGTGATGATATCAGAGAAATGTCTGGTCAACCACTAGTGACAACTGTTATAAGAAAGAGAAGATGGAGATATGTTGGATACACCACGTGAAGAAATAATCAAAGAATATCAAAGCAGGCATTGAAGTGGGATGCAAATGGTTCAAGAAATAGAGGACGACATAGGGAGACCCTGAAACAAACTTTGCTGAGAGAGGCAAGAAATATCGGTCTCAGTTCCATGAAGAAGATTGAGCGAGCTGCCCAAGATAGGGAGGTATGGAGAAATTGCTTGCAGGCCCTATGTAACTTATAACGGCACATGTAGAATTATTATTATTATTATTAATAACCAATAACCATTAACCAATAACTAGTACTCGATAACCAATAAACAATAACCAATACTCAATAACAATACTCAATAATCAACAACCAATAACAAATAACCAATAACAATACTCAATAACCAATACGCAGTAGCCAATAACCATTAACCAATAACTAGTACTCGATAACCAATAACCAATAACAAATACTCAATAACCAACAACCAATAACAAATAACCATTAACCAATACTCAATAACAATACTCAATAACCAATACGCACTAGCCAATACTAAATAACCAATAACCAATACGCAGTAGCCAATAACCATTAACCAATAACTAGTACTCGATAACCAATAAACAATAACCAATAACAAATAACCAATAACAAATAACCAATAACCAAAATATTGTCATAACATTAGTCTCCAGTTATAAACTCTCAACTTGTACACACCAGGCAACTGTGTGGTATAGAGATAGCTGGTAATTAACTCCTATATTCTGAGTATCAAAACTAATTCAAATATTTGATAACGGATATACAAAAAAAACTCGGCAAAAGTGCGAGCAGATAAGAAAGGATAAATACCAACAATAATGTTGTATTCTCACAAAGTTGAGAAAATGTGTCCGTACTGTCATCATTACTAAACCACATATTATTTCTGACGTTTTTCTTGAACATAGCTTACGATGTTATGTCACAATTGCAAGTCAATAAGATAATATTGCCATATGGTATTAATAACATATTGATGCGAATCGTGGACCAGTACACAAACATTAAAGAACAATATTGAAGCTTTTGAAACAATGTGTTACAGAAACGTTCTTAGAACATCATGGACAGAGAAGAGAAAAAGCAAAGACATCACACAATACCTGTATGTCGATGAACATTGGCTGGTAACTAACATCATGTCCAGGAAGATGAAATATTTTGACTACTCTTAAGCGTGACAGTGGTTTAGAGAGTACGGCAATGGAACGGCATGGTTCCTGGAGTACGAGGCAGGGGATGACTAAGACGAAGGCTGTAGCAGGACATCAAAGCAAATTTGAACATGATGCTGGAGAAGGCGAGAGAACTTACAAGAGACATAATGTTTTTCAGGCGGGTTGTAATGAAGGCGTTGTTCCGCACTGGACATACAACTACTTATATGATAACATTAAAGGAACATTTTCCCACATTGGTCTAATATTTAGAGAAAGCGGACTTGCTTGCATCGCAGGCATCGACTGTTGGGGCATTTAGGACGGATACGGAAAACGTTCTTCGGTCTCTTGTCAATCTTGTGTTGGATGAGGACACTAAAATGAATGTTGAATCAATCCAGTGCTTTAGTGAGTTTGCAATTACATGTTATATAAGTAGAGATGGATGCTTGAGTGACAGAGAGAGAGATATATATTTAACCAGCGAGCTACCGGAACCATCAGTATGCATAGCTTTTGACATCTGTTGGGGGAGACTGAGCACCAATGGGTTCTCCCGTAGTGCAGTGACGCCAGTTCAGTAACCAAACTTAGTAGGATATCTGTTTATGTATAGCAGTTAACAGATACACAAAGAAAACATCCAGTCAAGTACACACTTCTTAGAATCAACCCAAAATAAAGAGAAAGAGAACCGTTGCGAGTTTACAGAAAATTGGTGATACAGAAGTTTCCACGAGAACCAAGATTACAAATATGTTCACTTTGTTGCAGAAGTTTCCACGTGAACCAAGATTACAACTATGTTCACTTTCTTACAGAAGTTTCCATGAGAACCAAGATTACAAATATGTTCACTTTGTTACAGAAGTTTCCACGAGAACCAAGATTACAAATATGTTCACTTTCTTACAGAAGTTTCCATGAGAACCAAGATTACAAATATGTTCACTTTGTTACAGAAGTTTCCACGAGAACCAAGATTACAAATATGTTCACTTTCTTACAGAAGTTTCCATGAGAACCAAGATTACAACTATGTTCACTTTCTTACAGAAGTTTCCATGAGAACCAAGATTACAAATATGTTCACTTTGTTACAGAAGTTTCCACGAGAACCAAGATTACAAATATGTTCACTTTGTTACAGAAGTTTCCACGAGAACCAAGATTACAAATATGTTCACTTTCTTACAGAAGTTTCCACGAGAACCAAGATTACAAATATGTTCACTTTGTTACAGAAGTTTCCACGTGAACCAAGATTACAAATATGTTCACTTTC
The DNA here is from genome assembly GCA_020796225.1 of Arion vulgaris. Taxonomy (NCBI): domain Eukaryota; kingdom Metazoa; phylum Mollusca; class Gastropoda; order Stylommatophora; family Arionidae; genus Arion; species Arion vulgaris. The sequence goes on from CM036758.1 coordinate 48,139,370, forward strand.
TTACAGAAGTTTCCACGAGAACCAAGATTACAAATATGTTCACTTTCTTACAGAAGTTTCCACGAGAACCAAGATTACAAATATGTTCACTTTGTTACAGAAGTTTCCACGAGAACCAAGATTACAAATATGTTCACTTTCTTACAGAAGTTTCCACGAGAACCAAGATTACAAATATGTTCACTTTCTTACAGAAGTTTCCACGAGAACCAAGAATACAAATATGTTCACTTTGTTGCAGAAGTTTCCACGAGAACCAAGATTACAAATATGTTCACTTTCTTACAGAAGTTTCACGAGAACCAAGATTACAAATATGTTCACTTTCTTCAGAAGTTTCCACGAGAACCAAGATTACAAATATGTTCACTTTCTTACAGAAGTTTCCACGAGAACCAAGATTACAAATATGTTCACTTTCTTACAGAAGTTTCCACGAGAACCAAGATTACAAATATGTTCACTTTCTTACAGAAGTTTCCACGAGAACCAAGATTACAAATATGTTCACTTTCTTACAGAAGTTTCCACGAGAACCAAGATTACAAATATGTTCACTTTCTTACAGAAGTTTCCACGAGAACCAAGATTACAAATATGTTCACTTTCTTACAGAAGTTTCCACGAGAACCAAGATTACAAATATGTTCACTTTCTTACAGAAGTTTCCACGAGAACCAAGATTACAAATATGTTCACTTTCTTACAGAAGTTTCACAGAGAACCAAGATTACAAATATGTTCACTTTCTTACAGAAGTTTCCACGAGAACCAAGATTACAAATATGTTCACTTTCTTACAGAAGTTTCCACGAGAACCAAGATTACAAATATGTTCACTTTCTTACAGAAGTTTCACGAGAACCAAGATTACAAATATGTTCACTTTCTTCAGAAGTTTCCACGAGAACCAAGATTACAAATATGTTCACTTTCTTACAGAAGTTTCACAGAACCAAGATTACAAATATGTTCACTTTCTTACAGAAGTTTCCAAGAACCAAGATTACAAATATGTTACTTTCTTACAGAAGTTTCACGAGAACCAAATTACAAATATGTTCACTTTCTTCAGAAGTCCAAGACTAAGGATTCAATATGTTGCACTGCTTACAGAAGTTTCACGAGAACAAGATTACAACTAGTCGACTTTCTTACAAGTTTCCAAACCAAATTACAAATATGTTCATCTTCGAGTTCAGAGAACCAAGATTACAAAGTTCACTTGTCTCTACCAGAAGAGTGCAACAAAACCACATGATTACAAATTTATGTTCCACTGTGAGTAAGCTTTCACAGAAGATTCAAAGTCACTCTTGACTAACAGAAGTTTCAACAAGATACATTAGTACACGTGATAATCCTTTCTACAGAAGTTTACAAACCTGTGATACAAACTGTTTCAACGAAGATTGAGAAGTACAAACTGTGATAATGCTTGAATGCTCAACAGAAGATGAAATGACAAACCAGATGAAGACTCAACTTTCTAAATTGAAATTGAGACAATACAATCAAGTACCGGCAAAAACTTCTGAACAAAGAAGGATTTGAGAATGCAGCAAAACCTGAGAAAGCTAAGCACAAGAAACACATCATACTAATTATGTATCCACTGTGATAAACTGCATTCAGAATTGATTCACATCATTCCGCGCACAAAAGTGCAACAAAGACTGAGACTTTGTCGTTATTCGCCTGTGATAAACTGCTTTCTAACAGAAGATTGAGAATACAAAACCTGTGATAAACTGCTTTCTAACAGAAGATTGAGAATACAAAACCTGTGATAAACTGCTTTCTAACAGAAGATTGAAAATACAAAACCTGTGATAAACTGCTTCTAACAGAAGATTGAGAATACAAAACCTGTGATAAACTGCTTTCTAACAGAAGATTGAGAATACAAAACCTGTGATAAACTGCTTTCTAATAGAAGATTGAGAATACAAAACCTGTGATAAACTGCTTTCTAACAGAAGATTGAGAATACAAAACCTGTGATAAACTGCTTTCTAACAGAAGATTGAAAATACAAAACCTGTGATAAACTGCTTTCTAACAGAAGATTGAGAATACAAAACCTGTGATAAACTGCTTTCTAACAGAAGATTGAGAATACAAAACAAGTGGAATACACTTAACTATAGAACTGTAAACAATGACAGAGATAAAATGTCAATGAGTTCAAGAAAGTAAACGAGCGATGACCAAACCTGTGGACACCATGACGACAGTGCCCTACATTTATAGCGCCACATTTAACTCTCACCAGATTTCAAGACAACTTTTTCATTGTTTTGCAGCACTCCAAGGAAAACATTCTTTCTGATTTAGCAATCTTGTTTAATTTTGTAACCCATTCTACTGTCCCCTTACCTAAACATTTTTGTTGTTTTTTTCACTGGAGAAATCATTGACAACTTAGCCATATTAACATTGCTATTTTTATTATCATTAGTTGTATTACAATCATAACATGACACTTGTGCAACCACAACAATCAGTCAGACAAGTCTCAATATATACAAGCGATGGAAAACACTGCTATAAACAATGCGTAAAATGTATACACATACGATAGAAAACACTGCTATAAACAATGCGTAAAATGTATACACATACGATAGAAAACACTGCTATAAACAATGCGTAAAATGTATATACAAACGATAGAAAACACTGCTATAGACAATGCGTAAAATGTATACACAAACGATAGAAAACACTGCTATAGACAATGCGTACAATGTATATACAAACGATGAAAAGTACTCATATAGACTATATGTAAAATAAATAATACCAAGATATCTCGGATTGTCAATGGCGCTTGACATTGGTTTAGCGTTCAAGAGAAGAAGAAGATATTGGTTTAGCGTTCAAGAGAAGAAGAAGATATTGGTTTAGCGTTCAAGAGAAGAAGAAGATATTGGTTTAGCGTTCAAGAGAAGAAGATATTGGTTTAGCGTTCAAGAGAAGAAGAAGATATTGGTTTAGCGTTCAAGAGAAGAAGATATTGGTTTAGCGTTCAAGAGAAGAAGAAGACATTGGTTTAGCGTTCAAGAGAAGAAGATATTGGTTTAGCGTTCAAGAGAAGAAGAAGACATTGGTTTAGCGTTCAAGAGAAGAAGATATTGGTTTAGCGTTCAAGAGAAGAAGAAGATATTGGTTTAGCGTTCAAGAGAAGAAGAAGACATTGGTTTAGCGTTCAAGAGAAGAAGAAGATATTGGTTTAGCGTTCAAGAGAAGAAGAAGATATTGGTTTAGCGTTCAAGAGAAGAAGAAGATATTGGTTTAGCGTTCAAGAGAAGAAGAAGATATTGGTTTAGCGTTCAAGAGAAGAAGAAGACATTGGTGTAGCGTTCAAGAGAAGAAGAAGATATTGGTTTAGCGTTCAAGAGAAGAAGAAGACATTGGTTTAGCGTTCAAGAGAAGAAGAAGATATTGGTTTAGCGTTCAAGAGAAGAAGAAGATATTGGTTTAGCGTTCAAGAGAAGAAGAAGATATTGGTTTAGCGTTCAAGAGAAGAAGAAGATATTGGTTTAGCGTTCAAGAGAAGAAGAAGATATTGGTTTAGCGTTCAAGAGAAGAAGAAGATATTGGTTTAGCGTTCAAGAGAAGAAGAAGACATTGGTTTAGCGTTCAAGAGAAGAAGAAGACATTGGTGTAGCGTTCAAGAGAAGAAGAAGATATTGGTTTAGCGTTCAAGAGAAGAAGAAGACATTGGTTTAGCGTTCAAGAGAAGAAGAAGACATTGGTGTAGCGTTCAAGAGAAGAAGAAGATATTGGTTTAGCGTTCAAGAGAAGAAGAAGACATTGGTTTAGCGTTCAAGAGAAGAAGAAGATATTGGTTTAGCGTTCAAGAGAAGAAGAAGATATTGGTTTAGCGTTCAAGAGAAGAAGAAGATATTGGTTTAGCGTTCAAGAGAACTAGAAAATGAAACACTGGAAAGGGTTGAGCAGTTTACATATCTTGGTAGCGTACTGACACTAAATGGTGGCACAGAGGAAGATATAAAATCACGTCTAAGTAAGGCCAGAACCGCTTTTGCCAGAATGAAACCAGTATGGAAGTCCAAAATCTACAATAGGACCACAAAGCTTAAACTCTATAAAAGCATTGTTTTGCCAGTTTTGCTCTACGGATCGGAGTGTTGGAGGATGACCAAAGGAGATACTAGCAGGCTGTCAGTTTTCCACCACTCTTGTCTTCGCAGAATCTTGGGAATCTTTGGCCAGTAAAAATATCCAATAACCAACTACTCCAAGACACAAGACAAGAGGCAATGAATGACATACTCAAAAGAGAAGATGGAAATGGCTCGGACATGTTATGAGAATGAGACAAGAAATGCCTGCAAGGATAGCCCTCACTTGGACACCAGAGGAAAAGAGAAAGAAAGGCAGACCACGGACAACATGAAGGCGCATGATGGAAGAGGAACTGGACACCGCATCTCTGACGTGGGCTCTGCGCTGAAGGTTGCACGGACAGGAGAGCATGGAAAGTCCTTTCTGAAGCCCCATGTGTCACTAGGCATGACGGGATTAAGTAAGTAAGTAAGTTCAAGAGAAGAAGAAGATATTGGTTTAGCGTTCAAGAGAAGAAGAAGATATTGGTTTAGCGTTCAAGAGAAGAAGAAGATATTGGTTTAGCGTTCAAGAGAAGAAGAAGATATTGGTTTAAATAAAAAAAATACAAATGTTTGTCAAATGATGTTTCTCAAATCTTGAAATCTCCCGTGTGGTGTTAGGGCCCGCAAGGAAACCAACGAATAGTATCACTGCCATCTACAAGGCATGTCGTAAGAGGCGACTGATGTAGGCCTTAGGGAAGCTATCCTAATAAATAAATAGCGTAGCAGAAATCGGATGTGCTGGTATACTTGTAGGTGCATAACTGGCACAACGTGCAATCGCTCTTAGACTCAGATTAGATACACATCACATAGAGTGGTTAACAAGTGGTCGATATGGAACGTTTGAAGGAGAAGAAGAAGACATTTTGAAATAATAAGATAGTGGACAAACCTATATGTCAACAAACACATAATAAGATAGTGGACAAACCTATATGTCAACAAACATATAATAAGATAGTGGACAAACCTATATGTCAACAAACACATAATAAGATAGTGGACAAACCTATATGTCAACAAACACATAATAAGATAGTGGACAAACCTATATGTCAACAAACATATAATAAGATAGTGGACAAACCTATATGTCAACAAACATATAATAAGATAGTGGACAAACCTATATGTCAACAAACACATAATAAGATAGTGGACAAACCTATATGTCAACAAACACATAATAAGATAGTGGACAAACCTATATGTCAACAAACACATAATAAGATAGTGGACAAACCTATATGTCAACAAACACATAATAAGATAGTGGACAAACCTATATGTCAACAAACACATAATAAGATAGTGGACAAACCTATATGTCAACAAACACATAATAAGATAGTGGACAAACCTATATGTCAACAAACACATAATAAGATAGTGGACAAACCTATATGTCAACAAACACACCATTTCTTTGTATCTTTACCATCACATTTTAATGTAAATATTTTATTCATGTTTTCTGATACCCTTACGCCCACGGGATCAATCTTGAACTTCTCATTGGATGGGCCTTATTACAAATCGATTTGCTAAAGTCTTGTTCTAGAAGAATGTCATTCTGTTCTGATTGAACATACATTTACATAAATCATCTCTCACATATTCTCTCACGGACATTCCTGTGACCTCTGTGTCGTCTCTGCCATCTTGATGAGTTCTGTGATCTTATTGCACGCTTTATCGTTTTCTGGATGTTTGCAAATACGGAGTAAAGTCTGTAGTAACTGTCTTCATCAATATTTATATAAACAAAGTAAAGTTCGCAGTAACTGTCTTCATCAATATTTATATAAACAAAGTAAAGTTTGCAGTAAATGTCTTCATCAATATTTATATAAACAAAGTAAAGTCTGCAGTAACTGTCTTCATCAATATTTATATAAATAAAGTAAAGTCTGCAGTAACTGTCTTCATCAATATGTATATAAACAAAGTAAAGTCTGTAGTAAATGTCTTCATCAATATTTATATAAACAAAGTAAAGTCTGAAGTAACTGTCTTCATCAATATTTATATAAACAAAGTAAAGTCTGCAGTAACTGTCTTCATCAATATTTATATAAACAAAGTACAGTTTGCAGTAAATGTATTCGTAAATATTTATATCAACGAAGTCATCATCATCATTGGCCTCCTTTGTCTCAGGAGACAATAGGTGTTGCGTCACGTAGTATGTTCTGTGCTGAATGACAACGTTTCTTGTGACTGTAATGGCCTATTCTGGAGTAAAGTCTGTAGTAATTAGCTTCATCAATATTTATATCAGCGAAGTAAAGTCGCCAGTTACTGCACTCAAATATTTATATCAGCGAAGTAAAGTCGCCAGTTACTGCACTCAAATATTTATATCAGTGAAGTAAAGTCACCAGTTACTGCACTCAAATATTTATATCAGCGAAGTCAAGTCGCCAGTTACTGCACTCAAATATTTATATCAGCAAAGTAAAGTCACCAGTTACTGCACTCAAATATTTATATCAGCGAAGTAAAGTCGCCTGTTACTGCACTCAAATATTTATATCAACGAAGTAAAGTCACCAGTTACTGCACTCAAATATTTATATCAACGAAGTAAAGTCACCAGTTACTGCACTCAAATATTTATATCAACGAAGTAAAGTCGCCAGTTACTGCACTCAAATATTTATATCAACGAAGTAAAGTCACCAGTTACTGCACTCAAATATTTATATCAACGAAGTAAAGTCGCCAGTTACTGCACTCAAATATTTATATCAACGAAGTAAAGTCACCAGTTACTGCACTCAAATATTTATATCAACGAAGTAAAGTCGCCAGTTACTGCACTCAAATATTTATATCAACGAAGTAAAGTCACCAGTTACTGCACTAAAATATTTATATCAACGAAGTAAAGTCGCCAGTTACTGCACTCACATATTTATATCAACGAAGTAAAGTCGCCAGTTACTGCACTCAAATATTTATATCAGCGAAGTAAAGTCGCCAGTTACTGCACTCAAATATTTATATCAGCGAAGTAAAGTCGCCAGTTACTGCACTCAAATATTTATATCAACGAAGTAAAGTCACCAGTTACTGCACTCAAATATTTATATCAGCGAAGTGCATTGTGTAACCATAGACGTCATGAATACTATAATTATTAAGAAGCTATAAATATTCACGATAATGCAGAATATAAACACAGTTTATGGCTACAACAATTTAGAACATGGTCAATGAGTTCAGCTCAAGTCTTTGGTCAATTTGCAATCGAGACAGTTCGTTCATTTCAGGAGGAAACTGCCATGATTGTATCGATTTAGAAGCCCATGTTTTAGTTTGTGTTGTTGTGTGAATCGAGAAGCAGCTAGATGGTAATGAATGAAAGTGTAATTGAGGTCAACTCTAGAAAAGCTATTATACGTTAGTAGCTATTTACATGCATAATGTCCGTCCGCATTCTTGATTCCAGATAAGGAGACTGGTCAATAGTGGACCACAGTTCTGAAGGAGATTAGTCAATAGTGGACCACAGTTCTGAAGGAGACTGGTCAATAGTGGACCACAGTTCTGAATTATGTCAAGGACAATCAAATAACAAAGTAATATAAAGAAACCGGATTTCATATTTTAATAAAAAAAGTATTAAAAGAGTTTTAAAGCCGAAGAAATGACTTCAATGCACCAGGTTTGCCCCATATGACTCGGTGCCTCACGGTATTAAAAGAGTTTTAAAGCCGAAGAAATGACTTCATTGCACCAGGTTTGCCCCATATGACTGGTCCCTCTCAGCAGAAATGGCAAGCCACCTGCAGAGAGTATTGCACAAAGCACGAACTCTGTAGCTTCGGTAACAATCCTAGGGATCTCTGGAAACAAATGCACTTGTGAACAGAACGGTGCGGTCTGGAATCAAACCCATTACCATCGACTGGCAAGGAGAAGGCTTGACCACTTAGTTACAGAGACATCCTGTTAAAAATGTGTGCGATATGGACATCCTACAAGACTTGCATGTCCAGGAGCATTGGATCATAAATAACATCATGTCCCGGAAGATGAAATATTTTGACCACAGTACTTTGAAGAAAACGGTAATGGAAGGCATGGTTCCTGGAGTACGAGACAGGGCACGACCAAGACGAAGATGGCAGCAGGACATCAAAGATACATTGAACATGACGCTGGAGGAGGCATGAGAACTTGCTAGAGACAGCAAATTTTTAAATTGGCTGTAATAAATGCGACGTTCCGAAAACAGCATGCTACTTGATGATGACATGTGAAACTTGGACATTGATAACAAACAATTAGAAGAAAACTTGGATACTGATAACAAACAATTAGAAGAAAACTTGGACACTGATAACAAACAATTAGAAGAAAACTTGGACATTGATAACAAACAATTAGAAGAAAACTTGGACATTGATAACAAACAATTAGAAGAAAACTTGGACATTGATAACAAACAATTAGAAGAAAACTTGGACATTGATAACAAACAATTAGAAGAAAATAAACAGTTGATAAGTAATTATTCCCAGATTGCTTGATATTACAGAAATGATCAAGGTCACAAAGATAGCCCACCAGATTCCACTGAACATTTTATGTAAAATAATAACATACCCCTCTCGAAGTCACCAAGGACACATGATCTTGTCAGATTAGCTAACCGTTCATGTCTGCACGTTATAGTTCTCAAATTAACTTACCAATGTTAGGGATAGCGAAACACATACAAAAATAAAGTACTGCAGTTTTACAAAGTACCAAAAAAAACCCACAATATACGTTTGGACCAAAAGGCCTTTATCAAGGATACATCAGAAGCGAAGAAATTGATACATATTGTACTGCAGACATAACATATACTGCAGACATAACATATACTGCAGACATAACATATACAATCAGACATTAAATCCATAACAACCTAAAATAAAACTCTGTGAAAACCTGTGATGTTTCTATCATAGCTTCTGATGTATCCTTTGCTTGATAAAGGCCTTGTGGTAGAAACGTCGATGTATATTGTATTTGTACTTTGTAAAACTACATTATTTTGTTTTTACGTGTTTCGACATTGCTACATAGTTTTACTGCAGTCTTCCCTTACAATTGTTTGTCCCTGTTTAAAAAGCTATAACTCTGCAACCATTTCAACTAAGATGATGACATTTGACATACAGACTTGAAATATGAAAAACCTCACAAATATTTTTGTGTTTTGTACATTGCACAGTTTATTTGATTATATGGGGTATATAAAAATTGTCTCAGTGTATCAGGACATATTCTTTAAAGAGTTCACAGTTTCACACACAAACTTCCGCTTGCAACAAAATATGTTCCCGTGAGCACGTTTTTGTTCCAATTTATAAACTGGTATCAGCTCATAGATAAATCCTGTACTATACAGGCTGTGGGTGAGTTCTTCCAATGTCCATTATTTATAATATCTCACAGTTTGTAAGCAAGTTTGTTTGGCGCAGATTTTGACAAATGGTACATATAGACCTCACCGTTCAGAAAGCAATAGCAAACTACTGAAACCTATAAGTTGTGACTAGAAACTGAAAGCTATAAGTTGTGACTAGAAACTGAAACCTATAAGTTGTGACTAGAAACTGAAACCTATAAGTTGTGACTAGAAACTGAAACCTATAAGTTGTGACTAGAAACTGAAACCTATAAGTTGTGACTAGAAACTGAAACGTATAAGTTGTGACTAGAAAATCGACGACTCGTTTACTGTTGTTGATGGCGTAAACCTGTCAAGAATATTGCACGATTTTCAATTGTTGTCGATAGCGTTTACTTAAACACAAAGTGTGCATAGTTATCTTTTCTTCATCTGAGATGCCCCTATACAGTTTTCCACACTTAGATTCTCTGTCCAAATATTGGTATATTTTCATTGTCATTGTATGCAGTGTAAGAAACTTAATTTTCATACCCACTGTATTACAAATCTAGAATAGCGCAAGCATTGTGACACACCTAGGCCCTGAAATACGCAATCTGTAAACGGTAACTGTACACACCGGAAGGATTAATGTACATTTAAACAAAAAATATGATAGAGCGATGAAAATCGGAAAACCTACACGAAATTGGTTAAACGTGGAGCAATTGAAATCATCATCAAGGTGCGTATCCTTTATAGGACGTTGCTCCGTAAGGCCCATAACATGGTGCAACGACTCCTCACAATGAGGAATGGGATAACGGATTCTACGGTTGCCAATCTGCCTCGGAGATCTAGCCACGCAGTAAGAATGTCAGGCCTACCATCACGAGGGTGGCCAAAACTTACTGCTGAATAGGTCGGCACAAACAGGGAAGCAAAAATCGTAGGAATTATATCCTTCAGAACTGCCCCCCAGTATGCAGACTTAAGAAGTAAGAGGTGGCCCACTTACACTAGCGCCCAAGACAAACTGTATGGCGTGGCTGATAATCTGAGGCAGACGGCGGCTTTTATTAGAGAATTCAAAATCCCGAGAACGTAGAAGAAGAAGTATAATTTAAATAAAGAAAATTTTAAACCATACGTTTGTTGTTGATTAAAAAAATATCAACCTCGGGACATAACGATTCTTAGATCATATGTAAAGTTACAAACATAATGATCATGAGATCATATGTAAAGTTACAAACATAATGATTCTTAGATCATATGTAAAGTTACAAACATAACGATCATGAGATCATATGTAAAGTTACAAACATAACGATCATGAGATCATATGTAAAGTTACAAACATAATGATTCTTAGATCATATGTAAAGTTACAAACATAACGATCATGAGATCATATGTAAAGTTACAAACATAACGATCATGAGATCATATGTAAAGTTACAAACATAACGATTCTTAGATCATATGTAAAGTTACAAACATAATGATTCTTAGATCATATGTAAAGTTACAAACATAACGATCATGAGATCATATGTAAAGTTACAAACATAACGATCATGAGATCATATGTAAAGTTACAAACATAACGATTATGAGATCATATGTAAAGTTACAAACATAACGATCATGAGATCATATGTAAAGTTACAAACATAACGATCATGAGATCATATGTAAAGTTACAAACATAACGATTATGAGATCATATGTAAAGTTACAAACATAACGATCATGAGATCATATGTAAAGTTACAAACATAACGATCATGAGATCATATGTAAAGTTACAAACATAACGATCATGAGATCATATGTAAAGTTACAAACATAATGATCATGAGATCATATGTAAAGTTACAAACATAACGATCATGAGATCATATGTAAAGTTACAAACATAACGATTCTTAGATCATATGTAAAGTTACAAACATAACGATCATGAGATCATATGTAAAGTTACAAACATAACGATCATGAGATCATATGTAAAGTTACAAACATAACGATCATGAGATCATATGTAAAGTTACAAACATAACGATCATGAGATCATATGTAAAGTTACAAACATAACGATCATGAGATCATATGTAAAGTTACAAACATAACGATCATGAGATCATATGTAAAGTTACAAACATAACGATCATGAGATCATATGTAAAGTTACAAACATAATGATCATGAGATCATATGTAAAGTTACAAACATAATGATCATGAGATCATATGTAAAGTTACAAACATAACGATTCTTAGATCATATGTAAAGTTACAAACATAACGATCATGAGATCATATGTAAAGTTACAAACATAACGATCATGAGATCATATGTAAAGTTACAAACATAACGATCATGAGATCATATGTAAAGTTACAAACATAACGATCATGAGATCATATGTAAAGTTACAAACATAATGATCATGAGATCATATGTAAAGTTACAAACATAACGATTCTTAGATCATATGTAAAGTTACAAACATAACGATCATGAGATCATATGTAAAGTTACAAACATAACGATTCTTAGATCATATGTAAAGTTACAAACATAACGATCATGAGATCATATGTAAAGTTACAAACATAACGATCATGAGATCATATGTAAAGTTACAAACATAACGATCATGAGATCATATGTAAAGTTACAAACATAACGATTCTTAGATCATATGTAAAGTTACAAACATAACGATCATGAGATCATATGTAAAGTTACAAACATAACGATCATGAGATCATATGTAAAGTTACAAACATAACGATCATGAGATCATATGTAAAGTTACAAACATAACGATCATGAGATCATATGTAAAGTTACAAACACAACGATCATGAGATCATATGTAAAGTTACAAACATAACGATCATGAGATCATATGTAAAGTTACAAACATAACGATCATGAGATCATATGTAAAGTTACAAACATAACGATCATGAGATCATATGTAAAGTTACAAACATAACGATTCTTAGATCATATGTAAAGTTACAAACATAACGATCATGAGATCATATGTAAAGTTACAAACATAACGATCATGAGATCATATGTAAAGTTACAAACATAACGATTCTTAGATCATATGTAAAGTTACAAACATAACGATCATGAGATCATATGTAAAGTTACAAACATAACGATCATGAGATCATATGTAAAGTTACAAACATAACGATTCTTAGATCATATGTAAAGTTACAAACATAACGATCATGAGATCATATGTAAAGTTACAAACATAACGATCATGAGATCATATGTAAAGTTACAAACATAACGATCATGAGATCATATGTAAAGTTACAAACATACCGATTATGAGATCATATGTAAAGTTACAAACATAACGATCATGAGATCATATGTAAAGTTACAAACATAACGATCATGAGATCATATGTAAAGTTACAAACATACCGATTGTGAGATCATATGTAAAGTTACAAACATACCGATTATGAGATCATATGTAAAGTTACAAACATAACGATCATGAGATCATATGTAAAGTTACAAACATAACGATCATGAGATCATATGTAAAGTTACAAACATAATGATCATGAGATCATATGTAAAGTTACAAACATAATGATCATGAGATCATATGTAAAGTTACAAACATAACGATTCTTAGATCATATGTAAAGTTACAAACATAACGATCATGAGATCATATGTAAAGTTACAAACATAACGATCATGAGATCATATGTAAAGTTACAAACATAACGATCATGAGATCATATGTAAAGTTACAAACATAACGATCATGAGATCATATGTAAAGTTACAAACATAATGATCATGAGATCATATGTAAAGTTACAAACATAACGATTCTTAGATCATATGTAAAGTTACAAACATAACGATCATGAGATCATATGTAAAGTTACAAACATAACGATTCTTAGATCATATGTAAAGTTACAAACATAACGATCATGAGATCATATGTAAAGTTACAAACATAACGATCATGAGATCATATGTAAAGTTACAAACATAACGATCATGAGATCATATGTAAAGTTACAAACATAACGATTCTTAGATCATATGTAAAGTTACAAACATAACGATCATGAGATCATATGTAAAGTTACAAACATAACGATCATGAGATCATATGTAAAGTTACAAACATAACGATCATGAGATCATATGTAAAGTTACAAACATAACGATCATGAGATCATATGTAAAGTTACAAACACAACGATCATGAGATCATATGTAAAGTTACAAACATAACGATCATGAGATCATATGTAAAGTTACAAACATAACGATCATGAGATCATATGTAAAGTTACAAACATAACGATCATGAGATCATATGTAAAGTTACAAACATAACGATTCTTAGATCATATGTAAAGTTACAAACATAACGATCATGAGATCATATGTAAAGTTACAAACATAACGATCATGAGATCATATGTAAAGTTACAAACATAACGATTCTTAGATCATATGTAAAGTTACAAACATAACGATCATGAGATCATATGTAAAGTTACAAACATAACGATCATGAGATCATATGTAAAGTTACAAACATAACGATTCTTAGATCATATGTAAAGTTACAAACATAACGATCATGAGATCATATGTAAAGTTACAAACATAACGATCATGAGATCATATGTAAAGTTACAAACATAACGATCATGAGATCATATGTAAAGTTACAAACATACCGATTATGAGATCATATGTAAAGTTACAAACATAACGATCATGAGATCATATGTAAAGTTACAAACATAACGATCATGAGATCATATGTAAAGTTACAAACATACCGATTGTGAGATCATATGTAAAGTTACAAACATACCGATTATGAGATCATATGTAAAGTTACAAACATAACGATCATGAGATCATATGTAAAGTTACAAACATAACGATCATGAGATCATATGTAAAGTTACAAACATAACGATTCTTAGATCATATGTAAAGTTACAAACATAACGATCATGAGATCATATGTAAAGTTACAAACATAACGATCATGAGATCATATGTAAAGTTACAAACATAACGATCATGAGATCATATGTAAAGTTACAAACATAACGATCATGAGATCATATGTAAAGTTACAAACATAACGATTCTTAGATCATATGTAAAGTTACAAACATAACGATCATGAGATCATATGTAAAGTTACAAACATAACGATCATGAGATCATATGTAAAGTTACAAACATAACGATCATGAGATCATATGTAAAGTTACAAACATAACGATTCTTAGATCATATGTAAAGTTACAAACATAACGATCATGAGATCATATGTAAAGTTAAAAACATAACGATCATGAGATCATATGTAAAGTTACAAACATAACGATTCTTAGATCATATGTAAAGTTACAAACATAACGATCATGAGATCATATGTAAAGTTACAAACATAACGATCATGAGATCATATGTAAAGTTACAAACATAACGATTCTTAGATCATATGTAAAGTTACAAACATAACGATCATGAGATCATATGTAAAGTTACAAACATAACGATCATGAGATCATATGTAAAGTTACAAACATAACGATCATGAGATCATATGTAAAGTTACAAACATACCGATTATGAGATCATATGTAAAGTTACAAACATAACGATCATGAGATCATATGTAAAGTTACAAACATAACGATCATGAGATCATATGTAAAGTTACAAACATACCGATTATGAGATCATATGTAAAGTTACAAACATACCGATTATGAGATCATATGTAAAGTTACAAACATAACGATCATGAGATCATATGTAAAGTTACAAACATAACGATCATGAGATCATATGTAAAGTTACAAACATACCGATTATGAGATCATATGTAAAGTTACAAACATAACGATTCTTAGATCATATGTAAAGTTACAACAATTTCGGTAAAAATATCTACCTTAGGACATAACGATCATGAGATCATATGCAAAGTTGTAACAATTACGGTCACGTGATTGCAGAAATATTAATATTAAACAGTGGAAAAACATTGTGAAACGCACTCATCATCAAGGTGCATGATCTTTATAGGACGTTGTTCACTTTGTAGCGCATCTGAATTTAACTCTGTTCAGCCAGTTCACCCACTTCGTCGATGGTCATATTCATGGTTTCTTTAATATCTTGTAGCCATCTTCTTCTTGGTCTGTCTCTGCCACTGCGTCATGGGACCCTGCCTTCCAATATTGTTCTCTCCAGGCCATCGTGACGCTTTTTGACCAAAGTATCTAATTTTTCTGTATCGTATATTGTTTATCAGCCAATTCTCTTTAACATTTAGTTTTTTCAGGACATCAGTGTTCTTCCTTTTTTCTGTCCATAGTATTCGTAGGATTTTTCTGTAGCATTTAGTTTTGAAGGACTGGATTTTCGTTCTTGTTTTTGTGTAATGGTCCATGATTCACAACCATAAGTAGCCACTGGAAAAATGCATGTTCTCAGTATTTTTAATTTTAATATTTTGCTGGTGCTTTGCACATGTTCTTCATTGTGTTTAACATCTTGATTTGATTACCAATGCCAATCTTCTTGAGATCTCGTTTTATATGTCACATTTGTTTTTTACTATTAGGCACAGGTATTCGTAGCTCTCTACACATTGGAGTTCTTCATTGTTTATTTGGATATTAGGTGAGCCTTTTGCTTTGTCAGTTGACATTATTTTTGTTTTTGTGTATTTAAATATAGATGTTAGTCTTCACTATGTTTCTTGGTCGTCATGATTAGGTTTTCCAAACCTTCTTTTCTGGTGGATAATAATACTGTATCGTCTGCGTATCGAAGCTCTGGTATGGATGTGCCGCCTATAGTGAAAGGTTCGTAATTCACATAGTTGGCACTTTTACATTCCTCATGATGTTCTCTGCATATATGTTGAGTTTTGCCTGCCATTTGTCGTTTAAATGAAGGCTCCCACCCTTTGGACGCAATCAAAGGGGTAGTGCACTTTGATCTTAGCTACAAGGTTGGACATATAACACTTAAAATTGTAACATTTTAGTGTATTCATCAGACACAAGTCGTTGAAGACCATGCAAACATTAGATGGGTCAAATGAGCAAATTAGCAGTACACCGAATCCTATCCTCAACGTTAAGATAGAATAACATTTTTCTGTTAGTTAAAAAAAGTTAAATATCCTCTTGGCCTCTCAGTTTGATTTTTCCCTTTCTGAATGTTACATGGCTACATGCCCACAATAACTGAAAACATATTTAAGTTACCAGGTATTTTTGATAAGAATCATAAGGGATACTACTCTTAGTGTATCGTAGTCTGACACGAGTTCAATCCCTTAAAAGAAATATTTTCTTGACCAAGTGTATGAAGTTCTGTAGACTTGAGGTGGTGAGGGTGGGGGGGGGAAGTAGAGCAAGAACGATAAATAATACCAGAAAGTTATAGAGTTACACGATCACATAATTCAGCTGGTATGAACAATTATAAAAATAATAACAACGATATTAAATGGTTGCATCACATACTTTATCAAGAACTGGGGTGTTAGGCCACTGGACGTTGATGTATATGTTGAGACGGAGATCGGAGCACCTATGGACGTGTACGGAGTGCTATGAGGATAGTCCTCATATAACTGATAAATTTATCAAGAACTTCTCTGCTATACGACTGCTTCTGTGTCAGGATGGTACGCTTTAGGTCTTCACCGGTTCCCAATAGTTTGTTCTGAAGAGTTGTTCCTGTTGGTCAGATTTCCATTCTCACACTGACAGGCCGGGCAGTCCTGCATGATGTACTCTAGGGACTGCTTTTGTGCTTCACATGTGCAGGGAGCTGAGTCCCCTAGACCCATTCGATTCAAGTGTGCTGTGAGAATATTAACAGCTTTATAGGGCAGACTCTTCTGAAACTGTTCAGAAAAATAATGTCAAGAAAAACAAATGGAGGAAACAACAGAGACTTACAAGTTCTTGTTTACTTCTTATTTCATAAACAATTTACAAAGCTGGTGTTTACTTCACAAACAATTTACAAGGTTGGTGTTTACTTCACAAACAATTTACAAAGTTGTTGTTTACTTCACAAACAATTTACAAAGTTGTTGTTTACTTCACAAACAATTTACAAAGTTGGTGTTTACTTCACAAACAATTTACAAAGTTGGTGTTTACTTCACAAACAATTTACAAGGTTGGTGTTTACTTCACAAACAATTTACAAAGTTGTTGTTTACTTCACAAACAATTTACAAAGTTGGTGTTTACTTCACAAACAATTTACAAAGTTGGTGTTTACTTCACAAACAATTTACAAAGTTGGTGTTTACTTCACAAACAATTTACAAGGTTGGTGTTTACTTCACAAACAATTTACAAAGTTGTTGTTTACTTCACAAACAATTTACAAAGTTGGTATTTACTTCACAAACAATTTACAAAGTTGGTGTTTACTTCACAAACAATTTACAAAGTTGGTGTTTACTTCACAAACAATTTACAAAGCTGGTGTCTACTTTACAAACCATTTACAAAGTTGGTGTTTACTTCACAAACAATTTACAAAGCTGGTGTTTACTTTACAAACAATTTACAAAGCTGGTGTCTACTTTACAAACCATTTACAAAGCTGGTGTTTTCTTCACAAACAATTTACAAAGCTGTTGTTTACTTCACAAACAATTTACAAAGCTGTTGTTTACTTCACAAACAATTTACAAAGATGGTGTTTACTTTACAAACCATTTACAAAGCTGGTGTTTACTTCTTATTTCACAAACAATTTACAAAGCTAGTGTTTACTTCACAAACAATTTACAAAGCTAGTGTTTACTTCACAAACAATTTACAAAGCTGGTGTTTACTTTACAAACCATTTACAAAGCTAGTGTTTACTTCACAAACAATTTACAAAGCTGGTGTTTACTTCACAAACAATTTACAAAGCTGGTGTTTACTTCACAAACAATTTACAAAGCTGGTGTTTACTTCACAAACAATTTACAAAGCTGGTGTTTACTTTACAAACCATTTACAAAGCTGGTGTTTACTTCACAAACAATTTACAAAGCTGGTGTTTACTTCACAAACAATTTACAAAGCTGGTGTTTATTTCTTTTTTCACAAACAATTTACAAAGCTAGTGTTTACTTCACAAACAATTTACAAAGCTAGTGTTTACTTCACAAACAATTTACAAAGCTGGTGTTTACTTTACCAACAATTTACAAAGCTGGTGTTTACTTCACAAACAATTTACAAAGCTGGTGTTTACTTTACAAACAATTAAGCTGGTGTTTACTTCACAAACAATTTATAACAAACTGTTTTTTTATGCAACAAAATAATACAAATTGCGGTGAACCGCACAAATAATTTGCAACAGCTTGTTGGTTAATTCCTTGATAAACTTATGTGTTCTTCACACCAACTTACTATTGTCTATTGATGGAATTTGTTGTCCACTCTTGCGTTAAGCGTAGTTATGGGAGCTTTAATTTGCTTTCCAGGGCCAGATGAGCCCCTTGTTGTGTTATATCTGTTTTTATGGAGTGTTCTTTATACTCATATTTATTCATCTTTTTCTTGGTCTTCCTTTAGCTCAAGTACCTGATCTCTTTTTATTGTATTCTGTTATTGGTGGTTGGTTGTATTCCATTCTCATTAAATGTCCGAACCATTGTATTTGTTGTATTTCAATGTATACGGTGAATGAAGTTCTGCCCACTCTGCTTCTGGTACCCTCGTTTCGTAGTCTATCTTTCCTGGTGACACCCACCGCCTTTTCCAAGCATTTAATTTCACATGTGGTCAGCTTTCTGTGGTGTGTTGCTGCAAGAGACCAAGTTTGGCACTGGTAACAAAATGTTTAAGTAGAAAAATACTTTTATAATCTGTCTTTTCACTTCCATCTTGATCTTTGGGTGTTGTAGTAATGGTGCCAACTTGTAGGTCATTGCATTGACCGAAACGGTCACTTTTCCGCAAAACAAACAAAATGCTCAGTGACCGTTTCGGCCAACACTTACACGATATACGCCAATGCTCTGTGACCCCTGTAGCCACACATTTCAATGAAACTGACCATTTGGGAGCTCGTGACATCCAGGTTACAGCCATCCGATTATGTTCCTTTGATGATCGTAGTCGATTTACTCTGGAGAATCGTTTTATTTCGTCGTATGGTACCTTGCGACTTCATGGACTCAACACTCTATATTCCTATGCTTCTTAGTACTTTCTCTTCTCATGCTCCATATTTTGAATGTGTATATGGTAAATATATGTCATATTTTTACTTGATTTTTATTTTTTTTCTTCTTTTTCCACTTCAAGCTTTTCTGTATTTATTTCGTGATTCGTCTTTAGTCCCATATTTTCATTCATTTTTTTACCGTTGTAATATCTTTGTCAAAGTTTATATGTTGTGAAATTCGTCACACCTGTTGTATCGTTTGCTTTATAAAGGCCTTTTGGTCGAAACGTTGATGTGTATTGTCATTGTTTTTGTATTTTTTAAAACTACAGTACTTTGTTATTACATGTTTCGCCATTCTACATAGTTTTACTGCAGTCTCCATCTATATTGATTTCACATTTGCTTTTTGGCATCTTGTCTCTATTTCTCTATCGAGTTTTTCGTCCTCTGTGAAAATTCTGCCTAAATATTTGAATTCAGAAACTTGCTTTACTCTGGTCTTGTCTGTTTGTATGTTTGCTTGTCTTGATGTTCTTCTGATTTTCATGGTCTCGGTCAATTGTGTGTTGATTTTCATGTTGTACTTCATGCATTCTATTAGCAATGAATTCATATGATGTTTTAGCTGAGCACCAACTTACAACAAGCTATGATAATCATGTGATTGTGTATGTGATTGTTCTTTTTTTTCCCGATCCAGAAGCACTTGAGCTGAAAGCTCTTCGGCTCGAGTGCCATGGACATCGTAACCCTTCGGTTCGGTGCCACGAACACCGTAAATCTGGGAATCTGTGGCTTTTCTGCCATCCCGCGGAATTGAACCCGCACACACAAAGGGATAGTCACCCGTAGTCAACGCGCTACGAACACGCTGGGCAGACGGGCATGTGATTGTTCTAAGGAACGTTGTATGCTGGTATACATTTACTTACTTCTCTTCTTGATTTCGTTGATTTATCTTTTGCGTGGTCTTCCATGAGTGTCTTTGACGATGAGAGAGGAGACAGGCTGGCTGGTTCTGATACCACATTGTGGTCTTCCATGGGTGTCATTTAGAGAGCAGAGAGGCTGGCTGGCTCCGACAACACATAAGGGGGTGAGCTAATGGATAGAGCTGACATTCTGAACGCACTGATAGAGTGTGACCGCAAAGAAGATTTTTAATTTAAACCAATCCAAGTCAGGTAGTAGATTTGAAGAGCTGGGATTGAAGATATTTAAAGCAATCCAAGTCAGGTAGTAGATTTGAAGAGCTGGGATTGAAGATATTTAAAGCAATCCAAGTCAGGTACTAGATTTGAAGAGCTGGGATTGAAGATATTTAAAGCAATCCAAGTCAGGTACTAGATTTGAAGAGCTGGGATTGAAGATATTTAAAGCAATCCAAGTCAGGTAGTAGATTTGAAGAGCTGGGATTGAAGATTGAAGTGGCCAGAAAAGAACAACACAACATGTATATGAGTAGGCTCTTCAATCAAAATCGAACAGGTCAGTCACTGGACGATCTGTTGGAGATATTGGGAAGAAGATCGAAGCACCTATCTACATGTCGTGAGTGCACTGAAGATATTCCAAACTGAAACTGAAAATTGTAATTAAACAAAGTAACAAGAGATCAGTTGAAATTGATATCTCAGCTGTGCTTTATTTTCATAATATCAATTTCTCAAAGATAACATGAAATGAGAAGATGAATCTGTATGACAGAAAATCAAAGTATCTGTGAATATATTAACATGAGAGCAATGAATACACTGTATAGTTCGACATGAAGTGAATTTGTGGTTAATATATATTTATATATATTATTATGAAGTGAATATGTTATTAATATTATTGTATATATCTTTCGAACAGAAAGAAGCACGAAGGCATGCTCAGCAGTAGAAGACTAAGATGGTATAGGAATGCTCAGCAGTAGAAGACTAAGATGGCATGGGAATGCTCAGCAGTAGAAGACTAAGATAGCATGGGAATGCTCAGCAGTAGAAGACTAAGATGGCTAGGGCATGTGAGAAGAATTGATAATAGTCACATACCACAAAAAGAGTTGTTCTGTAAACTTTCGGAAGGTAAGAGGCACCAATCCCGCCAACTGCTCAGATATAAAGATGGCTGCAGATCCTCAATGAAAAACTTTTATATTTATCTTTCTTCTTTTGTCGTCACACTGCTACCGGGTTGTTGCACAGTGTCGTCGTTTTCTGTTTTTGTCTTGCGCTGTTCTGGTGGCTTGTGTGATTGTTATCTTTGCTCTTTCACAGGATTCTGCAAAAGTTGATTTCAACAGGATTTGTTGAAATCAACTTTTCTATTAATTTCAACAAATGAGAAAAACTAGCTGACGACAGAGTTATGTGGAAAACAACATTCTGCAAAAAGATACTTAAGGATGAGCTGAAAGACAAGAGAGACAAGCACAAACTCATAAGTTATTACTGTAAAACACTTGACAAATGACCGTCTATAAAGACGAAAAAAGACTATATATATATATATAAATATAGTCTTATATATAAACATATCGTCATCGACTTCTTCGTCTCAGGAGACAATGGGTTTGGCGTAACGTTATTTTTGTCTGGGCTGTAATGACCTATTCTAGGGGGCACTCGTTGCTGCAGTTGAAACTAGAGACTGAAGCTGATGCAGTGGATGTTCTTACTACACTCTCTATTGCCTCCATATGGGATGGTGATTGTCTTCTTTTCTTTTCGAGCCAACTCTCACCGTCTCTCGCAATAACTGCCTGTTAATGGTCGATCGCTCTCAATTTGCTTTGTATATGGTGCATGAAGTTAGATACTAATATATATTTATATTTATATTTATATTTATATTTATATTTATATTTATATTTATATTTATATTTATCATCATCAAGTTACATGTCCCTGGCATAACATCGCTTTCGTCACTACCTCTCTGAAAAACTCTCTGTCTTTAGAATGTTCTCCTGCCCTGACTAACGTAATGTTCAAGGTTTCTTTGGTATACTGCTGCCACTTTCGACTTAGTCTTCTCCTGCTTCTATCCCAGGAAACCAAGCTTTCCATTACTGTACTCTCCAACCTACTGTGTCGCTTCATGCGATCAAAACACTCTATTTTCCGGTACATGTTGTTGTATATGAAACCAATACCCCACGATATGTAAGTCTTGTAGTATGTACTTATATTTACTTTACTCGTATATGAAACCAATACCCCACGATATGTAAGTCTTGTAGTATGTACTTATATTTACTTTACTCGTATATGAAACCAATACCCCACGATATGTAAGTCTTGTAGTATGTACTTATATTTACTTTACTCGTATATGAAACCAATACCCCACGATATGTAAGTCTTGTAGTATGTACTTATATTTACTTTACTCGTATATGAAACCAATACCTCACGATATGTAAGTCTTGTAGTATGTACTTATATTTACTCTTCTCTGTCATTGGCGTTCTAAGAATGTTCATGTAGCACCTTAATCCGAACTATTTGATTTGCTTCTTTAATGCCTGTGCTAAGTTCCACATCTGGAAATCATATGTTGTCACAGGAAAGATGCATGTTCTCAGAAGTCTTAACATTTTTGTGCGTGTATCATGCAATAGTTTCTTTGTGCTGATTTACCGCTGGAAAGCCATGGCTAGGCTTCGTCTAACTACCTCTGTGCAGTTTGCGTTACTGTTAATTGTCATTGAAAAGTCAAAACACACAACACCCACATATCTAACCTCGGCCGTGTATGTCCCACCTTTAGTAGGAGATTCTTGTCAAGGGTATGACTGAGTGACTTCCGCACACACTAGAGTGGTGCAGCAATACAAGTCTGAGACTGTTGTCGTCATCGCTTTCGATGGATGGCCATTAATGTTATTGTTAATTATATATGTATATTATATATTAGTATGTAGTGAATGTGTTACATAATATATATATAATATAATATAAGTATATATGAAAGCCGCTGTAGCGTAGTTGTTAGTGAGCTCGCTTCGCAAGGCTGGTGGTCTGGGTTCAGCTCCGCAATGCGCGTTGCATTTTTCCCGACCACGACGGCTCTCAGGTCGACCCAGCCTCAACTGGGTACCAGACATGCTCTGGGAAGTAAAGGCGGCCGGCGTGATGCTGACCACATCACCCACTGTGTGCCGACGGTCAATGAAAAATACAGGCCTAACACTGTATTGACCTGTATACCTAACACTGTATACCACGAGGTATGAAAGGGTTCCTTTACTTATTTTTACTATAATATAAGTATGGAATGAATGAGCATCTATTGTTCAGAACTGAGTACAATCGTCAACTGTTCAGGATCAAATTACGAACATGTTAATATATAGAATACCCCTAGTTAGCGCTCATTACAATCACATTTTTATTTGTTGTTTTCATTATACAATTTTTAAGCCTAAGTAAAATATAGACAGAATAATGAAAGAGACACAATACGGAAAAGACCTTATTGACATAGACAATGATCACTATGATAAATTAAATAATCCAATCAACGAATTGCTTTTGCGGACGACCAAAGTTTAATCTATGAAGATGAAGATCAGCTACAATATCACATGAATTCATTGCTAATAGCATGTAGAAAGTACAACATGAAAATCAACAAACAAAAGACCGAGACCATGAAAATCAGCAGAATACCAAGCCAAGCAAACATACAAATAGATAACACCAGAGTAAAGTAAGTTTCTGAATTCAAATATTTAGGCAGCATTCTCACGCAGGACGGAAAACTCGATAGAGAAATAGAGACAAGGTGTCATAAAGCAAATGCAGTGACCTACCAGCTGGCACCATTACTACAATACCCAAAAATAAAGATGGAAGTGAAAAGACAGATGATAAAAAGTATTTTCTACCAACACTTTGTTACCAGTGCCAAACTTGGTCTCTTACAGCAATACATCACAGAAAGCTCACCACGTGTGAAATTAAATGCTTGAGGAAGGCAGTGGAGTCACCAGGAAAGACAGACTACGAAATGAGGACATCAGAAGCAGAGTGGGCATAACATCATGCACCGAATATATCGAAAGACAACAAATGCAGTGGTCTGGACATTTAATGAGAATGAAATACAACAAACCACCAATAAAAGCATACAATAAAAGAGATCGGGTACTAGAGCTAAGGGAAGACCAAGAAAAGATGGATGGACAATATCAAGACCACACTACATAAACACGGATACAACACAACAAGTGCGGCTCATCTAGCCCTAGAACGCAAATGAAAGCTCTCATCCCTACGCTTAACAGCAAGAGTGGACAGCCAACTACATCTTCCACCTGGGAATAGACAATAGAAAATAGCAAAACCAGTGGAAGAATTACAGCGGAGATACAACACAGATGTAAAAAGGCAAGCTATATTATTGCATAAATGTCACCAATACTGAAACAACAAGCATGTACCGATAGTCACCAAGAGAGCAATGTTCAACACTGAACAACAAGCATGTACCGATAGTCACCAAGAGAGCAATGTTCAACACTGAACAACAAGCATGTACCGATGGTCACCAAGAGAGCAATGTTCAACACTGAACAACAAGCATGTACCGATGGGCACCAAGACAGCAATGTTCAACACTGAACAACAAGCATGTACCGATGGGCACCAAGAGAGCAATGTTCAACACTGAAACAACAAGCATGTAACGATGGGCATCAAGAGAGCAATGTTCAACACTGAAACAACAAGCATGTACCGATGGTCACCAAGAGAGCAATGTTCAACACTGAAACAACAAGCATGTAACGATGGGCATCAAGAGAGCAATGTTCAACACTGAAACAACAAGCATGTACCGATGGGCATCAAGAGAGCAATATTCAACACTGAGGTTTTTAAACCAATTCTGTGCTGTAATTGTCGGACCTGGACACTGAGAACAAATGAGAAAAGCTGAATCTAAACGACAGACGACAGAAGTGTTTACGATGACTTCTAAATGTTACATGAAACAAGGCAATGAGAAGTTGAGTGAGATACTTGCTGGTGCTACAATATACAAAGAAAGAATAATTCTAAATGTTACATGAAACAAGACAATGAGAAGTTGAGTGAGATACTTGCTGGTGCTACAATATACAAAGAAAGAATAATTCTAAATGTTACATGAAACAAGGCAATGAGAAGTTGAGTGAGATACTTGCTGGTGCTACAATATACAAAGAAAGAATAATTCTAAATGTTACATGAAACAAGACAATGAGAAGTTGAGTGAGATACTTGCTGGTGCTACAATATACAAAGAAAGAATAATTCTAAATGTTACATGAAACAAGACAATGAGAAGTTGAGTGAGATACTTGCTGGTGCTACAATATACAAAGAAAGAATAATTCTAAATGTTACATGAAACAAGACAATGAGAAGTTGAGTGAGATACTTGCTGGTGCTACAATATACAAAGAAAGAATAATTCTAAATGTTACATGAAACAAGACAATGAGAAGTTGAGTGAGATACTTGCTGGTGCTACAATATACAAAGAAAGAATAATTCTAAATGTTACATGAAACAAGACAATGAGAAGTTGAGTGAGATACTTGCTGGTGCTACAATATACAAAGAAAGAATAATTCTAAATGTTACATGAAACAAGACAATGAGAAGTTGAGTGAGATACTTGCTGGTGCTACAATATACAAAGAAAGAATAATTCTAAATGTTACATGAAACAAGACAATGAGAAGTTGAGTGAGATACTTGCTGGTGCTACAATATACAAAGAAAGAATAATTCTAAATGTTACATGAAACAAGGCAATGAGAAGTTGTGAGATACTTGCTGGTGCTACAATATACAAAGAAAGAATAATTCTAAATGTTACATGAAACAAGACAATGAGAAGTTGAGTGAGATACTTGCTGGTGCTACAATATACAAAGAAAGAATAATTCTAAATGTTACATGAAACAAGACAATGAGAAGTTGAGTGAGATACTTGCTGGTGCTACAATATACAAAGAAAGAATAATTCTAAATGTTACATGAAACAAGGCAATGAGAAGTTGTGAGATACTTGCTGGTGCTACAATATACAAAGAAAGAATAATTCTAAATGTTACATGAAACAAGACAATGAGAAGTTGAGTGAGATACTTGCTGGTGCTACAATATACAAAGAAAGAATAATTCTAAATGTTACATGAAACAAGACAATGAGAAGTTGAGTGAGATACTTGCTGGTGCTACAATATACAAAGAAAGAAGAGATCAAATGTCTCGGATACGTATCACGGTTACCACAAAGAGAATTATCACACAGATCAAACGGGAACAGACATAGAGGAGGACCAAGTAAACGACGGAGCGACAAAATATCCGAGACACTAAATTTCACTTTGTACAAAGCGCATAGGAGGTTCCTCTCTAGGTGTCTCTTTTCGACCTGACCCGAAAGGCAAAACAAGATTAGAGAAATAGTATACACACAATAAAACCACTATTTCACGAACTATTATTTAGAATAAAATTTTCACTTGACAACAAGAGAATGATTTCAGAAATAAATATGTGTAGAGTTGAAAGTTCTACTTTATAAATTCACAAGCTGTTTGTTTTCAACCAAAAATTGAACATAAATATTGCATCTGCTAAATAGTTGTTTTTAATCAATCATGAATGCATGTCGCCCGTGTGTTTTTGGGGCCCTTAAAGTGGAATAGAGAATAGTAGCACTGCGACCTACAAGGCATGTCGTAAGAGGCGACTGAGGTAGGGGTTGGCCTACTTGTAGGTGCTTAACTGGTACAACGGTACAATCGCTCTTAGTCTCAGATCACATACAGATCACAAAGAGTGGTTTAATATGTGATCAATATGAAGCGTTCGGAGAAGAAAAAGAATGCATGTGAGGGACCTTGCATGGAAAGAGGTACTGTTCAAGCGGTTTGTTATGTGGTTTATTGTATTCTAGGAGTTCATGAAGGTTGGGGATGGGGGGCGGGGGCGGAGGGAGTGTTGCTATCAAATTTATTATTAGTTTCTTATGTTAAACATCAAAAACCGACTTCATAAATGAGAATATGCAGATTTAAAAGCTCTATCTTATAAATGAGAATTATACATAAATATCAAATTCATCTGGTGAATAATGGTGTTTCAATTAAACATTTTTGTTTGGGAGTTGGCGTGCCGTAAAATGTGCATTGCCTGAATGATTTATCAAGTGGCTTGCCATAATCTAGGATTTAATACGAAACTAACTTCTTTTTCTTCTTCTTTTCTCCAATCATGTTGTGTCTTACAGCGTTAGGAAACGAAGAGATTTATAGAACGGACATTTGTGGGCGCATCATAAACAGTGTTTTTCGTCTTCTTCTCTGTTATCTCTGTGGTTTGTCTACCTTTTGCGTGGATGACATTTTGCTTTGTATCCATTGTATCGGAGTAGCATTGCTCTTTGTATCCACTGTATCGGAGTAGCATTGCTCTTTGTATCCACTGTATCGGAGTAGCATTGCTCTTTGTATCCACTGTATCGGAGTAGCATTGCTCTTTGAGGCACACTGTCTGTTGGTAAGCTGCTTATATCGCCGAATAATGTAATTTGTTGTTTCTTGATGAAGTTCAGTACTGATGTTGTACC
The DNA here is from genome assembly GCA_020796225.1 of Arion vulgaris. NCBI lineage: Eukaryota > Metazoa > Mollusca > Gastropoda > Stylommatophora > Arionidae > Arion > Arion vulgaris. Next base: position 48,167,783 of record CM036758.1, read on the forward strand.
CACTTTTTCCCTATTGTCTTAATTTCTAAAGCTATCTCTTCTTGATACTTTTAGCATTCTGTGTAGACACTTCCTCTCTGTCGTGACTAGTTTTCTCTATCGTTTGAAGTCAGTGTGTTTTAGTTAACTCTTACAGTACGAATCGACAACTGGCACGCCGTTCGGGAAGTAGAAATTCTGCGAAAAGCTGCTTCAGGAGTACAACATATGTTAGCTAGAAAAAAGCTATTGCTAATATCTATTTGATTCAAACAATTTTGGAGGGAATGGTACCTGGAAGAAGAAGGAGAGGAAGATCTAGAAGACGATGGGTGCAAGATGTCATTGACGATCTGAGAATGACTGCTGCTGACGCCGGCAACTTGCACAGAATAAAGAGTTTTCAGGACTACTGTGATGGGAGCTAAGTTCCGGAAGGGACAAGCTACTTGATGATGATTTGATTCTATTTATGAAATACAACAGATTAGTCGATAAAATACATGTATAGCTTTGATTTCTGCAAATTCTGATATATATATATAAGAGTATTTCGATTCTTTATTGAAAGAAGTTATAATAGCTTTCGTTAGAGCACAACTATGATCACTTAAAATGAACTCACAAAACCGTGACTTTATCGTGCGTATTTTAAGAGATCCTCGGAGTTCTGGTAACATCAGATGGCAGATGCCGATCAGAAATAAAGAGCAGAATATGACAAGTGAAGACATTGTTCCTGAAAATGAGAAGCTTTATATGCAACAAGTCCTTGTCAATCCCGATCAGAATGCGAGTTATTCAGTGCTAGATAGAACCAATACTGACATACGAATGCGAGTCATGGACAATGAACACACAGATCGAGAAATCTCTGAGGGCCACCAAAATGTGATTTTATAGAAGAATGATGAGAATTCCATGGACTGCTAAAATGACTAATGTTGAGATATTGAATGAGATCAAGACACAGAGAAAAGCTTATCATCAATATTCTTCTTCTTCTGTGTTCTCACTAGATTGGGATTTCGGATTCTCTAATAAAGACCGCCGTCTGCCTCAGATTATCAGCCACGCCATACAGTTTGTCTTGGACGCTAGTGTAAGTGGGCCACCTCTTTCTTCTCAGGTCTGCATACTGGGGCAGTTATGTAGGATATGTTCTGTTTTCATACTTGCCAAGCCACAGGGGCACAGGTCGTTGGTGCCTATTTTGAATTTAGTGTACAGGTGATGTCTCATTCTGTTGTGACCCGTCCGGAGGCGAAGTATAGCTGTCTGGCCCCTTCTGGACAGTTGGTAATATCCATCATTCTTGTTGTGTTTTGGGTGTTCTTTATCCCATTTTTATTTGTAGTGCCCATTGGCAATGGTTTTGTTTCTTCATAGCTAACCACGTTGTCATCTTGGGGCATTCCTGCTCCTCTTTAGCCAGTCTGTCAGCATCTTCATTCTCCTTGATCTTGCAGTGTGAGGGTATCCACTGGACTACTACCCTCTATCATCTATATAAGAAAGAGGCAGTCATCATTTTTCTGGCATGTGATGAGAGGGGAGGTTTAGAACACATTATGACATCCAGTAAAATCGTGGGTAGACGAGACAGAGGAAGACAGAGAGAGAAAATTTTAGATAACTTGACTTCATGACACGGTAGAGCGTCAACATCTGAGTCGATAGCAAACACCAACGACATATATTTGTGGAGATCCATGATCGCCTATGCCAGCCGGCACCTGATGATGATTCTAAGAGTAACAAGAAGAGACCGGTTTAGAAATGAAGAGATCAGGAAAAATGTGGGTACAACATCAGGACTAAACTTGATCAAGAAGCAACAAATTAAATGGTTCGGCCACATAAACAGATTACCAACGGGCAATATACCACAGAGAGCAATGTTGCTCCGATACAGTGGATACAAAGCAAAAGGCCGACCACGCAAAAAGAAAACCTCAGAGATAACAGAGGCGACGAAAGACACTATTTATGAAGCACACACAAAAGTCTGTGCTAGAAAACTCTTCTTACCCTGAAGCTGTGAGGCAAACCGAGATTGAAGCAGCTAAAAAAAGACAATGAGCATAGAGAGGCTCGCTCCAGGTGTCTCCGTTTTCGACCTGACGCTGAAAGACAAACAGAATTCGAAAATAGATAGATAGATTCTAAGAGTTCTTTTTAATGAGGGACCTATGAGAGAGAGACATTCTGAAGGACTGTTGGGGTGGCAAAGTTCTGCTCAGGACAAGTTATTTGATGATGATGATGATTCTACAAGTTAATGTATAAATATATATATCGATTATCAAGAAGTAATGTGTTAATATGTAGATCAACATAAAGTGAATGCATGAATATAAATAAATTAACATCTAGTGATTGGGTTACATCTGTAGTCAAATAAAGACTATCAGGAGATTTCATGCTAACATATCGCAAACTATTTGAATAGAAAAAGGAAAAATTAATATATTAACATACTTATCAAAGTAATGAGAGGGGATTTATGAATCTGTCAGGTAAAGAGGGGGCTGCGTATTGATCCCAGCAAACGCACTCACACAACACATGAATTGTTCAACTTTAAACATCAATAAGTATCGATTGAATACATCCAACAGGTAGAAATACTTGTGTGAACTAATGATGCCCAGTGTATATGGTCAACTTCATTCAATGTTGTATTACTTATTGTAGGAGTTCTGAGCTTTCTTCCTTCTGTGTAAGTAATTTATACCCATAACCTGGAGATGTCAGTCGTTCAGTACATTTCATGCATCGTTTATTCTCTTTCCTGACAGAAAATAGTCACCACTGTGACTGGGTTAGTTCCTCTTTGTCTGGCTGCTCACTGCAAACATATGGAAATGTGTCAGAGACAGAGGAACGAGAGAACACACACACACACACGCGTGCACGCACGCACGCACGCACGCACGCACACGCACGCACGACACACACACACACACATATATATATATATATATATATTTAGGCAAGGTATGAACTTGAGAAAGACAGAAGCCAATATATATTATATACCAACAAATACTATAGAGATATGTGAATCTTTCAGGAAACATAAACTAACAAATACATACAGGGTGTTCAAGATAAAAGCAACCTGTGAATGGAGCTAATCTGACATATATTTATGAAAATGAGAATGTTCAGTTATGACGTAGTATAGGTCAAGGTTGTGTGACGGTATGTAATATGTAATTGCCCAGGTGCCCAGCGTGTTCGTAAAGCATTGGACTACGGGTGACTAGTCCTCTGTAAGTGCGGTTCAACTCCGCGGACTGGCAGAAAAGCTACAGGTTCCCAGATTTACGGTGTTCGTGGCACCGAGCCGAAGGGTTACGATGTCCATGACCCCGAGTCAAAGAGCTTTCAGCTCAAGTGCTTCTGGATCGGAAAAAATACAAAATGTAAGTGTAGTGCGGAAGGGCGATGAACAAATGTGACGTTGGACGAGCTAGTCAGAACCGGTTTAAATAGTAAATAGACACAACTCACTGTGTAACTGGCAACTTTCGATTTGTCAATGTCGATTTGGCATTTATCTTGAACACCATGTAGAAATACTACATAGATGAGAGCTTCCAAAGGTAAACCAAATTTGAATGATCAGGTTCAGTCAAAGAAAGAATTATTGGAAAGTAGGAAAGAGAGAATGATTCAGATTCGAAATCGAGAAAGATTGTAAGAGCGGACAAGAAGTTTTGAGATAGACGTAGAGAGAAAAAGAGAGAAGCGATAGAGAACGAGACGAACATTCGTTCACCTTCGTTCATTGAGAGAGAAAGAAAGAGAGAAAGAGAGAAACAAAGAGAGAAAGAGAAGAGAGAGAGAAAAGAGAGGCAGAGAACAAGATGAACATTGGTTTACCTTCATGTGACATTTGTTTTACAAGACGGAGAGAGAGAGAGAGAAGAGAGGCAGAGAACAAGATGAACATTGGTTTACCTTCATGTGACATTTGTTTTACAAGACGGAGAGAGAGAGAGAGAGAAGAGAGACAGAGAACAAGATGAACATTGGTTTACCTTTATGTGACATTTGTTTTACAAGACGGAGAGAAAGAGAGAGAGAGAGAGAGTGAGAGAAGAGAGACAGAGAACAAGATGAACATTGGTTTACCTTCATGTGACATTGGTTTACCTTCATGTGACATTTGTTTACCTTCATGTGACATTTGTTTACCTTCATGTGACATTTGTTTACCTTCATGTGACATTTGTTTGACAAGACGGAAGTTGTGATCAGAACCTGCTTGAAAACTGTCCATCATTGGACAACATTTCGTCGTCTTCCATCGTTGTTTTCAAGATTTCCCTAAAATCCTGTTGCTACTATCGTCTTGCTCACCCACTGGTTTATCTTCCTGGAGCCAAGTCCACCATTACTGCTATCATTAAACTACTGTAACGTTTAATGTGGTAACAATATTTCAGTTTCAGAGACATGATATTTTGTTGTGTTCAGAAAATGATCCTGGCCTTACTGTCCTTACCAGGAATAAATTAACTGTTATAAATCTTTGAGACTATTTAAATGTAGAACTGTGTCATCTGTATATCTGAGTTCTCTTCACCTTTCGCCCCTAGGAGCATAGGTCCGCAACTAAGATGTGACAAGACCTCCTATCCAATGCCATCGTTTCCAGATATCTCCACTCTCTCCCAATTTTCTTGCATTCCGTCTCCAACTCCCGTATCCACCATGTGTTCTTGGGTCTTCCCTTACCTCAATTACCCTGGAGGTCCCACCGGAGAGCCTGTCTCGTGATGCTGTCCGAGGGTCTCCTCCATAACTGTCCTAACCATCGCCACCTTCTGCCCCATATCTTTTATTCCGCTTGGCGTTGTCCCGTTCAATCTCGGTTTCCTGTTTGTGATTCTGTCATACCATCGAAAATGGAGTATCCTGTGCAGACATCTATTGATGAATGTGTGCAACTTGTTGGTGTTCCCTTAGTTGTTCTCCATGTCTCCACTCTATATAGAAGGACTGCTTGAAATTTTAATGAATTATTATTATCTCTATATTTGAGTAATGAAATCACATTCCATCAAAGGAAAGCAGATCACAAGAGTTGTGAATTTAGTCAAACTTACATTTCTGGTTTTATTTTCTGCATAGATATTAAGTAATAATATGGACGAGTTCAGACTTGTCTCACACCCCTTTGCAACTATAACTCTTCTGTATAACAGGCTAAGTGTTTCCTTGGTTGTGAATTGAAAATTAAGGTAGCCGACGGTTGCTGTTGTCAAACGGGTGACTGCCTTATGTTTGTGCAAGCTTCTTGTTTGTGTTGGGGCTTCTGTTTATTTAATAAGTTCACATGAGACAATGTTGATAGTTTGCCAAGCTTTTCGCAAAACATGGATGAACTACGGGCAACCGTTTCCGTAAAGTTGAAACCATGACCAGCTAACCAACCGACCGACCAACAGATCGACCAACCAACAAATCAACAAACCAAACAACCAATCAAACAAACAAATCAAATAACAAACTAACCGACTAACTAACCAACCAACCAATCAACCAACCAACAAAGTAACCAAATTACCAACCAACCAACAAACATACCAACTAACCAATCAACAAACCAACCAACCAACAAACTAACCAACTAACCAACTAACCAACTAACCAACCAACCAATCAACCAACAAACAAACCAGCCAACAAACAAACCAATTAACCAATCAACAAACCATCCAACAAACTAACTTACCAACCAACCAATCAACCAACAAACAAACCAACCAACAAATAAACCAACTAACCATAAAAAAAACCAACCAACTAACCAACTAATCAATCAACCAACCAACCAAAGAACAAACAAACATGCCAACCAACAAACCAACCAACAAACTAACCAACCAACTAACTAACCAACTAACCAATAAACCAACCAACAACTAACCAACAAACCAACCAACCAACCAACTAACTAACCAACCAACCAACCAACCAATCAACCATCTGTTAACAAAGTAAATATAATATGAGCTACGTGAACGTAACAAAGTACATCATGTTTATATCTAGAATGTATTGACAACAAACGAAAGTTACCTGTCCCAAACAAAAGACCAGTTAAATATGAGATGTCCCAGAGCGGATCCTAGAATTGCTGCCACACAAAGCCATGCATTTAATGCCATGAAGACGACCATCAGTAGAAACATCAAGGTTACCTTGACAGCGTGCGCTAGAGTTGACAGCATATTGTGCAAGTGCATTGTGGTAGTTCGTGATCTAAACAGGAGAATGTTGTATTCAATTACTTATTGTATGACTAGTCCAAGTTCATTGGCTGTTTGTGTCATGCACTTTCTTCTTCTACACATAAACACATGTGTACACTCAGATACACACACACACACACACACATGCACACACACATGCATGCATGCACCCACACACACACACACACACACATGCATGCACACATACATACTTCAGTGGAAAATAACTTCCCTGATGAATCCTTGATGTTTTCAGTCCATGCTTCTCTTTGCAATACTCGTCTCCTACTAGCTTCGATTGTTCCACTTTAGAATTATTTGTGAGCTGGAGTCATGTATGTTCACATGTTCGATACATGCAAACTTAGTTTTAATGTATATATAGTCTCTATCCATAGTTTGTCTTTCAGTGTCATACCGAAAAAGAAAGCGCATGGAGCAAGACTTTTTATGCGCTTTGTACAAGGTGGAATTTAGTACATTGGATATTCTTTTAATACATCGTTTACGTATTCATCCTCTGAGTCTGCTGCCGTTGTATACTTGAGTGCTAGTGCTCTTTATGGAGACATCGATACATGTCCGAACGTTTGACCTGTTGTTTCACATGCAAGGAACACACTTTTTTTTATTTTGTCGTTTTTGATTTGATCTCTTCTTGTAACATTTAGAATTCGCCATAAACACTTCATATCTATAATATTAGTATCATATTAGTTTCATCTTTTGTCATTTGTTGCCAGTGTTAGTTTCCCTACTGTCAGCAATGCTTGCTGCCGTACTGTCAGTGCTAGTTTCCCCTGTCAGCAATGCTTGCTGCCGTACTGTCAGTGTTAGTTTCCCTCCTGTCAGCAATGCTTGCTGCCGTACTGTCAGTGTGATTACTTTATTACTATCAAATTTGATTGCTTTGTATTCTATGTAATAATAATAATAATAATAATTCTCGTACTGTTATACGTTACATATGGCCTGCAAGCAATTTCTCCATACTGCTCTATCCTGGGCAATTCGCTAAATCTCTACCATGGAACTGATACCGATATTTCTTGTCTCTCTCAGCAAAGTTCGTTTCTGGGTCTCTTTAGGTCGTCCTCTCGTTCTTAAATCCTTTGCATTCCACTTCAATGCCTCTTTGATATTCGTTGATCATTTCTCCTCAAGGTGTGTCCAACATATCTCCATTTTCTTTTTCCTATAACAGTTGCCACTAGTGGTTGACCAGACATGTCTCTGATTTTATCACTTCTCCTGAATTCGTTCCATTTTATGTTCATTATTTTTATTATTATCATTATGTTCATTAAAAAAACACTGTTTAAGAAGTGCACAGAAAAATCCGTTCTAGAAATCTCTTCTTATTCTGACGTTGTGCGGCAGGCCAGGGTTGAAGAAGTGCATACAAAAATCCGTTCTAGAAATCTCTTCTTATCCTGACGTTGTTCGACAAGCCAGGGTTGAAGAAGTGCATACAAAAAACCGGTTCAATAAATTTCTTCTTGTCCTGACGTTGTGCGGCAAAACAGTATTTGTTTATTTGAATGTTACTATCTTTCTAATGTTGTTGTTTGCATGTTTACCCTTTCTTTTATTTTCTTCACTTCTGATTCCTACTTGAATATGGTACCTCATAGTATAAACACTACTGTTTACCTCTTCCCATATCGTATAATTCTTATCTATACAAATACTTTCTAATTTGGTTCGTTAATTGCTTTGAAAATGTGTTTACTTAACCTATATATAGATTCACACAATTTTTCGGCCCACCGTCCACTTTACACAACGTAAACTTTGTAACGCCCCCTCTCCACATTATACCAGTTTGCCAACGCTTCCCCACCCTCCACATATATACACGCTCTATTTTCTCTGTACCATAGACAATTGATATATATGTCTGGCATACATGGTAAATTTTCAAATGATTAGAAAATGCATATTTTAAATGCATGAAATAGAAAATTTATGAAAAAAATGGATCGTGTCAGACGGGCGGAAGATGAATTTGAATGCAGAATTGAAATTTGAAATGATTATTCAATCATCACAAAATCACGAAAATAGTGTATTTTCAAATATTTATCAATAATTTCTTCTTTAAGGTGCCACCGACGCCATATAGCATGATCCCCCTCCCAATTCTTTTGAACCCACTACCGCCCCCCTAGAAGGCTTCAGCGCCCACTTGGGGGCGGTACGGTCCACTTTGGGAAACGTTGACTTAACCTAATCAAGTACTTGGTAAACAGTTACAAATATTCTTATCTAACTGGTTCTAATAGATGGATATCAAGTGATTAGTTGAAGCTAGGTCTTATCATGGACAGTAAACAAACAGATAGAAACATCTCTGGAGATCACAGCGATGGCGTTTTACACAAGAACGATGCAAATCCCATAGACTGTGCTAAAATGACGAATGTCGAGGGTGTTAGAATGATGCCTAGAAACAGAGACAGCGTTTTATCAATACAAGAAAGAGGAAACCATCATTTTGGGATTTGTATGTTGCCCGGTTGCAAGGGAAGCAAAGAATAGTAACGCCACCACCTACAGATGTGTCCTAAGAAGCCACTGAGGTAATGGCCTAGGAAGCTACCTTAGTAAAAGATAAAGAGTCACAGAAGTGCTGGCTTACTTGTAGGCACATAATTGACACACCATATAATCACTCTTAATCTCAGATCACAAACAAGTCACAAAGAGTGGTTTACAAGTGGTCGATATGGCGCGTTAGAAGAAGAAGAAGAAAGAAATAGAAGATCATGTAATGAGAAGAGGCTTCCAAGACATTGTTAAAACCGGTAAAATTGAGGAGAGACGAGACAGTGGAAGACAGGGATAGAAAATGTGCCTGACTTCATGGCATATATCAGGGGCAGAGTTTTGGGGAGAAAAATGATCGCCTCCCCAGGGGCCCCGGGGCTGGTAATGATGAGTTCTTATCATTTCCTTTGCTCCGTATCTACTCATTAAAGATTATTTTGGTAGTCAGTATCTTTTTACTAATGGCCGTCAACCACAGATCTATAAAAAAAGTTTATTTGAAAACTTTCATTTTACTAATGGTAGTCAATCCAGTATTCCCAAAAGATTATTTGTGGTTTGGTGTATATTTTTTTGGGGCCCGTAATCCAGTTTTTTCTTTTAAAGATTATTTGGGGGTCAGATCTTTTTTACAAAGGTCACGTCAAAAAAGTTTCTCCAAAGTTTTTTGTAAGGAGTCAGTATCATTTACAAGGTCACGTCAACTCACAGTATCTATATTGTTTTTTTTTAAGGTAGTCAGTATCTTTTTACAGGTCATGTAAACTCACAGATTCCATTAAAAAAACATCATACAACACCCCAACTCCAACACTTGTATTTGTAAGGTAGTTGGATATTTTACACCAGCAACCCGTATCTACTTTTAAAAGATTTTTTAAAGGCAGTGTTTATTTAAAATGGTATTTAACCACGGTATCATCAAAAGATTTTTTTAAGGGGTTCATTTTACAAATGGTCAGCACTCAAGTATCACTCTTTAAAAGATTATTTTGGGCGTCAGATTTTTCTAATGGTCACTGTAAACTCACAGTATCACCTTAAAGATTTTTGAAGGCACAGTATATTTCTAAGGGTCACGTAAACTAAAATATCTATCATTAAAGATTATTTGTAAAGTCAGTATCTTTTTCTAATGGCCCGTAAACTCACAGTATCTATTTTAAAAGATTATTTAAGGTAGTCAGTATCATTTCTACTTGTCCAGTATTCCCAAAAAAATTTTTTTTAAGGCAGCAGTATTTTTAAGGTCCTTAACCCACGATCAAAAAGATTTTTTAGGGAAAAAATTTTTTATAATGGTTTAATAATTTTAAAAAATTTTTGAAGGGAGTCAGTATCTTTTTACAATGGTCACTGTCACCAAGGTATCTACTCATTAAAGATTTTTGTAAGGTAGCGTTATTTCTAATGGTCACGTAAACTCCGATCATTTCATTAAAGTTTTTTTTAAGGCGTCAGATATTTTACAATGGTCCTGTAAACCCCAAGTATCTATCATTAAAGATTATTTGTAAGGCAGCAGTATCATTTCTAATTTCATTCAACTCAGATTCCAAAAAAGATTATTTTTTTTGGGCATTATTTCATTTTTGTATCTACCTTTAAAAGATTTTTGTAAGGGGCAGCAGATTTTACTAATGGTCCCCGTAAACCCAGATCCCATTAAAGATTTTTTGAAAGGGCAGTCAGTATCAAAGGTCATTTAAACCCCAATATCTATATTAAAGATTATTTGAAGGGCAGTCAGATTTTTTCAAGGTCACTGTCAACTCACAGTATCTACCATTAAAGATTATTTGAAAGGTAGTCAGTATCTTTTTACTAATGGTCATTCAACTCAAGTATCTACTCATTAAAGATTTTTGTAAGGCATCAGTATTTTTACAATGGTCCTTCACCAAAATTTTTCTCAAAAGTTTATTTGAAGGCAGCATTCATTTTACAATGGTCACGTAAACCAAGTATTTTCAAAAAGATTAGAAGGAGTCATTTTTTTTAAATTCCCTTAACCCAAAAGATTTATTAAAGATTTTTAAAAGGCAGTCATTTTTTTCAGGTCACGTAAACTCAAGTACTATATTAAAGATTATTTGAAGGTAGTCAGATATTTTAAAATGGTCCTGTAAAACTCCAAATTCAAAAAAATTATTTTAATGTCATATCTTTTTACAAATGGTCTGTAAACTCGTATCTACTCATTAAAAAGTGGCGTCAGTATCTTTTTACAAATGGTCCTGTCAACCACAGTATTATATTAAAAAATTTTTGAAGGTATTAAATATTTACAAGGGTCACTGTAACCACATTTATCTTAAAGATTTTTTAAAGGGTCATATCTTTTTTCAAATGGTCACTGTCACTCACAGATCTACTCTTTAAAGATTATTTGAAGGAGTCAGTATCATTTTACTAATGGTCACTGTAAATCCATTCTACTATTAAAGATTATTTGTAAGGTAGTCAGTACATTTTACTAATGGTCACGTCAACTCACAGATCTACTTTTAAAAGATTATTTGTAAGGCAGTCAGTATCTTTTTACTTTTTTCCTGTAACTCACAGATCTACTATTAAAGATTATTGTAAGGCAGTCAGTATCTTTTTACTAATGGTCACTGTCAACTCGTATCTACTAAAAGATTTTTTGTGGTAGTCATATCTTTTTACAATGGGTCCTGCAACTCGTTCCCCAAAAGATTTTTTGTAAGGCAGCCAATTCTTTTTAATGGTCACTGTCAACTCGTATTCCATTAAAGATTATTTGAAAGGTAGTCATATCTTTTTCAAATGAAACCCAATTCACAGTATCTACCTTTAAAAGATTTTTTGTAAGGCAGTGTATCTTTTTTACTAATGGTCACGTCAACCACAGTATCTATCAAGATTATTTAAAAGGGCAGTCAGTATCTTTTTTTACAAATGGTCACGTCAACTCACAGTATCTACTCTTTAAAAAGATTATTTGTAAGGTAGTAGATATTTTACAAAGGTCACTGTAAACTCACAGATCTACTCATTAAAGTTTATTTGAAAGGGCACAAATCATTTTCCAAGGCATTCACTCACAGCACTAAAAAGATTTTTAAATGAAACTTTTTACAAACCCCTTTTTACTTTTAAAAGATTTTTTTAAGGTATCAGATATTTTTTAGGGTACGTCAACTCACAGTATCTATCATTAAAGATTATTTGAAGGAGTGCATTTTACAAATTATGTCAACTCACAGATCTACCATTAAAGATTATTTGAAAGGGATAGTATATTTTCTAAGGGTACTTCCTAAATTTCTCCATTAAAGATTTTTTGTGGGGCGGTCAGATTTTTTAAAAATGGTCCGTAAATCCAGTATCACTAAATTTATTTGAAAAGGAGTCAGTATTTTTTTACAATGGTCACGAAATCCAGTATCTACTCATTAAAGATTTTTTAAAATTTGATCATTTCTAATGGTCACTGTCCCACAGTATCTACCAAAAATTATTTGTAAGGAGTGTATCATTTACAAGGCCCCGTAAATCACAGATTACTAAAAAAGATTTTTTGTGGCGTCGTATCTTTTTTACAAAGGTCACTGTCAACTCACAGTATCTACTCATTAAAGATTATTTGTAAGGCAGTCAGTATCTTTTTTTAAAAAGGTCATTAACCCCCAAATATCTACTCATTAAAGATTTTTTGGGGCGATCATTTTCAAGGTCACTGTCCCACAGTATCTACTATTAAAAATTTTTGAAAGGTAGTGTATCATTTTCCCAGGTCCCCAACTCACAGTATTACTATTAAAGATTTTTGTAAGGAGTGATCTTTTTACTAATGGTCACGTCAACTCACAGTATCTACTCATTAAAGATTTTTGTAAGGCACATTATTTAAAATTCCCCTCCTCAATATTACTAAAAGATTTTTTTAAGGCTTTCATTAGCTTAAGGGTTTTGTAATTTCCGACATCAAAAGTTTATTTTAAGGCAGCGTATCTTTTTACAATGGTCACGTCAACCCCTTTCCTATTAAAGAATTTTAAGGTAGTAATATTTCTAGGTCTGTAAACCCCAAAAATTTTCCCATTAAAGATTATTTGTAAGGAGGTAATTTTACTAGGTCCTGTAAACTCCGTATCTATCAAAAAAATTTTTTGTGGCATAGTATCTTTTTCAAAGGTCACGTCAACTCCAGTATCTACCTTTAAAAGTTTATTTGTAAGGCAGTCAGTATCTTTTTACAGGTCATGTCAACTCACAGTATCTACTATTAAAGATTATTTTAAGGCAGTCAGATTTTTTTACAATGGCCCCGTCAATCCATATCTACTATTAAAATTTTTGTGGGGAGAGTATCTTTTTACTAATGGTCTTCAATCACAGATTACTATTAAAGATTATTTGTAGCAGTCATATCATTTCTTTTGGTCACTGTAAACTCCAGTATCTACTTTTAAAAGATTATTTAAGGGCAGCGTATCATTTACTAATGGTCACGTCAACCCCAAATCTACCATTAAAGATTATTTGTAAAGTCAGTATCATTTTACAAATGGTCACTGTCAACTCACAGTATTACCATTAAAGATTATTTGAAAGGGATAGTATCTTTTTACAATGGTCACGCAACTCACAGTATCTACTCAAAAAGATTTTTTTGAAGGGTCAGTATCATTTTACAGGTCACTGTCAACTACAGTATCTACTCATTAAAGATTATTTGTAAGGAGTCAGATATTTTACAATGGCCCTGTAAACTCACAGTATCTACTATTAAAGATTATTTGTAAGGAAAAGTATCATTTTATTTGGGTCACTGTCAACTCACAGTATCTACTCATTAAAGATTATTTGTAAGGGCAATCATTTACTAATGGTCACTGTCAACTCACATATCTACTCTTTAAAAGATTATTTGAAAGTCATATCATTTACTAATGGTCACCAACCCCAATATCTACTATTAAAGATTTTTTTAGGAGTCAGTATCATTTTACTAATGGTCACTGTCAATCACAGTATCTACCAAAAAAGATTTTTTGTGGAGTCAGATATTTAAAACCGTAAACCCGCACCAAAAAAGGGTAAGGAAGCAACTTTTCATTCACTTTCCTTCTCCCATTAAAAAATTTTTTTTAAAAGTTTTTAATGGTCCTTAACTCCAGTATTCCCTTAAAGAAGATTTTTTAAAAGGGTCTGTACTAAGTATTTCCTTAAAAGTTTATTTGGAAGTTTTTTAATGGCTGAAATTTAAACTCCCAAAAAGTTTTTTGTAAGGCATAATCTTTTTACAAACCCCTTAAACCCGACACCAAAAATTTTTTTAAAGTCAGATCATTTACTAATATGTCAATCAAATCTATAAAAATTTATTTGGGGGTCAACTTTTAATTTCAAAAATCAATTCCCCAAAAAAAATTTTTGTAAGGGCGCCCCTTTACAAATTCCCCGTAAACTCACAGACTACTCTTTAAAAGATTATTTAAAGGAGTAGTATCTTTTTTACTTGGTCACGTAACTCACAGTATCTACTCATTAAAGATTATTTGTAAGGCAGTCAGTATCTTTTTACAAAGGCCCTGTAAACTAAGTATCTACTATTAAAGATTATTTGTAAGGAGTGCATTTTTACTAATGGTCACTGTCAACTCCAGATTACTCATTAAAGATTTTTGTAAGGCAGTCATTATTTTTAATGGTCACGTAAACTCACAGTATTCCCATTAAAGATTATTTGAAAGGGAGTCATTATTTCAAATTTCCCTGTAAACTCACAGTATCTACTTTTAAAAGTTTTTTGTAAGGAGTGTATCATTTACTAAGGTCCCAACCCGTATCTATTTCATTAAAGATTATTTGTGGGAGATAATTTTTTCAGGTATTTAATCACAGTATCTTATTAAAGATTATTTGAAGGTAGTCAGTATCTTTTTACTTGGTCACTGTCAACCCCATATCTACTTTTAAAAGATTTTTTGTAAGGATTGTAATTTTACTAATGGTCACTGTCAATAATATTCTCTTTAAAAGATTTTTTTAAGGTAGTCAGTACTTTTTACAATGGTCACTGTAAACTCGATCTACCATTAAAGATTTTTTTAAAGGGAAAAAATATTTTTTACTAAGGTACTGTCAACTCAGTATCTTTTTAAAAGATTTTTTGGGGGGAAAATATTTTTAAAATGGATGAACCAAGATTATTTGTTTTTTTGGGGAAAAATTTTCAAAAGGTCGAAACCACAGTATCTACTAAAAAGATTTTTTGTAAGTGGTTCATTTTACAAATGGTCCTGTCAACTCACAGTATCTATATTAAAGATTATTTGAAGGAGTCAGTATCTTTTTACAATGGTCCCAACCCAAGATTCTCATTAAAGATTATTTGTAAGGAGTGTATCTTTTTAAAAAGGCATGTCAACTCACAGTATCTACTATTAAAGATTATTTGTAAGGAGTCAGATTTTTTACAAAGGTCACTGTCAATCAAGTATCTACTCAAAAAGATTTTTGAAGGGCGTCAGTATCATTTTACAAATGGTCCTGTAAACCACAGTATCTACCTTTAAAAGATTATTTTGGAGTCAGTATCATTTCTAATGGTCATGTCAACTCACAGTATCTACTAAAAGAATTTTAGGAGTCAGAATTTTTTACAATGGTCACTGTCAACTCACAGTATCTCCCTTTTAAAAGATTATTTGTAAGGAGCAGTATTTTTATAATGGTCATTTCAACCACAGTATCTACTATTAAAGATTATTTGAAGGAGCGATCTTTTTCTAATGGTCACTGTCAACTCACAGATCTCCATTAAAGATTATTTGTAAGGAGCATTCATTTTCAATGGTCGTCAACCGTATCTACCATTAAAGATTAGGGCAGTCAGATTTTTTTACTTGGTCATGTAACCCAAATATCTACTTTTAAAAGATTTTTTTGAAAGGAGTCGTATCTTTTTACAATGGTCACGTAAACTCCATTCTACCAAAAGATTATTTGTAGCAGATATTTACTAATGGCCCGTCAACTCACATATCTCTCATTAAAGATTATTTGTAAGGATAATTTTTTTACAAATGGTCACTGTCAACTCACAGTATCTACTATTAAAGATTATTTGTAAGGCAGTGTAATTTTATAAGGTCACTGTCAATCCCAGTATCTACTATTAAAGATTATTTGTAAGGCAGTCATATCATTTTACAATGGTCATGTCCCACAGTATCTCCCAAAAGAATTTGAAGGGTAACTTTTTAAACCAAACAACACCCATTAAAGTTTATTTGAAGGAGAGAAAAATGGAGGAAAGAATATTGGGGATTTTTTGAAGGGGAGACTTTTTTAAAAGTATTCCTACTTCACAAAAGATTATTTGAAAGGGGTCAGTATCATTTTAAAATTCACTGTCAATACAGTATCATATTAAAGATTATTTGAAGGCAAAATTTATTTTACAAGGGTCACCCCACAGACCCCAAAAAATTTTTAACGTCAACAACAAACCCAACCTCGATCATCTTAAAAAAACATCAAACCCAATTCCCAACCCCAAAATTTATTAAAGATTTTTGTAACATATTTTTAATAAGGTATTTAATTATTTAAAAAAGAATTTGTGGGGTATTTTAAAAGGTAGTTGTTTATTGGGTTTTTAAAGGGTTTTTTACTTGGGTCCCCCCAAATAATTTTATTTTAAAAGATTATTTGAAGGAGTCATATCTTTTTAAAATTGGTCATGTCAACTCACAGTATCTACTATTAAAGATTATTTGTAAGGCATGTATCTTTTTACTAATTCACTGTCAACTAAAGATCACTATTAAAGATTATTTGTAAGGAGTCAGTATCTTTACAAATTCACTGTCCCACAGTATCTACCTTTAAAAGATTATTTGTGGAGTCAGTATCTTTTTTACTAATGGTCACTGTCAACTCACAGATCTACCATTAAAGATTTTTTTAAGGCAGTCAGATCTTTTACAAATTTCCTGTCAACCACGTTACCACAAAGATTTTTTTGGGAAAGTCAGTACTTTTTACTAATGGCCCCGTCAACTAATATTTATTAAAAAAATTTTTTGGGGAAAAGGGTAGACTTTTACATTCCCCAATAAGTACTACAAAGTTATTTTTTAAAAAGGGCATTTTTTTGAAAAATTTTAAAAAAGTTAGATTTCTTTTTTACAAGGCCCGTCAACCCACAGATTCCCAAAAGATTATTTGTGGCGTCAGTATATTTATAATTACTTAAACTCACAGTATCTAAAATTAAAAAGAATTTTGTTATTTTACTAATGGCCCTGTCAACTCACAGTATCTACTTTTAAAGATTATTTGTAAGTTTTTTACTAATGGTCACTGTCAACTCACAGATTCTCATTAAAGATTATTTGTAAGGCAGTCGATATTTTTTAATGGTCATGTCAACCAGATCTACTCAAAAGATTTTTTTGTAACAAGACAAAGGCACCCAACCTAACAACTATTATTTTAAGGGTTAAAACACCTTTAAAAAAGTATCTACAAAAAGATTATTTGTAAAGTCATACATTTTACAATGGTCACTGTAAACTCACAGTATCTAATTAAAGATTATTTGTAAGGTAGTCATATCTTTTTTTATAATGGTCCTGTAAATCACAGTATCTACCATTAAAAATTTTTTGTGGCAGTCAGTATCTTTTTTACTAATGGTCACTGTCCTCGTATCTACTATTAAAGATTATTTGTAAGGTAGTCAGATCTTTTTTCTAATGGTCACTGTAAATCACAGTATCTATCATTAAAGATTATTTGTAAGGCAGCAGTATTTTTTCTAATGGCCCTGTCAACTCAAGTATCTACTCATTAAAGATTATTTGAAAGGGCAGTCAGATATTTTACTAATGGCCCCTTTCCCCCAAATCTACTATTAAAGATTATTTGAAGGAGCGTATCATTTCTAAGGTCACTGTAAAATCAGGGATTACCTTAAAGATTATTTGAAAGGGTTTCAGATCATTTTTTAATGGTCATGTCAACTCCGTATCTCCAAAAGATTATTTGTAAGGTAGTCAGTATCTTTTTACAATGGTCACGTCAACCCCAAATCATATTAAAAAATTTTTTTGAAAGGGTTTCATATCATTTTACAAATCCCCGTCAACCACAGTATCTACTATTAAAGATTTTTTGTAAGGAAAAGGATCATTTTACTAATGGTCACTGTCAACTCACAGTATCCCCATTAAAGATTATTTGTAAGGCAGTCAGTATCATTTCAAGGGTTTACTGTAATACAGATCTATATTAAAGTTTATTTAAGGGTAGCATATTTTTATAAGGGTCTGTAACTCACAGATCTACTCATTAAAGATTATTTAAAAGGGTCAGTATCTTTTCAGGTCCTGTAAACCCTCCAAATCACTATTGATTATTTGTGGGAGCAGTATCATTTTACTAATGGTCCTGTAAATCACAGTATCTACCAAAGAATTTGTAAAGGGTCAGTATTTTTTACAAATTCACGTCAACTCAAAATATCTATCATTAAAGATTATTTGGGGGTAGTAGATTTTTTATAATTCTGTAATTTAAAGTTCACTATTAAAGATTATTTGTAAGGTAGTCAGTATCTTTTTAATGGTCATGTAAACTCACAGTATCTACCATAAAAGATTTTTAAGGGAGTAACATTTCAATGGTCACTGTAAACCCCCAATATCTACTCAAAAGATTATTTGGGGTAGTCAGTATTTTTTACTAATGGTCACTGTCAACCCGTATCTACTCATTAAAGATTATTTGTAAGGCAGTCAGTATCATTTTACTAATGGCCCCAACCCCAATATCACTCTTTAAAAGATTTTTTGGGCAGTCAGTATCTTTTTTATTAATGGTCCCCAAACCACAGTATCTACTCATTAAAGATTTTTTTAAGGAGTCAGTATCTTTTTACTAATTCATTTCAACTCACAGATCTACTATTAAAGATTATTTGTAAGGTGTCAGTATCTTTTTACAAATGGTTTTAAACTCACAGTATTATATTAAAATTATTTGTAAAAGGCAGTCAGTATCATTTTACAATGGCCCTGTAAACTCACAGTATTACTCTTTAAAAGATTATTTGTAAGGTGTCAGATCTTTTTCTAAGGGCCTGTCAACTACAGTATCTACCATTAAAGATTATTTGTAATAGTCAGTATCTTTTTACAAGGTCACTGTCAACTCACAGTATCTACCATTAAAGATTTTTTTAAGGAAAAGCAGTAATTTACAACAGTAAACCACAGTATCTACTCATTAAAGATTTTTGTAAGGTAGTGTATCATTTTACAAAGGCATTCAATCACATATCTACTCAAAAGATTATTTGAAAGGGCAGTATATTTTACAAATGGTCCTGTCAACCACAGCAATTAAAGTTATTTTGGGTGTTTTTTAAAATTTGAATAATACAAAAAAGTTTTTTTAAAGAGCGTTTTTTAAAGGATGAATGAACCAAAAGTTTATTTTGGAGAGTTTTTTTATTTGGGCACTACAGTATCACTATTAAAGATTTTTTGAAAGGGCAGTCAATTTTTTTACTAAGGGTCCTGTAAACTCCATTCTATAAAAGATTATTTGTAAGGGTCAGTATATTTTCAAGGGTCGTCAACTCCCCATATCACCATTAAAATTATTTGAAGGGAAAATATACATTTTCAACACGCCCACAACACAAAAAAATTTTGGGTATAAATTTTTTACAAGGTCTGCAACTCCAGTATTTAATTAAAGATTTTTTTAAGTTATTTTACAAATGGCCTGTCAACTCACAGTATCTACTCATTAAAGATTATTTGTAAGGCAGTCAGTATCATTTTTCAATGGTCACTGTCAACTCACAGTATTACTCTTTAAAAGTTATTTGTAAGGTGTCATTATTTTATTTGGGTCACTGTCAACTCACAGTATTCCTCTTTAAAAGATTATTTGTAAGGTAGCATATTTTTTACAAATGGTCCCAAACCACAGTATCTTTTAAAGATTTTTTGTAAGGAAAAGTATCATTTTACTAATGGTCCGTCAACTCACAGTATCACCAAAAGATTATTTGAAGGCAGTCATATCATTTACTAATGGCCCTGTCAACCACAGTATCTACCATTAAAGATTATTTGAAGGGAGTCAGTATCTTTTTACAAATGGTCTGTAAACTCACGTATCTATCTTTAAAAGTTATTTTAAGGTAGTCAGTTTTTTTTTACAATGGCCCTGTCAACCCCACAGTATCTACTCTTTAAAATTTTTGTAGGTAGTCAGTATCTTTTACAAATGGTCACTGAAACCCACAGATCTCTCATTAAAGATTATTTGTAAGGTAGTCAGTTTTTCCCAAGGGTATGTAAATCACAGATTACCTTTAAAAGATTTTTTGAAGGTAGTCATTTTTTTGTAATGAATATTATTCCCTTTTAGATTTTTTTAAAAGGAAATATTTTTAAGGCATTAATAAGTTTCTATATGATTTTTTTAAGGCAGCCTTCATTTACAAGGTCCCGTAAACTAAAGTATCTACTCTTTAAAAGATTTTTTTAAGGGCAGCAGTATATTTTTACAAATGGCCCTGTAACTCACAGATTACCATTAAAGATTTTTGAAAGGTGTCAGACTTTTACAATGGCCCTGTCAACTCAATATCTACTCATTGATTTTGTAAGGAGTCATTATTTCTAATGGTCACTGTAAACTCACAGTATCTATTAAAAGATTATTTGTAAGGAGTCAGTACATTTTACAAATGGTCACTGTCAACTCACAGTATCTACTCTTTAAGATTATTTGTAGGTTCATTTCAATTTCCCTGTAACCCCAATATCTACTATTAAAGATTTTTTTAAGGTAGTCAGTATCATTTTATAATGGTCCTGTCAACTCAAGTATCTACCATTAAAGATTATTTGTTTTTTTTCTAATGGTCACGTCAACCAAGTATCTATATTAAAGATTTTTGTAAGGAGTCGTATCTTTTTTACAAATGGTCCTGTAAACTCACAGTATCTACTATTAAAGATTATTTGTAAGGAGTTTCAACTAATGGCCCTGTCAATCACAGTACTACTATTAAAAATTTGTAAGGTAGTCATTCTTTTTAAAAGGCCCGTAAACTCACAGTATCTACTCTTTAAAGATTATTTTAAGGCATTCATTTCCCCCTGGTCACTGTAAACCCCAATATCTACTTTTAAAAGATTTTTGAAAGGTAGTGAATTTTATAATGGTCACTGTAAATCACAGATCTACCATTAAAGATTATTTGTAAGGCTGTATCTTTTTACAATGGTCCGTAAACTCCCCAATCTACTAAAAGATTATTTGTGGGAGCATTATTTACTAAGGGTAGTAAACTCAGTATCTCATTAAAGATTATTTGTAAGGTGCAGTATCTTTTTATAATGGTCACTGTAAACTCAAGTATCTACCAAAAAGATTTTTTTAAAGGCATTTAATCTTTTTACAATGGTCCTCAACCCGATCACCAAAATTTTTTTTTTTACAGTAAAAAGTCAACAAACACTTATTTTTTTCTTTTTTTTTCAAAACAAAAAGGGAGCAATTGTGTTTGGTCATTTTAAAATTTGGGAAAAAAAAGGTGAAGTTGGGGAAAAGGCCCCAGTATATACCAGATGAAAGAATATGGACCAGAGGGGCCCCAGTAAATGGGACCGAAGCGCCCCAGTATATCGCCAAAACTGCAGTTAATGGGACGAAGCGACCCATTTTCGGACCAGAAGGACCCAGTATATGGGACCAAGGCAGTATATCGGACCAGAACGCCAGAAATCGGCCCAGAACACATACGGACGGGGAAAACCCGTATATCGAAAGGACCCATAATGGACCAAAAGTGCCCCAAACGACCAAAAACAAACACCAAACCCCGCAAACAAATTAGACCCAGATATGGCCCTTTATTTGATTGAGAAGGAAAATGGAAAGAAACCCAGTATATCGGAAAAAAGGGACCCGATATCGGAAAAGGGCACCCAGTATCGGACCAGAAGTGCCCCAGTATATCGGAAGAATGAAGATATCGGACAAAAAGTGACCCAGTATATGGGCCCCGCGACCCCAGATATCGGACCAGAAGGACCCGTATTTGGACAAAGGAAATTTTCGGACAAGAAGTGCCCAAACGGACGAAGTGACCCAGATACGGACCAGAAGCACCCAGTTATCGGACAAAAAGGGACCCAGATATCTGACGGAAGAATACCCAAAAATGCCCAGTATCGACGGGGTTAAGTATGGGACCAAAACGACAAGATATGGGGCAAAAAAGGAAGAATAGGAAAAAGGAAGATTGCCCAAAAAGCCCCAGAGGGGACCAGAAGCGACCCAGATATGGGACCGGCGCCCCAGTATTCGCCAAAGCGACCCAGATATCGGACAAACGCCCCAGTATATCGGACCTGAAGGGACCCAGATATCGGACCAGGGACAAATATCGGACCGAAGCGCCCCGAAATCGCACCAGAAGCGACCCAGTATTTGACCAAAGCGACCCAGATATCGGCCCCGGGCCCCCAAATCACCAAAGCACCCGTTACGCCGGCCCCAGATTTGGACAAGAAGCCCGTAACGGCCCCGGGACCTGTATATCGGACCAAAAGGGACCCATTTTGGGACCAGAAGCCCCCGTATTTCGGACAAGAAGGCCCCAGTATATCAAACCAGAAGGCCCCGATATCGGACCAGAAGTGAGCCAGTTTTTGGACGAAGGATCAAATACGGACAAGTGCGACCCAGATATCAAAAGAAGCGACCCGATATCGGCCCAAAATGACGTATATGGGGACGAAGCGACCATATTCGGAAGAAGCGACCCAGATATGGGAACAGAAGTGAATATATCGGACCAGAAGGCCCAGTATACAAGGGGACCAAGTATATGGACCAGAAGCGACCGTTTATCGGACCGAAGGACCCAGATATCGGACAAGGCAATATATCGGCCCAAAAAGCGACCCAGTCTATGGGAACAGGGCCCCAGTATATCGGAACAAAAGGGACCCATATAGACCAGAAGTGACCCAGTATATGACAAAATTGACCAAATATCGGACGAAGTGCCCCAGTATATCGGACAAGAAGTGACCCAGAACGGACAAGTTGAGATATCGGCAAGAAGTGCCCCGTATATCGAGGGGACCCAGTATATCGGACCAGAAGCGAGATATCGGCCCGAAGCGACCCGTATATGGGAAAAAAGGCCCCGTTTTCGGCCCCGCGCCCCGATATCGGAAAAAGGGCCCGTTTTGGGAACGAAGGCCCCATAATGGGACCAGAAGCGACCCAGTATATGGACCAGAAGCGCCCCAGAAGGGAAACCCCAAAGTGCCCCGTATATCGAAAAAAGAACGAAGGGACCAGAATTGCCAGATCGGCCCCGGCCCCGTATATCGGACAAGAAGGCCCCATATATGGGACCAAAACAAGTATATCGGAACAAAGGACCCAGATATGGGGACGAAGCAAATCAGTATATGGGACCAGAAGTGACACAGATATGGGACCAGAAGCGCCCCGTATATGGGAAAAAATTCCGATATAACCAAAAATCCCCGGGTTATGAAAAAAAAGCGATCCAGAACGAAAAGAAGGAAGAATGCCCAAAAGGGCCCCGGATATATAAAAGAAGCGAACGAAACCGAAGTGACCTTATATGGGACCGAAGCGACCCAGATATGGGAAGGGCGACCCGATGGGACCAGGGACCCAGTTCGAAAAAGAATTGCCCCATTTTGGGCCCAGAAGTGCCCCATATTGGACCGAAGCGACCCAGTATACGGACAAAAAACCCCAGTATTGGAAAAGGACCCAGACATGGGACCGAAGGACCCAGATATGGGACAAGAAGCGACCCATATATCTGACCAGAAGGACCAGATATGGCCCGACGCGAAGCAGATATCGAAAAAGGGACCCAGAAGGGAAAAAGTACCCAGAATCAACCGGACGATTGGCCCAAAAGGGCCCCAATTTACCAGAAGCACCCAGTATTGGACGAAGGAAGTAGGATGAAAGGACGAACGGAAAAAGGCCCCGATATGCCAAAGGCCCCAGATTGCCCGAAGCACCCAGTATATCGGACAAAATGACCCAGTATATCGGACCGGACCCAGATATGGGAAAAGAAGCGACCCATATCGAAAGCACCCAAAAATGGACCAAAAACGCCCCAGATACAACCAAGCCCCCAATATAAACGGACCGTTACAAAAAGTCAATACACCAAAAGCCCAGTTTTGGGGCCCCAAAGGACCCGATTCGGACAAGAAGCGACCCAGATATGGGACCAAAAGGGACCCAGTATATCGGAAAAAGGGGGACCCAGATATGGGAACAGAAGCAAATCAGATATGGGACCAGGGACCCAGTATCGGACCGGCACCGATAGGGACGAATTTGCCCCAGATATCGGCCAAACCCCATAATCCCCGCAAGGACCCATATATGGACGAAGTGACCCAGTATATGGGAAGAAGGAAGATATGGAAAGAAAGCCCGATTCGAAAAAGGGAATGGATAGGAAATTGGAAGAAGGAAGAATGAAAAAGGAATACACGGAAAAATTACCCAGTATACGGACCAGAAGTGCCCCGTATATCGGACCAGAAGCGATCGATGGACGAAGTGACCCAGATATGGACGGGGTGACCCAGACACGGACCGGCCCCCAATATCGGAAAGAACAGATATCACCAGAAAAAAACGGTAACGAACTAATCAACAAATAAACCCAGATACACAAAATTTAAAGAACGAACCAAAAGGGCCCCCCAGATATGGCCCAGAAGAAGAAGACCAAATCGCCCCAGTATATCGGACCATAAGTGACCCAGATATCGGACCAAAGCGACCCAGTATGGGACCAAAAGCGACCCATATCGGACCGGGTACCCATGGAAAGGGCGCCCCAGATATCGGAAAAGAAGTGACCCAGATATCGGACAAGAAGGCCCAATATCGGACTTTGACCAGTATATGGAAAAGGGCAATATATGGGACAAGAAGTAAATATGGGACAAAAGGCCCCAATATCGGACAGAAGTGCCCCAGATATCGGAAAAAGGGACCCAGATATCGGACCAAAAGGGCCCCCTTATATCGGACAAAAATGGTATATGGCAAAAAGGACCCTATATTACCAGCGACCCAGAAGGGACAAAAAGGGCCCCCGTAAATGGAAAAGAGGCACCCCATATTGACAAAGAAGCCCCCGGTATACGGACGAAGGACCCAGTATATTTACGACCCAGTATAGCGGACCAGAAGAACCATATTTGCCCAGAAGCAATATATCGGACCAGAAGGCCCATATATTGACCAAAGGCCCCAGTATATGGGAACAGAAGCGCCCCAGTTTTTGGAAAAAAAGAGCGAAGTAGAAAATTATACCTGACTAGTAATCAGAGAACACTATCCATTCTCCCAATATTTGAGGGCAATAAAAAATATAAGAAAACATTTATTAAAAAATAAAATTATTTAAAGGAAATTTTTTAATAGGGAAAATGGGTTAAATTCCCTTTAAATTTTGAACTATTGAGGATCGTTTTTTCCAGCATTATGCATAGGCAAAAATAATTGACATTAAAAGATAGAAGAAAAATATCCCGACAGAGAGATGTTTTACCCGAATGCTGGGAAAATTGAATAATCGGTTTAGAAGGAAAACTCAGGAAAAAAATGGGTATAAAACAGTACTGAACTCCATCGAAACAAACATTAAAAGTTCGGCCCGTCAACAGATTAAGAAACAATGGCTAAATTTGATGATATTACTATATTTGGGCCCGTCAACGATTACCAGCAAACAAAAGGGTCAAAAGTATATTCCCTTGTTCGGGCCCCCCAACGTTACCACAAACAAGCGCTAAATATTGATGATATTACTATAGTTCCACGTCAACAGATTACCAAACAAACGACCAAAATGATTATTCCCCAATTTCCCCGCCCCGATTACCAGCAGACAATCGACTCAAATATTGATGATATTCCTATAGCGGGCCACCCAAAAGATTACCAGCAAACAATGATAAATATTGATATTTCCTATAGTTGGCTAAATTGAAAAAAGATTCCATAAATAATTTGCGGGTTTAAATTGATAATTCCATAGTTCGGGCCCCCAAAGTTACGCAAAAAAAGCGACTCAAATATTGATGATATTCCTATAGTTCGCCCGTCCGTTCCAGAAAAACACCAAAAGATGATTTAAAATTATATTCCCACCCCAACAGATTACCAGCAGACAATGCGCCCAAATGATGATACCTAAGCGGCCCGTCCCGTTACCAAAAAACAATGCGACTAAATATTGATAAATTCCCATGTTGGCCACTCAACAGATTCCCGCAAACAATGCGCTCAAATATTAGATATTCCCATGTTCGCCCTAACAGATTACCAGCAAACAATGCGCTCAAATATTGATGATATTCTATAGTTCCACAACAGATTACCAGCAAACAAGCACCAAATATTGATGAATTCCAAGTTCCCCAGTCAACAGATTACCGAAACAATGGTAAATATTGATGATATTCATACGGGGGTTTTAAAGATTAGAAAAATACTAAAAAGATGATAACATGGGTTTGGCATAAAAAGATTACCAAAACAATGGACCAAAAATTAGATATTCCCATATTCCCACGTCAACAGTTACCAGCAAACAATGCGACTAAATATTGTGATATTACATGTTCGGGCCCCGTCAACAGATTACCAGCAAACAATGCGCCAAAAATTGATGATATTATATAGTTCGGGAGTCAACAGAACCCGCAAACAATGGGCCAAATTTGATGAATTCCTAAGTTCCCCGGGGACAGTTCCCCAAACAAACACCCAAAAATTACCCAATTTCCCACCAAAAAACCAGAAAAATGGTTTTAAAAATTGATGATATTTATGTTCCCCGCAAAGATTAAGAAACTGCCTTTTATTTGATATTACTATAGTTGGCCCCTCAACAGATTACCCCAAACAATGCGACTCAAATATTGATGATATTCCTATAGTTCGGCCACGTCAACAGTTACCAAAACAAGCGCTAAATATTGATGATAATTGTTCGGGCCCCAACAGTTACCAGCAAACAAGGGGTCAAATTTGATGATATTACTATGTTTGGCCACGTCAACAGTTACCAGCAAAAAATGCGACTAAATATTATATATTCCTTTGTTCGCCACGTCAACAGATTACCAGCAAAAAATGGGCTCAAATATTGATGATATTCCATAGTTCGGGCCCCGCAACAATTACCAGCAAACAATGCGACTCAAAATTGATGATATTACTAAACAAATCTAAAGGTCATCTAGCAAAAATGGACCAGAATAACAAAGCAATTAAACACTGTGTAGAACGCAACAAAAAACCGCTAGATTTTTCTTCCTGACGCGGGGGAAAAGGATACAAGAAAAAAGGAATAAATTCATTCTAATTTAATATATCATTTTTTATCCTGATTGTTATCTAGTTATGTAGTAGGTTTACTTTAACACTCATACTTGAGGCAGAATTCTGTAATATAGAAAAGGGTAGTCATGGGGCCTAATTTTCTTTGCAGGAAAAAAGTTCAAATAGATACTTCAAATTCCTTGAAATTAAAGTAATAGAAAGACAAGGAACAAAAATTCTTTCCCGAAAGAAAAAAATCAAAGAAAACTGTTGATGATACAAAAAAAGAAAATTTTGGGATTTTGGGTTAAAAGACATGAAGGGTGGAAGACCATCGGGGGCAGGCATACCGACAAAAAAAGTGATGGTTTGAAAGGGCTGGGAGGAGGAAAACTGGCCTTGGGGGAGATAAACACGGAGGACGTTTTGGGGGGATTCCCCAGAAGATATTTGATGGTATTGGTTTTTTTAATGTTAACAATGTTTTCTCCTTATATTCAAAAAAATTTAGCTTTTTTTTAAAAATTTATTAAAACTTGTTACATATGATCCCAAAAAAATGGTCGCTTTCAAAAGCCCCATCGAGGCTGTTTGGCCCCCTTTTTACATGGGAAAAAAAGAAGACAACTGCACCATTATTAGCCTAGTTTGTACATGACAATATCTACATATTGATACCTATTCATAATATTTTTTTAAAATGGGAAAACAGACAGACAACATTTTCTTGAAGACATGGAAAAAACTAACAGACAGACAACATATGTTCTAAACTGGGAAAAAACAAAAAAACCCAAATATATTTTTTAACACGAAACTAAAACAAAAATATTTCTGGGGGAAAAAACAACACTAACAGACAGACAACATATTTTCTTGTAGACTGGGAAAAACACTAACAGACAGACAAAATTTTGTTTTAGCATTGGGAAAAAACAACAGACAGAAAATATTTTCTTGTAGACATGGCAAACTAACAGACAGACAAATATTTCTTGAAGACATGGGAAAAAACTAAAGACAGACAAATATGTTTTGAAGACTGGAAAAATAAAAACCCGAAACATATTTCTTTAAGACGGAACAACACTAAAGAAGAAACATATTTTTTAAGACTGGGAAAACATAAAGACAGACAAATATGTTTTTAAATTTGGGAAAACACTTAAGAAACAACAATTTTCTTAAAAAACAAAATAACAGACAAAAATATGTTCTAAGACTGGAAAAATAAAGAAGAAAAAGGAAGAATAAAATATTTAAAAATAAATATTTTTGGAATTGGGAAAACATAAATAAGCAAATATTTTTGAAGAATAAAAAATAAAGACAGAAAAAATTTCTTGTAGAAGGGAAAAACTAACAGAAAAAATATTTCTGAAGACATGGAACAAACTAAAAAGGCAAAAAATCTTGTAAATAACAAACAAAACAACAAAACTTTGGGGAAGGGAAAAATTAAAGACAGAAAAATATGTTTGTGCAGGAAAAATAAAGAAGAAAATATTTCTGAAGAAAGGAAAAACTAAAGACAGACAAATATGTTCTTTAAGACTAAAACACTAAAGACAGACAACATATTTTGAAAACATGGGAAAAACACTAAAGACAGACCAAAAATTTTTGAAAACATGGAAAAAACTAAAGAAGACAAATATGTTTTAAGACATGGAACAACATAAAGACAGACAAATATTTTTGAAGAATTTGGGAAAACATAAAAGAAGAAAATATTTCTTTAAGACATGGAACAACACTAACAGACAGACAAATATGTTTTGAAGCTGGAACAACATAAAAGACTTTTATATATTCTTTGGGGCCCAAAAAACCAGACAAAATATTTCTTGAAGAATGCCTTAAAAGAAGAAAATATGTTCTTAGAATGGAAAAATAAAGACAGACAAATATGTTCTTGAAGACATGGAACAACACTAACAGACAGACAACATATGTTCTTGTAGACATGGAACAATACTTACAGACATACAACATATGTTCTTGAAAGCATCAACCATCTCTCGTCAACATTAACATTCAGAAAACATTGCATGCCATCTCGGGTTGATTTATAGAGTCTCGCTCTCAGGTCTATCCTATAAAATTGTGTATGTTGTGATGCTCGTTGAATAATCACATAGTCAAGGCTGATCTACCCCATGTAATCTTTGATGAACATACCATCGAGCGCAGTGACAGGCTGCGCTATCTTGGAATAACCTTTGATCGTAGTCTATCTTTCAAACACCACGTTGAACAGACGTTGCAAGCGTGGTCTTGCGGCTCTCAAAGTTATGGTGGGCGCACACCTTGAGCAGAGACTACTTGTCCTTTTGTTCGATCGACTGGTTATGTCAGTGGTAGATTACGGACTGGGATTTCTTACGATATCAAGATCACAATGTGAACGACTCGAACGGATTCAGAATGAAGATATGCCTATCGTCCTGGGCTGCACTAGAGATGCCCCCATTGTGAAGATGAGATATATGCTTGGTCTTCTGTCACTACGCTCGCGTCATGTAATCGCCCAAACCAAGGCATATATGCGGGCTACTGCGGATAACAGACATCCACTACACAAGAACGTCAATGATGTTAAGGGCACGAGAATCAAGCGTGACATGTCGTGGATGGCACAGGCTGAGAGAACAATTGGCCAGGTGACTACGATTGCGACCCTACCAAAAGGGAAGAATGGATCCCAACAGATGGTAGCATGACCAACTATCTCAACGTTACCATTACTCTTGGAAGAGAATGTAGAGATTGGGGCAACATGAAGGCTGATCTCGCAGTTAAGCTGCTGAGAGAAGATAATGCAAGGAATGACGATAATGATGTTGTATATACCGATGGGTCGGTACATCGTGGTGAGAAGTCCGGCTAGGGTTTCTTGGCTAATGCTCATGGTAAGGTTGCTCCAGAGCTAAGTGGGGCGTACAGGACAACTACCTCTAGTATGAGGATGGAGGTTGAGGCCGTTACTGTTGCCCTCCCTTGGATCTCTGGGACTTCATTTAATGGGGCAGTTGTTGTATCTGACTCTCAGTCGATGCTTCACAAGATCCAGAAGGGCAGGTTTCGGTATACGTGGATGTCGTCTATAGAAGTTTCTAACCTCCAGATGCTATACTGTCCTGGGCATGCGGGTGTTTACGGTAATGAGAGAGCGGACAGGCTTGCATCAACAGCATCGATTTTTGAGGAGTTGAAGATGGATAAGGGGATGTTCTTCGGTCTCTTCGCGATTGTCTGTTGGATGAGGTCACTAAAATAGATGTTGATTCGATCAAGCAATTTAGGCAGTTTGGAGTTACCCGTTGTACAAGTCGAACTGGATGCCTGAGAGGCAGAGAGAGAGGTGTGTTTAATCAGCGAGCCGCGGGAACCATCAATACCCAAACTCTTCAATATATGTTGGGAGAGACTGAGCACCTATGGGTCTGCCCGCAGTGCAATGACGTCAGTTTAGTAATCAATAACCAAAAACATTAGTTCTTTCTTTCGTTTACTATTTACCTCAAACATCAATGTCTGCTGTGTGGTTTTTGTATCATTTATTTTCGAATTATGACAAACATATCTCCATCTTCTCTTCCTTTAGGAACTCTGTGGCCTAGAGGTTTACTGCTCGTCTCTCGTTCCAAAGGTCCTCGATTCGTTCCCTAGTGGAGACATCGGGATAATAATTTTTTTAGAGATCCCTGATATCAGTGTTGGTGGGATCGAAGTGTTAGTCCTATCAGAGACGGACTAGAAAACGTAGGCCTTGAGTTCAAGCTGAGCACGGGAAAGAAACCTTGGCAGTTCATATTCGAAAATAACAAGCTGAAATGTCGTTGCCAGGGCAAAATTCAATAATAACATAAATAAAAATTCAATAGTAACATAAACAAAAATTCAATAGTAACATAAACACAAAATTCAATAGTAACATAAACAAAAATTCAATAGTAACATAAACAAAAATTCAATAGTAACATAAACAAAAATTCAATAGTAACATAAACAGAAATTCCTGCAAAATATTTTCACCATCTTCTAAATTCGTCTTCTTCTTCAGCGATCTCTGGTCATGCGCTTAATTTACTGTGGACCACAAACTGGGCAGATAGCTTCAGGTCTGTCAGGTTTCCCCAAAGCTTAGTTTTCAGGTCGACTGGGTGTGGCCACATGTTGCTTCTCAGCTCACACAGAAGAGGACAGTCTTGCAGGATATGCTCTGGTGTCTGTTCTGCCTGCTGACACTGGCAGAGAGCTGTTTGACTTATTCCTAGTCTGTATAAGTGTTTGTTGAGTATGCTGTGTCCGGTGCGTAGTCGAAATATAATGACCTGGTCTCTTCTGCTTAGGTCTTTGAGGGAGTCTTTTCCATAATCATATCCAGTGTTTGTCTTCCAGTCTACTGCAGATTTGCTCTGTATGAGGGTTTTAACCTCTTGAAAAGACAAGGGTTGGTAAATTTTCTCTTTGGCACTGTCCTCCTTAGCTAAGACATCAGCACTCTCATTGCCTGCAATGCCACAGTGAGATGGAATCCACTGCAAGTGAATTTCTGCCTTTTCTGAAAGCTGAGCAAGTTCTCTTTTAGGTTTTTACTGTGCTGTCAGTGGATTTAGCCTCCAGGGCTTGTATAGCTGACAGTGAGTCTGTAAGAAATACCATCTTGCCTGCAGCTGCTTGCAGCTTATTCATGTGCTATGCTGCCATCAGAAGGGCTAAGAGTTCTGCTTTGTAGTTGGAACATATTCTTCCAGTAGGGGCCGCTAGAGACACAGTGGTAGCATCTGGGTGCCTAATGTACACTCCTGCTCCACCATTCATGGTTGCCCCCATTGCCGATCCATCTGTGTAAATTCTTATCCTCTAAATGACATAGGAGAACCTCTTCTGTGCACTGCAGCTGAGATTTTCTAGTGTAACAAAGAGATCAGGGCACACATGGTTACTCACCAAAGTGCGATGAAGATGGTATTATCAATCAATCAATCAATTCTCTTTATTATAACAGCTGTTACTAGTAGTTGATCAGACTTTTGTCTGACTTTCAAACTTGTTTTGGCTTCGTACCATTTTTGAGAGTTATTAGGCAATCCAAATTTGTTTTAAATGCAATATAGTTGTTTTTTTCCAGATACTTGTTTGAGGAATTAATTTCACTCATGAGAAACAAGAGCTACATGTAGTACATGAGAAAGAAGAGCTACATGCAGTACATGAGAAACAAGAGTTACATGTAGTACATGAGAAACAAGTTACATGTAGTACATGAGAAACAAGCGTTACATATAGTACATGAGAAGCAAGAGCTACATGTAGTACATGAGAAACAAGAGCTACATGTAGTACATGAGAAACAAGAGCTACATGTAGTACATGAGAAACAAGAGCTACATGTAGTACATGAGAAATAAGAGCTACATGTAGTACATGAGAAACAAGAGCTACATGTAGTACATGAGAAGCAAGAGTTACATGTAGTACATAAGAAACAAGAGCTACATGTAGTACATGAGAAACAAGCGTTACATATAGTACATGAGAAGCAAGAGCTACATGTAGTACATGAGAAACAAGAGTTACATGTAGTACATGAGAAAGAAGAGTTACATGTAGTACATGAGAAACAAGAATTACATGTAGTACATGCGAAACAAGAGTTACATGTAGTACATGAGAAACAAGCGTTACATATAGTACATGAGAAACAAGTTACATGTAGTACATGAGAAACAAGAGCTACATGTAGTACATGAGAAACAAGAGCTACATGTAGTACATGAGAAACAAGAGCTATATGTAGTACATGAGAAACAAGAGCTACATGTAGTACATGAGAAACAAGAGCTACATGTAGTACATGAGAAATAAGAGCTACATGTAGTACATGAGAAACAAGAGTTACATGAGAAACAAGAGCTACATGTAGTACATGAGAACGAAGAGCTACATGTAGTACATGAGAAACAAGTTACATGTAGTACATGAGAAACAAGAGTTACATGTAGTACATGAGAAACAAGAGCTACATGTAGTACATGAGAAACAAGAGATACATGTAGTACATGAGAAACAAGAGTTACATGTAGTACATGAGAAACAAGAGTTACATGTAGTACATGAGAAACAAGAGATACATGTAGTACATGAGAAACAAGAGCTACATGTAGTACATGAGAAAGAAGAGCTGCATGTAGTACATGAGAAACAAGAGTTACATGTAGTACATGAGAAACAAGAGTTATCTGTAGTACATGAGAAACAAGAGTTATCTCTAGTACATGAGAAACAAGAGTTACATGTAGTACATGAGAAACAAGAGTTATCTGTAGTACATGAGAAACAAGTTACATGTAGTACATGAGAAACAAGAGTTATCTGTAGTACATGAGAAACAAGAGTTATCTGTAGTACATGAGAAACAAGTTACATGTAGTACATGAGAAACAAGAGTTACGTGTAGTACATGAGAAACAAGAGCTACATGTAGTACATGAGAAACAAGAGATACATGTAGTACATGAGAAACAAGAGTTACATGTAGTACATGAGAAACAAGAGCTACATGTAGTACATGAGAAAGAAGAGCTGCATGTAGTACATGAGAAACAAGAGCTACATGTAGTACATGAGAAACAAGAGCTACATGTAGTACATGAGAAACAAGAGTTATCTGTAGTAAATGAGATACAAGAGTTATCTGTAGTACATGAGAAACAAGAGTTATCTGTAGTACATGAGAAACAAGAGTTACATGAGAAACAAGAGTTATCTGTAGTACATGAGAAACAAGAGTTACATGAGAAACGAGTTACATGTAGTACATTAGAAACAAGAGTTACCTGTTGTAGAATGGACGATATCATTTAGCCAGTCGTAAAATCCAACTTCAGGAACATTGCTGTGATTATGTGTGGTGGTCATCTGTGGATGATTCGATGTAATAACAAATAGAATTTGTATATTAGTGGTAGAACAGCTACTACATACAACTGTATCAATTCTTATATTGACAGAGCTGAGCAACGTCATGATTTGAATGTAAACAAATTATACAACTGATTCTCTGATTGCACCAAATTGAGAGAGATGGGTGTCAATATTGGTTCAGCCCGAACAGAGTGACATACTAAATATGCAAAGAGATTGATTTATCAACATCGAACTGACGTGTTGGGCTGCTGGACGCTGCTGGATTTTCTGAGGCGGAAATCAGAGAACATATGGACGTGTCCGGAGTGCTATTACGATAGTTCTCATATAACTGATAACTGATTCTCTGTTTTATTGCAAATGGTGAACCAAGGGATAGGAAAGCTTTACCACTACTGGACCACAGCCAACTCTAGATAACTAGGCCAGACAACTGACCGGGGATTCCCTGACATAGATCAGAAAAGAGGGCTGGAAATTACAGATGTTTGATAGAACACTTCACGCATTTTCGCAATTTTACTCAATTCTATTAGTCTATGGTTATATATTGGTAAAAATATTTCATGATATTGGTTATTGGTTATTGTTACTAAACTGACGTCATTGCACTCCAGGCAGACCCATAGGTGCTCAATCTCCCCCAACAGATATCGAAGAGTATGCATACTGATGGTTCCTGTGGCTCGCTGATTAAACACACCTCTCACTCTGCCTCTCAGGCATCCAGTTCGACTTGAACAACGGTTAACTCCAAACTGCTTAAATCGCTTGATCGATTCAACATCGATTTTAGTGTCCTTATCCAACAGAGAGTCGCGAAGAGACCGAAGAATATCCCCCGTATCCATCTTCAACTCCCCAAAAATCGATGCTGTTGATGCAAGCCTGGCGGCGCTCTCATTACTGTAAAACACCCGCATGCCCAGGACAGTATATCCACGTAAGCCGCTGGAGGTTAGAAACTTCTATAGACGACATCCACTCATACCGAAACATGCCCTTCTGGATCTTGTGAAGCATCGACTGAGAGTCAGATACAACAACTGCCCCAGTAAATGAAGTCCCAGAGATCCAATGGAGGGCAGCAGTAACAGCCTCAACCTCCATCCTCATACTAGAAGAAGTTGTCCTGTACGCCCCACTTCGCTCTGCAACAACCATATCATGCGCATTAGCCAAGAAACCCCAGCCGGACTTCTCACCACTTTGAACCGACCCATCGGTATATACAACAACATCATCATCATCCCTTGCATTATCTTCTATCAGCTGCTTAACTGCGAGATCAGCCTTCATGTTGCCCCACTCTCTACATTCTCTTCCAAGAGTAATGATAACTTTGAGATAGTTGGTCATGCTACCATCTGTTGGGATCCATTCTTCCCCTTTTGGTAGGGTCGCAATCGTAGTCACCTGGCCAATTGTTCTCTCAGCCTGGGCCATCCACGACATGTCACGCTTGATTCTCGTGCCCTTAACATCATTAGTGTTTTTGTGTAGTGGATGTCTCTTATCCGCAGTACCCCGCATATATGCTTTGGTTTGGGCGATTGCATGACGGGAGCGTAGTGACAGAAGACCAATGACGATCTTCACAATGGGGGTATCTCTAGTGCAGCCCAGGACGATACGCATATCTTCATTCTGAACCCTTTCGAGTCGTTCATATTGCGATCTTGATATCGTAAGAATTCCGAGTCCGTAATCTACCACTGACATAACCAGTCGATCGAACAAAAGGGCAAGTAGTCTCTGCTCAAGGTGTGCGGCCATCATAACTTTGACAGCCGCACACCTTGATATGCGGCTTTTAATAATATTGATATTCTTTATTGTTAAACCTAACTTGTTGCACAATATAACTTCGATTTAGCATGTTGTGTTGATTTAAAAATTATTTCGTCTATATACAACAATACTGGAATGCGAGGTCACGTAGTGTAGTTGTGGTCTGATTTTCCATAATTCTTACCTGAGTCCGAAGGTCCATATGTTTATAGTTGGCTCTGACTGGACTAGCAATAATTACTTCCTTTATGAAGACAGAAGCTACGTCCCAAAACACGTCATGCATGCAAGAAACAAAGAACGAGGTCACACACATCAATTATAATGCACACGACCAGGTAACCGACAGCGAATAGAGCAATTTTATTCTTGACAAGTTACATGGTTCACGCGGCACGTGGTTGAGCGAATACAAACCAGCATTGGAACATATATCTAGGCAATCCTGGGGCTAGCAACGAGCATCCTGGTTACGGGCACCTCATTTAACGCCTAGAATCAGTGCCTGGCTATTGTGGAAAACGCCATCTCTTTTCCTGTCGACCTGGCAGTGACAATCAAGCGTTATCAATATTTACCGCTTTCCCCAAGCAACTCATTTCACTGGTGGTAATTTTCTCTCCTTCTTCTTTTGTCAGTGGCCATGTTTGGTACTAGCAGCATGCATAGTGTTGGTATGAAGATTGCATTTATATCTTATCTTATCTTAACCAGATTTGCCGTGAAGCGCCGTGGGGAGATTTAGTTTTCTATCTTGTACCAGGTGTGTTGCTCTTGACGTTGCCAGTACATGCTTTCACAGGGACTCTAAGATGTTATCTATCCATCGTGTTCTTGACCTACCTCGTGCTCTGCGCCCCGAGTGTCTATTATTATAGGCACGTGATGGTAGTAAATATGGTTCCATTCTCATTAGATGACCGAACAGCTTGATTCTTTGCTTCTTGATGTACTGTATGCATGTTATAGTACCAACGATGTTTCTGATATTCTTGTTTCTCACACTTGTATGCATGGTATAGTACCAACGATGTTTCTGATATTCTCGTTTCTCACACTTGTATGCATGGTATAGTACCAACGATGTTTCTGATATTCTCGTTTCTCACTATTGTATGCATGGTATAGTACCAACGATGTTTCTGATATTCTCGTTTCTCACTATTGTATGCATGGTATAGTACCAACGATGTTTCTGATATTCTCGTTTCTCACACTTGTATGCATGGTATAGTACCAACGATGTTTCTGATATTCTCGTTTCTCACTATTGTATGCATGGTATAGTACCAAACGATGTTTCTGATATTCTCGTTTCTCACTATTGTATGCATGGTATAGTACCAACGATGTTTCTGATATTCTCGTTTCTCACACTTGTATGCATGGTATAGTACCAACGATGTTTCTGATATTCTCGTTTCTCACACTTGTATGCATGTTATAGTACCAACGATGTTTCTGATATTCTCGTTTCATTTGTATTTATAATCTACCTTTAATCTCTACTGGAATTTCTATGTATTTCAAGATTGCAGTAAGTTGATATGTAACATTGTTGGCTTGCTGGATTCTAGTTTTCTTCTCTCTATCCAGTCTACTATCAGATGTGAATATATTCTTCCGAGGTATTTGAATTCTCTCACATGCTTTTTTTGTATGTTGATATCTTTATGTTCTCTGCTTATAAACATGACTTCTGTCTTTTGAATGTTGATCTTCATGTTGTATTTGAGGCAGCTATTGTTGAGTAAGTTTATGTTTTCTTGAAACTGTTCACCAATATTCGTATTATGAAATAGACATTGGTTGTCAGCAAAGAGCAATTCATTTTGTTTGTCTACTCATTCTTACAAAAACAACACAACATGTGAGATTATGGTTACATAAATTATCTGAAACAATTAATAGTTGTACATCGCAAATGATGATGACATCATCCTCAAACGTATGTTGTTGCACATCTCTAATCTGTGCGGAGGTGACTATAGAGACCAATTCTAGAAGACAATTCCCTACCAGCAGGTGGGACATACATGATCAAGGTTGGACATGTGCGTGTTCTGTCTTTTTTCGCTCAGCTTATCTTCTTTGCGTCTCAACAATACAACGATTCTCAGATCTGCAAGAGGGATCAATGGCTCATGGCGGCAACATGTGCCAGGGTTAACGAAGGGGTGCGATAACCAAGACACTACCCTCAACCTCCACGTGGTGACCCTGGAAAAAGACTTAGGTTCTGGTCTGACTAAGGGGGGCAGGTATCGGGGAGAACTACAGGTAGTGCTATTAGTGCATGCACGGAAATGCAATGCAGGGGTTGAAAATCCCTGAATAAACGTACATATATACTGGCCGATGTCCGCTAAAAATTGCCCATGTTAAAAAAGTTCTAAAAAGCAGCGTACGAGCGACCGAGATCAGAATGTTAACTCCCTCTGGAGTAAATGACCGAATTAAAGGGATGAGAGGTGCATCCCAAAGCTGAGACGGGAAGCGAAAACTCGGTGCACGAGTCAAGCTCCGTGTCAGAGCAGTTCCAGGTACGGTAAATGCGACGGTAGAGGTGACCACAATGGTCTTACCACAAGTAGCAGCTTCCCGTCCGATGGGAAAGGCTGCACACGAAGGGATGAGAGGTGCATCCAAATTGGAAAAGATGACCAACTTCACAGGAGTATAGAGCCGCATACAAATTTCCAGCTTTAGGCTAGAATCAATAAGAAAGGTGCGTAACGAATCAAAAAGTCTCGGTTCACACGGCAGCGCAGCATCGTGACGCTACATGGGAAGGTATGCGGGAAACTCGTACATGAGGAAAGGCGGGGAGAAACCTATTGGGTAAAGTTGGCCGAGCGCAAATTCTAAAGTTGCGTTCAGAGCCTAACGAAACTGCCCTCCCTGGGACAAGCGGGCAAGGTACGGTTGCCAAAACAACTAACATCCCCGGAAGAACTGAGGTGGAAGACGTTGGACAAGCGCAAATCACAAAAGTTGCGTTTTTAGTGCCTAATGAAACTGCCCTCCCTGGGACAACCGGGCAGGGTACGGTCGTAATAACAACTAACATCCCCGAAAGAACTGAGTTGGGTGATAGCGGCAAGCGCAAAACCTCAATTTGCGTTGATAGCGCCGATTGAAACGACCCTCTAGAATATGTGTGCAGCCTCAGACCAGTGTTTCCCGTTGACAGGGAAAATATGGGGTTAAATCCTTGCAAATTGCCAAGTAACGACACGCGCCCCGAAGCGGCTGAGAATACTCCTACTCAGGAACAAACTCACCGTGGATAAAAAATGTATAGCCGATAATGCAAAGGATTGACTTGTACAACCCCAAGCATTGGCTAAGGGCAATATTCTTCGGACACCGATCATCCTAAACAGATGACTTGCTAATGACATGGCTCAGATCACATAAAAGCTAAGCATACTGCCAACATATGATCGTTTGTTTTACAAAGCAACACAAAAAGGTGACACTTCCTGTGACTAGCCCTAGAAGGGTTGAGATCGTTCGGGTTTTTACCTTAGCGACCTCACCCAGTCAACGCATGTAAGCTAATCCTCCTTGGCGTAGATCTAAGCCCAAATTTACGGCACTAAACGATCATTAAGGAACGACCTCACCCAGTCAACGCATGTAAGCTAATCCTCCTTGGCGTAGATCTAAGCCCAAATTTACGGCACTAAACGATCATTAAGGAACGACCTCACCCAGTCAACGCATGTAAGCTAATCCTCCTTGGCGTAGATCTAAGCCCAAATTTACGGCACTAAACGATCATTAAGGAACGACCTCACCCAGTCAACGCATGTAAGCTAATCCTCCTTGGCGTAGATCTAAGCCCAAATTTACAGCACTAAACGATCATTAAGGAACGACCTCACCCAGTCAACGCATGTAAGCTAATCCTCCTTGGCGTAGATCTAAGCCCAAATTTACAGCACTAAACGATCATTAAGGAACGACCTCACCCAGTCAACGCATGTAAGCTAATCCTCCTTGGCGTAGATCTAAGCCCAAATTTACGGCACTAAACGATCATTAAGGAACGACCTCACCCAGTCAACGCATGTAAGCTAATCCTCCTTGGCGTAGATCTAAGCCCAAATTTACGGCACTAAACGATCATTAAGGAACGACCTCACCCAGTCAACGCATGTAAGCTAATCCTCCTTGGCGTAGATCTAAGCCCAAATTTACGGCACTAAACGATCATTAAGGAACGACCTCACCCAGTCAACGCATGTAAGCTAATCCTCCTTGGCGTAGATCTAAGCCCAAATTTACGGCACTAAACGATCATTAAGGAACGACCTCACCCAGTCAACGCATGTAAGCTAATCCTCCTTGGCGTAGATCTAAGCCCAAATTTACAGCACTAAACGATCATTAAGGAACGACCTCACCCAGTCAACGCATGTAAGCTAATCCTCCTTGGCGTAGATCTAAGCCCAAATTTACAGCACTAAACGATCATTAAGGAACGACCTCACCCAGTCAACGCATGTAAGCTAATCCTCCTTGGCGTAGATCTAAGCCCAAATTTACAGCACTAAACGATCATTAAGGAACGACCTCACCCAGTCAACGCATGTAAGCTAATCCTCCTTGGCGTAGATCTAAGCCCAAATTTACGGCACTAAACGATCATTAAGGAACGACCTCACCCAGTCAACGCATGTAAGCTAATCCTCCTTGGCGTAGATCTAAGCCCAAATTTACAGCACTAAACGATCATTAAGGAACGACCTCACCCAGTCAACGCATGTAAGCTAATCCTCCTTGGCGTAGATCTAAGCCCAAATTTACAGCACTAAACGATCATTAAGGAACGACCTCACCAAAGGCAGGAAAGCCGTTAGAGAAGGCACCCGATATGCCCTCACTAAAACTAACTCTGTCCGAGAAAGAGTTACACGGACATCAGGTCTCCTGCAACGATCACTCTTGAAGGATCTAAGCTTCAAGTACCTCGGAAGTCAGCGAGGCTGTCCATATGGTTGAGGGAGGGATGCATGTAAAAGGGTAATATAGGCCCACGAAAAAATCTGTCAGAAGCGCAATACCAGGCGTCATGACTTTACGCCTGAATTAATAGCGGGTGATCGAAAGAAGAAGAAGATTTGCGAGTTCCTCTTGTGTTGTTACAGCGCCATACTTATCGATTTTGCGGAAGGGATTCACATCAAGTGGTATCTATATCGAAGCATTTTAAAGACACTGTAATAGAGTATTTTAAATGTTTTTTTTCTATCCACCGACCAATCATCTGCCACATCGCCCGAGTGCTTACCGGGGCCCACATTTGGGGTGTAAAAAATAGAACCACTTTTACCTGCCATGCATGTCGTAAGAGGTGACTAAGGAGGTTTGGCTGAAATCTGATGCACATGTCCTAAAGGTGTAGATGTCTATGCGTTTAGGGGCCTACCAAACCAATGTGTAACGTATACACGTTCTTGGTAAAGATCAAACATATCACAAAGAGTGATTAAAATTGGTCGTAAAGAACGAACGCAAAGAAGAAAGAAGAAGAAGATCTGCCGCATTCAAGCTCGCCATACATCAAAAACTGTTTTGTGTTGCGTTTAGATTTGTAGTTGTCTGAATCTGCAGCTTGCGCTCTATTTGGATTTAAGTATAAACAATAATCCGCTATCGACAACTTCACGCTCTCGACCAGGACTATATGTAACCATGGGGTAGACAAGCCGAAACGACTGGAGACATTACTTAAGCAATATATGACCATGCTTTCTACATGCTTCGGCCTGCTCTATGCAATACACACCGCTTTGCTGTGATCCACGTTTCTAACTGTTCAGTCAATTAATGACCTCATCCACGAAATCTGCCGATTCAAGTCTTCACATGTATGGCATGACCTAGATTACAGATGATGTGAGACCCATCGGTTACTGTCAGCTAGTTTAGCCAACAATGAGGTAACGTATCTTCTGTTGTTGATGTGCATGACATATAGCAAGAATTATGTGTTTTAGTCTCACGTTGCATCGTGTTTGTTCCGGCCTTCCTGCTGTGTGTAAATTTACATTTTCATAATCAGCGCAATAGCGAGATCTGCCCGAGCGTTTGTATTTGTCTCCGAATGCCACTGGACATTTCTCTTGCAATATAGTTTATCTACACAGTAAGAAACAGTCATTCTTGGGAATACACTAAACGACAAACAGATCCCTTACGTGACCGTGACCTTTCCTGTCGACTTTTACCATCCAATATATTTTAACTTGATACAGATCATGTTGTTTATGCAGATCATGTTGTTTATATAGATCATGTTGTTTATGCAGATCATGTTGTTTATACAGATCATGTTGTTTATACAGATCATGTTGTTTATACAGATCATGTTGTTTATATAGATCATGTTGTTTATATAGATCATGTTGTTTATATAGATCATGTTGTTTATATAGATCATGTTGTTTATCTTCTTTTATTGTTCTCTAAGGTCGTTCTCACACAAAATGGACTTTGGAGATAACAGAGGCGACGAACTCAATGTTTATGAACCGCACACAAAAGCCAGTGCTAAAAATCTCATCTTATCCTGACGTGATGAGCGGTCACTTTAATATCAAACTTCCCAGTAATATCGGTATTCTAGAGCTGAGAGTTCAACCTATGTCGGTCACTTTCATTTCAAACTTCCCAGTAATATCGGTATTCTAGAGCTGAGAGTTCAACCTATGTCGATCACTTTCATATCAAACTTCCCAGTAATATCGGTATTCTAGAGCTGAGAGTTCAACCTATGTCGATCATTTAATGTGGACAGTTTCAATGTGAGCGATGACATACAGCTAGCAGGTCTAACGGAAAAAGGATTGACTTCATTGCACCTGGTTTTTACAGCACATGACTCTGCCCCTCTCTTCAAAAATTGCACGCTACCTGCAGTGAATATTGCGCAAAGCACAAACCCCGTTGCTCCGACAAACAATCATCGAAAAAATGTTTATGTAAAAGAATGTACTCGCAAATAGAACGGCGCAATCCAGATTCGAAACACGTCCTTCGGAACCAAAGGTAAAAGCTTAACCACTTAGCTACATAGACCACCATAATCACTTAGCCACACATACCCCTTCACCACATAGCCACACATATCCCCATAACCACTTAGCCACACAGACACCTTTAACCATGTAGCCACATAGACTTCCTTAACCATTTAGCCACATAGACGTCCTTAACCATTTAGCCACATAGACTTCCGTAACCATTTAGCCACATAGACTTCCTTAACCATTTAACCACATAGACTTCCTTAACCATTTAACCACATAGACTTCCTTAACCATTTACCCACATATACTTCCTTAACTACTTAGCCACACTAGACCCCCTTAACTACTTAGCCACATAGACTTCCTTAACCACGTATCCACACTAGAACCCCTTAACCATTTAGCCATACAATTATATTAACACTAACAATAGCTGACAATAAACGTGCTCGACGCGGTATGATACTAATTACCTTATCCCTAACTAGTAAACATACCTCCATAATTTGTACCAGCTGGAACTGATATCACACATAGGTCCCTGTGTCCTGCTGTAGGCTAATCTCCGGAATGACATGAGCTTTCTTTAACCTTCTCTTAACACTGTGATTAATTTCCAAGTATCGAGTGTTCCCAAGATAAGCGTGTATCATCACAGACAGGCCTGAGGCTATCTTTCCCCCACTCTCTCTGTATCTCATCTATTGCTATCTTCCATTCACACTTTTTCTCTCCTACTCAGTGTTGTCTCTCCTTTC
This sequence comes from Arion vulgaris, assembly GCA_020796225.1. NCBI lineage: Eukaryota > Metazoa > Mollusca > Gastropoda > Stylommatophora > Arionidae > Arion > Arion vulgaris. Next base: position 48,211,529 of record CM036758.1, read on the forward strand.
ACTCCCTCCTTTACCGAGAAACACATCTCTAGAAACTCAGTGTGTCAGCCAGCTCGTATATCTTCTCCGCTGATATTTAATATGTTATTATCAACATTAGTGAAGTGGTTGTCCCCTTTTTCTTCATTTAGAGAACTAGAGAGAGAGAGAGAGAGAGAGAGAGACAGAGAGGGTGCTGTTAAAGTTTGTATTGTTCTTCAGTTAGAGAACAAGAGAGAGAGAGGGAGGGAGAGAGATGGAGAGAGAGGGATAGAGAGGGAAGGAGAGAGGGAAAGAGAGATAGAGAGAAAGGGAGAGAGAGAGGGAGAGAGAGAAGGAGAGAGAGCGAGGGAGGGAAAGAGAGTGAGGGAGAGGGAGTGAGAGGGAAGAGAGAGGAAGAGAGAGAGAGGGAGAGAGAGAGGGATAGAGAGAGAAGGAGAGAGTCATATTAAAGAGATACAGGGTGCTGTTAAAGTTTGTAGTGTTCCTAATTACCGGGTATAATAAATATATACTTAAAAAATCATTGATTCTTTCATGCACGAAAGTACTCGTGACAAAGCAAGTAATTCTTCTCTCTCTCCGATCGTTCTTTTCTTCCATTTTGATCATTCTTATTGTGATATATAAACAACCTTTGCCAAGAACGTTTTTTTAATGTCACATCATTCAGCTTCATATGGAGCTCTGGTGCTTATCCTTCGGCGACGTGTCCGATTTTAGCCAGCGTTTACTGGGTTCGCTCTCCGTCAGCCTTCGGCTGTCCCCAGCCTACCTGCAAGGCAGCAGGTTAACAAGTAATTGAAGAAGCCACAGAGTGTTTGCTTATATTGCTTAGATGTTGGTGGTAACGGTCCTAATGCTTCCTGCTTGCCAGTTTAACCAATGTCAGTCTTACTATAGCATTTGCAAATGATAACATACTGCACCTAATCTTACTAGTATTATAACAGAGTCTTCTAAATGTTTGGGAGAACAAAAATGCTGACCACTAAAACAAAAGTATTATAACAGAGTCTTCTAAATGTTTGGGAGAACAAAAATGCTGACCACTAAAACAAAAGTATTATAACAGAGTCTTCTAAATGTTTGGGAGAACATAAATGCTGACCACTAAAACAAAAGTATTATAACATAGTCTTCTAAACGTTTGGGAGAACAAAAATGCTGACCACTAAAACAAAAGTATTATAACAGAGTCTTCTAAACGTTTGGGAGAACAAAAATGCTGACCACTAAAACAAAAGTATTATAACAGAGTCTTCTAAACGTTTGGGAGAACAAAAATGCTGACCACTAAAACAAAAGTATTATAACAGAGTCTTCTAAACGTTTGGGAGAACAAAAATGCTGACCACTAAAACAAAAGTATTATAA